>JBBMOE010000010.1:9283635-9545533 GCA_037975065.1 Chaetodon trifasciatus
ATATATATATATATATATATAGAGAGAGAGAGAGAGCATATAAATAAAGCATAACGTTGTTGGTATAAAAAATAGACCTCCCTTGGGCTCTAAGCAAAGTTCTGCTACTTTCTTCTGAGAGGTTTAGGTATTACTAAAAACTCCTCCTTCAGCAGTGACAATGCAGCTTTTAAGAAGGCAATGGGAATCTGTACTTAAGTCTTTCATTGGCCATATCCTGCTGCTGAGACTGAGAGAGCCACTCTGAAGGAGCAACTCCCGGCTTTAGTGTTAATGAGCCATTTAAGCAAGCACTATTAAAAAGTATATACGTCCAAGAGGGATTAAGAAGACTACAGCTGTGACCAGGTAAAGCTTTGGGATAAGTAACCCAGACACCTTCAACCCCAAGCATGGAAAAGAAGGGTGTCCTTCAGTGGGATTAGCAGTGAGGGCAAACTTCACCAGCCTACTCCCCCATTGTCTCAGCCCACAAGATAATGTTTTTGAAGGAAGAGTGGCCTACCTTGCAAGGGGTCACCCACAGGAGAAAGGTTCATGTGATCAAGGAGCTGGATGCAGAGATAAACCTCTCCCTTGTGGAGCTCACACACCAGATCAAGGTACTGTCAAAGGGTTTATTGCACGAGAAGATCGACTTATTGAGATTCTCTGGGAAAATGCACCTTAGTTCCCAGAGGTAACTGACAGAGGACAATGCTCCCCAGGCCCCATCCTCCACTTCTGAGATGATTTTTAAACCCTGATCTCATATTTGTCCTTTGAGCAACAAGCCCAGCCTGGTGGCCTTTATTTGGATGGCTGATTATGATATTCAAAAATAATTTCATAAATCGCTCCCATCTCCACATAACCATCATCTCACTGCTCCAAACTCACAGCCTTGACTGAGCTTCAGTGTAATAAAGACATGATCATAAAGAGAGCCAATAAAGGTGGGGCTGTGTGGCGCTATGATAAATACATTCAAGAAGCCCATCACCAACTACAAAATATCCAGTATAATACTGAACTTTGTACAAACCCTCCTCCTCATATGAAGGAGAAACTCAGCACTCTTTTGAATACAGTGAGAAATTGTGGTTGGTTTAACACCTAGAAACACAGCTTCCTATCATATGACCATCCAAGACTTGGCACCTTTTATATATTATGTAAAGTTCACAACAAACTGAAAAATTGTGGCAGCAAATAGAACCCTCACTGAACCAGCTTCACAGTTTATAGACTATTATTTTAGATATGCTCATAAGATACCTTCATATATTTGGGGCACTACAGATGTTGCCTGGGACACTGGATGTAACCTTTCCATGTGAATAGTGATCATTCTGATGGCCTTAGAGCAGTCAGTTATTATGTATCCAATAGAGAAGGACTGACACCCCTACAGGCTTTACCCTGGAGCTTTGAGTGGATGTTCAGTAACATAATCTTCCTGTTTCAAGACAATGTAAAGAGACCTGAATGGTTGCTAGGTTTGCCCATCAATACCCTTGCCAATATTTGGGACTTTATGTGTATCAATATATCTTGAAACGACAAACAAGCCTCCCCCATAAAGGACAGACTTAAAGACTTGTAGCTGAAGCCACTGGCTCAAGAGGCCTACTGGGACTTTCAATTGCATGGAAGTCGCTGCCCCAACATTATACAACAGAAGGAATATGTAGATCTTAGAGACATATAAAAATAAACATTTTATTATTGTAATCCAAATATGTTGGGTACCACCTCACCTTTCCATGAGAATGTTCCATGAGGCACCAGAGAGATAGAGTGGCAGAAAATAAATAATGTAGATTACCATATGGAAGGTCATTTCCATAATTGTTCTAACAAGGACAGCTTTTTGAAAGTGGAAGGTATTGAGTTTGGTGAGCAGGCTGTCAGAGGTGGTGATTGTCTTAATAAATGACTTCAGAGACGGACTTATTGGATTTTTAAATTAATGCTTTGGCATATTCGGGCTTTAATGAGGAAATATATTTCAGGCCCTTTTTTGTAAATTGGCGTAGTCCTTTCATTATTGGTGATGTATTGAGGCTATTTTATTTTTATTTATTTATTTTCTTATTGTTATGGTTATAACTATTACTATCACTATTAGCTTCTTTTCCACATAGTTTACTTTTGCTATGTTTACTGTGTGTGTAGCTTAGCCTCCTGACCACTAATTGTCAATAAGGAATCACAACATTCCACTATGGCTGCCACACCCTGAGGAAGACCCACTGTTGGACCAAACCAGTTGCCACTTTCCTTTTGCGATACTTTTTATTTTGATATTCCCTAACTAATAAATGCTTTTAAACAACATCCTTGACTTGGTGCTTGTGTGCCTGTAGTAAACATATGGTTCCCCTTTTATCTAGAGATTATAATTTCTTCTCTGCTCCTACAGCCATGCTTGTTCATCCAACACTGACTTTGACTAATCAAGTTAGTGACAAGTTGCTCTCCAAATACAGTGTGCCATCTACATATGAGACCAGCTAATAAGAACACAATTGGTCCATGTCAGGAGAAGAGAAAGCACCACAAAATCTTTTTGCCATTTCAGAATCATTACTTTGTTTAAATTGTTCTCAAGGCAAAATGCCAATGTGGAAAAGAGCAGCTGACACAGCGGTTTTTAGAATTGCATTTTGCATGTTGATCTGACCTCCTTGCTTGATGTTTCCGCTTTAATGACTATACTTTAATTACCCAGCTTCCTGCTCTCTATTATAAAAATATGACATTAGAATTTGTGTCAATTACTGACCAGAGGAATGTGTGCCAGACTCTTGTCAGTACCTCTGCCTTCCCTGGTGGCTGATAGAGGTTTATTAAAGTCATAGATTACTTAATGCTTCTTTAAGTAAAAATTGAATTACTGACATCAAACAGCACTCCTTTACAGGAAGGACAGCGAGTGTATTTCCACTCTTGGTGCATGCCAGCAAGGACTCATCCTGACAAGAGAGCTGCTTTTTGCTGCCTCTGCCATCAGGAACCCTTTCTGTCACCCTCCTGCTGCCTCCAGCTCCCACTGCAGCACCTCCACACAGGGGGGACATTGATCAAGTGTCATCCGTGGAAGAGGGCCCAGCGGATCAAGAGCTCCTAGAGGATGCCATGAAGTTGGAGCCCATCCACTTTCCTGTCTTTAAATCCTCTAGGCTGTTGGAGGCCACTGGGTGTATCCTCTTCCATCCTGTGCTGGCTGCTTTGTGTGTCCAACGTAAGCCCAATCATCTGTGTGAGAGTCCAGCTCCTCCTCTGGCTGCAGTCCTGGTCCAAATCCCAGTCGCTGCCTCACTCCTGGCCTCAGCACAGTCCAGATAAGAGGATTTTCCCCGGCAGTGATTTTCCTACCTCAGATGCCAGCTGCTGACAGTGCTGAGGTAAGGTTGTCAAAAATGTAGTTTCACAGCAATGTCATGTCTCGTCAGGGGGTGTAGTTCCTCACATGCAGTTTTTTCTGTTTCTCTTACTGCTGCCACTGCCTGAGAGGAGCAGCAGTGGATCGGCTGGGTGCTGTTTACACAGGGCAAAGTGAGGAAGAGTCCATCCAAGAGTCCTTAGGTTTGCGGTGGCCTTTCCACAGGCTGGGCAAATCTACACTACTGACTAATTCTACATGCAGGTAGTTACCCTGAATGCTGGTTAAATGTAATTCCCACCAACCCTGCCTTTGTATGGAGGGATCTGACTTGGAAAGCAAATATGTCAGAGCTTTCTACCAACACATAACCAGGGTATACTTTTACCTAAGGCCCGATTTATACCTGGCGGTTTCATGCATTTTCCCCTGAAAATGGAGTCACTACATGTGCAATGAGTGAATCAAAATCTGACAGCTTCAGTCCCTTCAGGAGGTGGTCTAAGAAGCAATGTAACTGGATACAAGCGTAAATGCATCCATCTCTCTGGCCACAAATAAAGGGTCTTTCTGATCCTTCTGATCAGACAGAGCAGCACAACTGCATCAGAATTTGACAAATAGTCAAATGATCAGTGGTGGAAAACAGACTTATTTAGACATCTAAAGGCTCCTTTGTGTTAGTTTCAATTTTTGTGAGACTTGGTATGGAATTCTTTTCAATGTGAGAGCACATTGCAGCATGTAAATATCTCTTTCATCAAACTGCTCAGCTGTTCCTTTGTCTTGCATGCAGTCTTTTTCATGTACATATGTACTGTGCTTGAAAGAACAAGAAACCCTCATTATCTGTGTACATGGTTGAGAAATCAACATTGTCCAGGAGAAATGTAGCTGCTTTTCCAAATCCCCTCCACTGATTACAGACACCAGGTTTTTCATTTATATGACATTTAAGAAATCAGCAGGAGAAAGTTACTAAAGAGCATGTAAATGCTCTGCTTGAGAACACATATTTCTTGACCATATATATGGGGAGCCAGGTTTCTAATCAACGTTTCACAAGAATACGTGAGCAAAGGCGAGGTAATCACACGGAACAATACGTCCGCATATTTTAAATCACTGAAACTGAAACACTAACTATCCTCCAACCAAAATAGCTAATTGTTTCTGTTCTGCACATTTGACAGTTTGTCAAATTCACACACATTTTCACTGTGAGAGAAGTTCTGCTCTGTCCATTCTCTGCTCTAACACACAAAAGTCAGGGAGAATAAAATAAGGTCTGGGGTAAAGAAGAAATCTGGTTTCTGACCTGCTGCATGTATACATGGATTTGCATTTATCACAGTGTATGAAAGCAAATTCTCTAATCACCTGAGGTCTCTGAGTTGGTTGGTGACCTGGTTAATTCAATGCATGTAAACACACTCATTGCAACAGAGCAATCATGATTTCAGTCTTGCTTAGTGGAAATGCAACTCTTCTGACAGTAATAGCTGTGAAAGGGGGCTTACACTATGAGTACACTGGTCATGTGCTGAAAGCAGCATGTCAACAGTGCTGCAGCTTCAGTCCTCCATCATTGTCACACAGGCTGCCTTCAGGTTAAGTACTGCTGTGTACTCAAACATCTTCTGGCAGTGCTTACAACCTGACACACAGTCACTGTGGCTATGTAAGTAAACTGGAAGAAAAGAGGCGAGTCTGAAGAGATTCATTGTGTTGCAGTTATGTTCATATGAGTGACATGCAAGTAGACAGTGTTGATTAAAATGGAAGCATATGTGTTCCATCAGACCTGTGTGAGACAGACAGAAAAACATGGCTGTAACACGTCTGGTTAGAATCAGCAATCCTGCATATTGGCACCATCATCGCTAACATCTAATCAATTCATCCATGTCCAACAAACTTCTCAAATATCTCACTGACTCACAAGCAAACAGAGGGATGAAAACCTAACCTACAGTATTTCCAAGTCAGTGAAGATAAGACTTATCAGGTTCTTATTGAGATGAAGATTTCTATAAATATGGTGGAGCTTTACACTAAGCTGTTTTTTTTTTTTTTTAAAGAGCCTTTTGAAGTAAATTGTGGGATCAAACAGTATTAAAAAAAGCTTACCAGCACAATCCGCCCACTAAAACTTAAGAATTCAAAGCTCACAATCTGTTGTATGAACAGATTCATGTATTTTTTAAGAAGTTCATTGAATCTACTCCAACATGAGCAACAACTGGGCATGTCCAAAATGCCCTCCCATCTATGTGCAGAAGGTGCTGTGGGCCTGTCCGAGATAAGATGAGACTTAATTGATCCCTGTGGGGTAAATGTGTGCAGTGGTGGTCTGACACACAAAACACTCCCAGCTTGCTGTGGCGCAGCCCTGTCAGACATAATGTTTCCTAATAAGTGCGACTATTGTTGCACCTTGTAAACCTCTCCCATACTCATTACTTTTTAAAGGTCAGCAGTATTATCTCCACCTCTGCTTCATTTAGGGTTATCAAACTCTGTTTGTATCACGGCCTGTTCCGTTGATGTGCTGAAACACAAACTCTGCTAATTACTGCTGTCTATGTCACTAACCACTAATCAAGGCTGAGGCTGATAACAAGGACACACACATACCCAGTGTTGTGCCCACAGCTAGAGATATGAGATGCTTTGGAAAAAAAGGAACACACACACACACACACACACACACACACACACACACACAAACTCCTGGAGTAAGGCTGTTTTTTCCAAATGTTACATTTACAATTTAAAGAGAAAGGAAAGTTACTTATTGAAAACATTGGGGGATAAAAGCAAAAAAGTAGAGGAAGATAGGTGTGGTTCAATAAACAGAACATCAAGCAATGACAGAGAGATGAAACATCTGCTAAATCAGACACAGATAAGCAAATATGCAGGGATACACAGCCACCCTCATCCATCCGTGGGCGTTCAAGGACCTCTGGCATCCCTGCCCAGGGGACACTGCACCGAATTGGGCAGAGGATGAAAACATCCCTGAATGATGCTCCAGAGGATGGCTGGGTGTGTAAGTGAGTGGGTGAGAGCTGAGAGGAGCAATAAAGCTGCAATCTGGAGTGGGGTGCGGGAGAGATGTGAGGGCAAGACAGAGAGAAGGGATTAGGTACATGCATGAAGATGAGAGAGGAAAGGAAAGATGGCTGGGGGGGAAGAAATGCAACGCCCAACAAAGCTTCAATGCTGCCTGAGTTTTGAAGGTAGAAATACATTTAAATGTTTTCTTGTTCCCTGTTAAGTGTTTGATGGTCAACAAAATGTTCTATTTTTTTCTTATTATCAGCAAATCTCATGAAAAAACAAACTGATGATGTGTTAGTCCATTAGTCGATGCAGAGTGACTTCCCTACCCTGTCTGTGGCTCCAAGCACATTCATTACTTTTGAAGGCATGAAACTTTAAAATGACTCACAAATATACAGCACCATTTCTGAAAAGGCTCATTCCCTAAAACGGCTGGACACTGTAGGTTTTGGCAAACATGACTCAGAAAAGGAGGGAATAATACGTTTGCTGGGGACTGTTTTCAGCTGTGGATTAATACACATTGTTTCTGAGAGAACTGACTATCGTTGGGAAATACAATATTCACTTTCTGAGAAGACCGCACAACTCTGTCAATATGATAAATATAGAGCTAGCACCACGAGCCAGCCAGTTAGCTTAGCAGAAATTCAATATCAAGAAATAATGTGTTAATTAATGACAAGTGGTTAGATTCAGTTCCAGTTTTTATGCTAAGCTAATGTAACCAGGTTGAAATTATATCTTTATTTGTACATTTGAAATGTCACCAAATCCTGCATATTGTTCTCTATATGTTTAAGGTGTGTTTTATTTTCTATTTTTATCTCTGCGTGTTGTATTCAGACCTAAGTGTAAATAACAGGTATTTACTGTCACTTTAAGAGGTCGTAGGCTTTGAGCCATCATTCCCGTGCTTCTCTCAGTTCGCGCCAGGCTAGCTGACAGGAGGTAACGTATTACTTTGCTAGTCATTGTCGAACATTTATTTGGGTTTTTGGATAATGCAAACCTTGTTTTATGCATGTATAAATGTTAGTTTCTAGTTTGTGAACATGCAGCTAATGTGTCAATTGAATGTAAACATTGCAAACTGACTTTTGCAAGCTTTAAGTTAGACATGTTTCCACATGCAAGTCTACAGGGATTTATGTATGTTTATCTGCTAACAGGAGCTTGAGACCTGTGTGCTGTGTGGAGGAGACTGCATGTTATAAAACCTTATGTGTTTTTCTGTTGATTTGTACAGGTATATACATTATAATTCATCTGGCATGGTGTTTACATGTGTTTACACTGGTTGCATTAAGTATTTTATAATTTATTTTAATCATTTTTTACATTCTTATTTCAAAGTATGTTTGCTGTTAACACTGTATCAGTCATATATGTATGTGCAGTTCATGCCAGACTAGCTGAGAGGAGGAGCTTGAGACCTGTGTGCTGTGTGGAGGAGACTACATGTTATAAAACCTTATGTGTTTCTCTGTACAGACAATTCCACCATCATACCTTCATTAAAAGAGCAACGTGGTCCGCTCCTCATCCAGTACAACATAGAACACAACGCAGAACACACAAGGGTTAAAGGATGTGCATCTAATCAGATATGAAACTGTTGAAGACAAAGCACACCCGTTACACTAAGTTAACCAGGCACTGCTCGACAGCTTATATGTCCCATATGGACATGAAAGTGGCATCAACCTTTCATCTAATTCTCAACAAGACAGTGAATTAGTGTATTTCCCAAAATGATGAACTATTCCTTTATTCTTCCACTTTCTTCAGAATGAATAAAGTTGGAGTTTGAAGTTGCTTTCTGGCAAAAGGACAGTGGAACTGAGACAAAATGAACTACAGTGTGTGTATCATTATGAAGGGACATGTCATGCAGTGCTACAGTTTGCTTCACTGATGTGTTTTTAATACATTCTGGACAACGTCAGAGCTCTATGGCACAGAGGGATAAGATATATTGATACGTGTTAGTAGGATTCATTTATTGTTTGCTTTATTCATGGAGTTTTTAATGGGATTTGTTGCTAATGAGTAAAATATATAGAATACCAACAGATCTGCTGCAGTTATGGGACTGGAAAATGTTGCCATATAAATACTTTATGTGCTTACTGTACTCATAGACACCTTTAATGTCACATCTTGGCTCTTGTAGTTGTTTTTAAAACTTTAATAGGTTTTCATGTATGGTTTATTATACTGTATATATGTATACATATTTTTTTTTTTCTCTTTAGCGGCATAAGCGAAACCTCCCTTTTAAAAGCTTGTCGTCAAGTATGGGGGCTGTAAGACTAGAGGCGATATAAGTCATCATCAGGCTGTACTTTGAACATGCAGCCAACCTAAGAGCTTGCTGTGCTCTGTTAATGTATAGGTGTGAATATTCAGACCGGAACAGGGTTTAAAGGAACGCTTTGATCTGGAAGGGCTGCTACCCAAGATGTTTGATGCATTTTAAGGAGATTAAGAATGAATAACTTATAGACAACTGATATTTGCCAGCCACAAACACATCATTTATTCCTAAGATGTACACTAAAGTGGCATTCATACATTGTACGGTCAATTTAAATCCCATAAAGAGTTGTTGTTTTTTTTTTTTTTTTAACCAAAAAGTCTTTGGTTTCAAAGCTTGGAAAAAAATTTACAAAGTTTAGAAAATTGCTCTCTTCATTCAAAAATATAATACTTCAATTAACCCTGCAGTTAAACTGAGAAAGGCCATGGCCCTTTACGACAGAAGCCATGACAAGTCATGAATTACTGTGATTTTGCTAAATGGTCCTGGGAGGCACAATAGCAACCTGTCTGAACCTTTTTTCTAACAGCACTAACACATTGTTACATTGACATCATTGTGACTTCCACTGAAGTTCAAGAATAATTCCAAAAGTTCCTCAGAAATTTTAAATGGTAGAGCTTGCTTTGAACATACATATGACATGCGACATATGACAAGTGGCATTTTAACATCACACGTGGAGCTAATTAATGTTAACTACTTTACATACTGTCAGAGTTTAATGTATAACTATAATAAATTGACCATATCGTGTTCATAAAATAACAAGTGACTCCAGCTGTTGGTTAAATGAAGTGGAGAAAAACCCATTTCCTTCTGAAATGTAGTGAAGTAGAACTAAAACAGTAGCATTAAATAGAAATAATCACATAAAGTTGACAACAAATACCTCAGAATTCAACTGAAGCACATTTTCAGCACTGCATATAGCAAAACTGATGCAAGAGCCAGAGATTCAGCTACTGGGCATTAATACACAACCACAAATACAACCCAAATTCTGCATGAGATTCAGAAAAATTTAATATGTCTGACCAAAACCAACCTTTGAAATAGCTCTCTGTCTCTGAACTCCTGTGCCTCTTGCATGTGTGCATGTGTTGGTGTGTACAACCTGCCACTCTCCTGCTGGCTCACTACTTTTCTCACATACTTGCTAGCCACAACATTAGCATACTGGGAGAAACATCAGTTGCTACAGCATTATTAAACATTTTAAGGCTCTGTTCAGGCACAGGCAGCTCAGACTGAGGAACGATTGTGATCTTCTTTCTTTTTCTTACTTGCCCACTTTTGAAAGTTTGCCCTGTCATGACGAAACTTTGACGATTGCATGCTGAGAAAAATGTCAGCAATTTTGAAATGAATTGAAAAAAAAAAAAATGACATAGTTGCTTCAACTATAATGTCTGGTTGTAATTGCATCAAGTGCCACCTTTCACTTCAATTCAAGAACTGAAGGTTAGGACAAATCGTATTTCAACAACTGACTTTTCAAGTTATTCTATCACCACTGTTTTCTTTTCACCTCGGTGACTTTTTCTGAGGTAAAATAATGACATGGTATTTGTCTCTAAGAATGGCTCCTGTTAAACTGTACAGTGGCGAACACACTGTTTCTAACACTTTAAGCTTTTACTAAGCTCACTGTGTCTGTCTTTCTGTTGTTGTACCTTCCTCCAGCTGCTAAGTGCCTGACCTAAGAAATAATTTCTTGCTGCTCATCATGCATCATCGTTTGTCAAGGCTACAGTTTTCTACATGCGATTCCCTCAGACTGCTGTGCAGCTGACACTTGCTGTGTTGTGTTGACTCATCATAAAAAGTTCTTCTGAATCTTTTGTATTGTTATTATTTTCATTATTACTATTTGGCATGAGACAGTAGCTTTTCAGATGGATGAAACTTCACACTACAGCCACTGTGTACACTGTCAGTCAAGCCTGCAAGAATCAAAGCACGACATACCACTTTTTTGTTTTACGCTGACATCATGAATATGACTCAGGACTGTGAGATTATAACAGACCACTGGGGTTCAGTCAGAAGTGTCAGCTTTTAAGCACCTGCCTAATATTTAGCCCACTGACTGCTTTTGTTCTCTTATGAAGTCATGTCTCCCACATTTTTCCCCACATTTCCCACTCATGTTGAACACTTGTCTATCAACACAAAGGCTTGCTTTACTGGGCCCATCAATGCATTACACTTACACTGCATAGTGCAGGAGAGAGGCCGGGTGGATTAAAGTTGTGCAAAGATGCTGGAGGGTAATCCCAATGCAGCAATATATCTGTGATACAGCTCTGGAAATAAGAATGGGTGAAAAGTCCACGAAAGTAACTAAAGATGTAGTGCATGTAGACTAAAATATAAGGATAGTTGCATCATTGGTGTCCATGTGGTAAAGCCAGATAATATTCTGACTTGCGCAAAGATTACCCGGCCTGACAAACCAAACACCAGCTTTTAGCTCTGTGTGTCCAGCGAACCGAGGCTGGTTGAACTCATTTCCTGGAGCCTTGCTGTCACAGTGAGGTTCCCAGGTGTGTTATCATCGAGACCTCTACTACAGCCTGTGTTCTCTGACTCTATCTGGCAACCCATGCTAAATGTGTAAAAAGTGCTGGATGGATAAACTGTTGTTCAGCGAAAAAATAAAGAAATGTTGCAGCACCTAACTCCCACCTAAAATCGCAATTGTTCTTTTTACCTTTCTGTTTGTGTATAGATTAAATGCCATTTTTCATTGGTGAACTTCAGAGAGAGAGAGAGGGGGCATCAGATCAGCTGTTTCTACCTGCTTCCACTCTTTTTTTCTTGCCAATATGAGCATGGAATTGATCTTCTCATCTAAAATCATCAACTCTTGGAAAGAAACCAAAGAAGCAGATGTCCCAAAATTTTTTAAAGCTGCACTAGTCAAGATTCTTATATTATCAACAGATCGAGTGTGTAATGTCGCAGTGACAACCAGCGAATCATGCCTTGATAATTCTCTTCAGTGGGGTATTTTAGCATCTTAGCTATATCAGCTCACTGTTTTGATTTTATGCCCACAGTTCTAATCGTTGGATCAGAAAGTTGCTGTTCTCAGCAAAGCAGCTTTGATAAAGCCACTGCACACTACCTGCCTGGCTCCAAACAGCTGACAGTTTGCAGCTAGCTGGTGAACACAGTGCAGCATTTAGCAGCTTAAGAACTAGAGCTCAAAACTATAAAACTAGATTTGCATTCATCAGGTGAACAGAGGCACCACTGAGTGCTAATGTTGCTCCAGCTGGATGAATCGATAGGCAACTGTTAGCTAACTCATTTATCATATCAACTTTATTAGATGATAAAAGATTGGTGACTCATGCAGGTTCCAACAATGTTACAGCATGCTAACAACGCTAATCAAGTTGAACTGGGAGCAGCCATGTCTGAAAACAGATCAACACTGCCAGCCCATGAATGTCCAGCACACAATCTTGGCCTTTTGTTGTTACTCCCATTTCAAAGATGCCATTGTGAATTATATTTTCACCACTTTAGGCAGCACATACAGCAGCCTCACTCAATAACCTCCTTCTGTGAGTCTCGAGGCTGGCAAGTCAGTCATCCCTCCTATCCTGTCGCCATGCCATCCCTTCCTCTTCCCCTCCTTCCATTTTCCCACCCCTTCCATCCACCCAGTCCATCAGTCTGTGAGTCAGTGTTTCAGAGCCGTGGGGAGTCTGGCAGGCTGTCTGCCACTTCATCACTGACCTTCCTCCTTCGTCTCCTCCTCCTCCTACATTGTTTTTTTCCCTTCTGTCTCTCTTTTCTTCACTTGCTCATTTGCTTGCTGTCTCCCCTTGACCTCTCCTGTCTACTCTTCCTTTGTTCATAACTCTCCCACTCTTTCTCCCTGACCTTTTCGCTCCTCTGCTCTTTTCTGTTTCTTTATAATTGACCTCTCACTCTGCCTGATGATCTCTCTCCCTCCCTTTGTATCTGTCTCTCCATGTCTCCCTCTCCCTGTACGCATGTTGATACATGCAGCACACTGGTCACAACAATTACTCAGACTTGTTCATTTTCATTGAAGTGACGTTCTGCAGCCAAAGTGTGGAGACTTTCATTGGCGGTGAGACAGATTGCTGGACTTCACTGCAAAGAAGTACAGTTAGAGTCATAGCACCTCAGGAATGGCCGGAAATATGAATTTTGAAAATTTATCTAATCAAATATATGTATATTTATATGGAGAAGATATTTGATTACAATAATACATGTATGTCTGTCTGTACGCACTTCAATGATCTAAACAGCTGCACGACAATGCCACCCCGGGAATTTCACCCAGGGAATTACTGACACACAGGTCTGTNGAATGACCTGAGTTCTCAGAAACAGAAAGTTTCCACGCTGTCCTTCATTGGCTTGAAAACAGTGCTTCATCATTTCAAGCCATTCCTTATTTAAACTAATGACGCCTGTTATCCACAAGCTAATGAGCCTGCTCGCTGCCAGCGTTGCCCACTGGATTTAAGTCAGAATGCTGTCAATGTAACAAGCCATTTTTCAACTGGAAGGCAAGAGGAGAACACAAACATTCACCCATTATGATAAAGTCCAATTTGCAGCTGAGGTGTGTACTTTATCCTCCGACAAAAACGCATGTGAATTTAAATTTGTGTGGCATCTGACTTGGAACTGAAGGATGGCGGATTGAGTGGCTGTTTAGTTTCCCTAATATATAGATCCTTACACCCCTCACTGACCGCTTATGCAACGTTGCTCTCAAGACGTTTGGGAATCTGGCCCTTTGGATGGACCTAATGCTGTCTCAGAGCTTCAGCTTCAGCATTTTGAATACACAGGGATGATGTACTTGGAGAAAACTCTTCTAAAAATATCATCTCCTCTGGCAAGCACACTTCAGTGATATTTCAGAAGTCATGTGGCTTCTGCATCTCAGGTCATGTGCTGATCATGTGACTTCCTTGTGTGTATTTCTAGAGTTTCTTCTTGTCACTGCACAACTGATGATGGTGTTCAAATGATTGTTCTGTTCATTTTCCAGTAATTTTGATAAACCTTTTTAAAAGTTTCCAACCCTGACGTCTCAGGAAATGAACCTCCATAGACACAGTGCAGATATGTTTTTCTTACCACCAAAATCTAGTGTGAAATTTCTCTTTATATACAGAGCGACCCAGCCCTTTAATTGAAACACGGATATTCGAGCTTAACCTTAAGTTAAAATTGTCTTTGTGTATATTTGTGATTGTGGATAGATATTGTATACTTGATCATATTTTAGAAAATCATCCTGTGTTTCTGCCCTACAAATTCTCCAGTAACTACTACCCCAAAAACATGATTGCTGATTTGTGACTTTGACCTCAAACATGTATTTACTGCATGTTGCCTTTGCCTTGCCTGAGGTGATTCTATCAGGTGAAGTGTAGTAACTGCAACATTGCTTTTTTCTCTCAGCTTCTGTTTTACAGTTTTCAGTTAATAAAAACTTTTTGAACATTGATTTTCTGTATCTAACAACAACTAATAACTCTATTTATGGATTTGTGCATCTTTGATTAAATGTAGAAAGAAATTTCTTGCTAATTGGAAAGTAGTATCATTTCATGTCAGTATTTTTACTCACTCCATGAAATTAAACTTCCGGTATCATCTTCATTACTTCTAACATTGTTGTCTCTGTCATCACTGTTGCTGCCTTGATGACAATAACATAATATATAATTATTACTGTTAATTATAATAATTTACACTATCTGTGTCTTTACTATTCAACACAATGAATAAACTGAATCACAGTAATATATATATATATATATATATATATATATATATATATATATATATATATATATATATATATATATATATATATATATATATATATATATATATATATATATATATATATATATATATATATATATATATATATATATATATATATATATATATATATATATATATATATATATATATATATATATATATATATATATATATATATATATATATATATATATATATATATATATATATATATATATATATATATATATATATATATATATATATATATATATATATATATATATATATATATATATATATATATATATATATATATATATATATATATATATATATATATATATATATATATATATATATATATATATATATATATATATATATATATATATATATATATATATATATNACACTGGAGATCAAAATTAAAGAACAATTCATGAACACTTGATTTTTTTCGGAAATAATGTATTATTCATTGCTCAACATTTGAAAGATTTTTTTTTTGTGGCTATGTCATGCTAATAGAGCAGTGTTTTACAAAATAACCAAGGCACTTCAACAAAAAGCCTGTATTTTGCAGAAAACACAATGATCAAAATTAGAGAACAGCAATGACTGTAGCACGGAGAAAAATTACAACTAAATTATCTTAAGGTCACAACAGTCAACAATTAGTAGGAAGTGTACAGGCCGTTGTTTTGAATGACTTCAGCACATCTGCGGCCACAGGACATCACTAGTCTCTCACACTGCTCCGGTGTGATTTTGGTCCACTCTTCTTCAAGTCTCTTCCACAGTTCGGTGACTGTAGTGGGTTTCTTGGCTATAACTTTGTCACCAAGGATTTTCCAGAGGTTTTCTATTGGGTTTAGATCAGGACTCTGGGCTGGCCATTTCATTATTTCAATGTTTTCAGTTTCAAGGAACTGCTTTACCCGTTTTGCTGTGTGACAGGGGGCATTGTCCTGCATGAAAATTGCTGGCTGATTGGGTGATGAACGCAGGGGAGGGACAACATGTTGTCGAAGAAGGTTCTGATAAACATTTGCATTCACTCTGCCATGTAGCTGTATAAGAGGCCCAACTCCTGCTGCAGAAAACATTCCCCAAACCATGACACTTCCTCCTCCACTTTTCACTGACTTCCTTACACACTTTGGGTTCAGTCTTTCCCCAGTTTGACGACGAACATAATGTTTCCCATCAGACCCAAATAAATTAAACTTGCTTTCATCACTAAAGTGAACTTTGGACCAAGTTTCCTCTGTCCACACAACATGCTCCTCAGCAAAGGCCAGTCTAGCCTTTTGATTCTTTCTGCTAATGAGAGGTTTGGTCACTGCAGAGTGGGCTTTCAGTCCAAATGCTCTTAAACGTCTAGACACTGTATGACGAGACAGATCCTTACCATGTACAGCACTGAACTGGCGAGCAATTCCAGCTGCAGTGTTGAACCGATTGCCCATTGACATTCTTCGCATTACCCTGTCCTCTCTTGCATTTGTCTTTCGTGGACGACCAGCCTTCTTGGGGGACTCGAATGAGTTTGTGACATTGTAAAGATGCAATATTCTCGAAATCACAGATTTGGAATGACCAACTTCTCTGGCTATGGCTGACGGGGTCATCCCTTTGGCCTTCATCTCGACAACCTGCTGCCGGAGGGTTTCAGTCACTTTAGAACGTCTCACCATCTTGAAGAGTCAGTGAAAACTGGAAAGTTAGGCTGCCAGTTAAATAGGGTTTCTCAGATAATTAAGGAGATTAGCACCAGGTGCAAGAAGAACACCACTAACTGGGGGGTGTCTGAAAGAGTTCTCTTATTTTGATCAGTGTTCTTTTTCAAATATCTTATTTAAGTTTTTTATACTGTGCTTCAGAATATATGTAACTCATAAAAAATGCTTGAAATACTGCTCTTTTATTCCTATTTGGAACATTTCAAATAGGACTATGCGGTGACCTTGACATTTAGGAAATTGTAGGTTGTTCTCTAATTTTGATCTCCAGTGTATATATATATATATATATGCTAAACTGCATGTTTTTAATTTTTACCTAAGTACTGTTTTTTTAAATGGAAACAACATTTTATATTACATTATAATTACATATTTAAAATCTACAGTTTGATTAAGATACATGGCTTTGTATTTTTGTACAGCTCCCTTCATAAATGCAGCTAAAAGTACTTTACAGCAAACAAACCACATGCAAGTGCTTCATGTATTTAAAAAGAAAAAAGAAAAAAGAACAAAAGACAGGGATAGAAAATCTAAAACAAGATAAAGAAAATATGGAAAATAAAAGCTAATGAATAACAGTAATGAAATAAAGTTCAAAAAGTAGAATAGTTTGTGTAAAACAGAAGTATATACAGGTCAGGTCAGTTTGTTTGACTGAGTCTCAGCTCTCTCTTCATCTGTTGCACTTTTGGCAAGACATTCTAAAACACCCAGCTGTTCCGCCTCCCAGCCCCCTTCACTGTAGACCTGAGTTGCTCAGGGATGTCAAGAGTGGTCTTCTTCATGAGAAAGTCCAGTGGGGTGAATTCCTCTTGACGGTGGCAGAGTGTCACCCACACGCTCCTTGATCCTCTCCTGAATTCGATCTCTCCCAGATGAGACACATTCTGCAGCTTCGTCATGGACTGCCCTGCTTTCCATACCCAGATGTCTTCATTTTAGAATTTAACCACATCCACTTTTCCTGAGTGAGAGGATGCAATTACACTGCTGAGGTCCTGGAAATCAAGGATAACACTCCAGGCCTCCTCTGCTCTTGCTCCTCCCTATAATGAAATCTGTCAGCACTTGTGGAGGTGTGCCCTGGTCCAACATATTTGAGTGTGATGTCTTCAGTGGAGTTGGAGCTGTGGATCATTATACCAGTGGACATGTCAGGAGGCACTGATTCTTCTTCTGTGCTTTGCAATTGTCCATCCTCAAGACTAGGAAATTTGCTCATGTTGTCCCAGAGCACAGTTTACCACTGTCAAAGCAGCTTCAACAAGGTTCAGTATTGGGTCCAGTTTTGTTCACAATTTATTTTAACATCATGACATCCTGTATAACATTTTTCTAATGCTTATCTTTGCTCACGATACAATTCTGTATTACTTCGCTAATATTGAACACTCACCACTGACATCCTACAACAAGCCTTTGATAAATTCCAAGATACACTTTTTATCTTGAAATTAGTTTTGAATGGTAGCAAGACTGAATATGTGCTGTTCTCTCCACCCATAGATATTGTGGACAGTGGTTTGCTTATTATCACTCTGAATGGACACAGTATTGAGAGGGTCTCAGAGTATGAATATCTTAGTATCGCAAACTTACATTCAAATTTCACATTGACACACGTGTCAGCAAGCCTCAACAAAAAATTGCATGTTTGTACAGAAACAGCTAATTTTCCTAGGAAGCCAATAACTGAGGCTATATTCCTGAATGTCTTGGATAATGGTGAAGTTATGTATAGACACACCTGTGCCCCCACTCTTTAGATTCAGTTTATCGACTGAAGATTCATTACTGCTGACAGTTATTCTACTCATTATTGCATCTTGTGTGAAAAAGTTGTGGGGGTGTCTGTAACAGTAAGACGTGACAGGCATTGGTTTCTATTTATAAAGGTTTAACGACAACCTGCCATCATACTTCACCTCCTTATTAAACTGGTCCTATAGTCATCACGGGACCTGCTGAAGTGCTGGTTTTGTGCTGCACACATATGGAACATTTTACAACACACATTAAAACTGAACACAGTTGTACCTATAGGTGAAACCAAGAGTGCGATAAATAAAGATTACATGAATGAATGATGAAAGCAATGATGTAAAGTTACAGAGAATAATGTATTTTCTTTTCAATTTCAGTTTCACCATCCTATTTTCCCTGGATAATGCCATCTCAAACTGATTTGTTGTGTGAGGTTTGATGGGTAGGGAGTGAAATCAGCTGGTAGAATGCCAAAGCAGACCACAGTACTTCACAGTACTTCACAATACAGCTTCACTTTCTGCGATCTGCCATGGTTGTGTAGTTACTGATTATTATACAGTTGTATTCCTCTGAAACACACTAAACTTAACTCTGAAACTCTGTCACAAGACAAATAAGATATGAAGTTTAGTTCTAACTCTACTTCAACCAAAAACGTAATTACTGTGATTAGCCTTTAGACAGCAGTTTCTCCTCTGCTCCCATATGAATGTTTTTTTTTTTTTTTTTTTTTGTTATTGAAGACTGATGACTTCCTCAATATTTACCTGTTGTCATAAGAAATTCAGGACATTGTACAGAGCATGAATTCCACCGGCATGTCATACTTACATTATTATGAATCATTTATGAAATAATTACCTTTTTTAAATTCCTTTCTGTTTGTTCACACTTCCTTCACAAATGTTTCATATTAAAAACCACTGAGCATTTAAGGCTTTTAATGTGAAACAACTGCAGGAAGTGTTGAGAATTTACAGTAGACAAGTCAATAAAAAGCACTGGAAATTCAATGCTTAACTGTACACCGAATCATCTTACCATCATGATTTTGTGGCTACATTAGCGCACAACAATGGGTGGGATTAGTGTGCCGAAATATATGTCTTCATGATTATTTTTAAAATATACATTTGTGTTCGTACTGTCTGCCTTTTTTATCTGCTTGTGTATTTGCCCATCCCATCATAAAGGGTTTTTAATTTTTGACCAGTAACCCTCATTACAGTCATTTAACAGCTCAGCAGACACTACGAGCTGCAGGAGGCGTTAATGAAACCACAGTCACTGGCTATAAATCTCTCTTTTATGAAGGCACTTTGATTTTAATAGTTTCTGGACATTTTAGTAATACCCATGAAACCACAGCATGAGGCACAAAAGAGAAGAAATAAAATGACAATTTAGAGGACCATGCAATTTAATTGCTTATTTTCACTATTTCAGACTGTCCAATGCTCCCTATTATTTAGACTGTAGCAAAGTGTGATTTCAGTCAAGGCAGGGAACAATGGCTTTGTTAGTTGTGACACTGCTTTTTCATTTTCCTAAGAAGCTTTCAGGGATTGACTTACTATTGGAATTTTTTATTTTTATTTTTTCAATTGAATCCACAGCAGGTCACCATTTAAAAACTTTTCCATAACTAAACACTGTCTACATGTCCAGTATGACTGGCATGATGTTCACATTGATGTGTGGCAAGCAGTGAGGTCGTTGTGGCAATCAAGGTAAGGCTATTGGCAACAACAATGGAGAAAGGCAATTCCCCTAACACACAATGTGGGAACATGTGGAAACTGGTCCTTAATTTAACAAGATGAAGAATCTAGAGCCATGCTGGTATTTCTGTGTACAGCAATGCTTTGAGGTAAATGGTACTGTCTGCATGACAAGTGCTCACAATGACAATGTTTCATTGCTTAAATGCAATTGTCGCTTTTTTTGTATTTAAAAAAATGGCAGGATCAAATTGTTGTACATGCTGTAAAGTATTGATCCCATGTGGTAATATCTTTTATCCAATCATGTGTTTACAAAGTGGTGAACCTCACTCCATCCTTGTGAAGGACTGAGCCTTTCCAGGATGGCCCTTTCATACCCAATCATGATACTCTCGCCTGTTACCAATGAACCTGTTTACCTGTGGAATGTTCCAAACAGGTGTTTTTGGAACATTCCACAATAATTGTGGAATGCTATTTTCCCAGTCTTTAGTTACTCCTGTTTGACCTGTGACCTGTTTGAAATGTGGTGCTGCTATTAAATTCAGAATGAGCACATATTAACAAAAGCCAATGAAGTTGATGAGGTCAAAAATTATATATTATGTCTCTGTAATGTTTATGGCTAAGTGTATGTCAAAAAGAATACCAAATTATTACATTCTTGTTCACATTCTTGCAAATTATTGCAATATTGTTTTACACAGCATCCCAGCTTTTTTGGAATCTGGGTTGAACAACCTGAGTCCCTTTTTGGCACCATTATAAGTATGCCAAATTAGCAATAAGCAATTGGTTTGTAATCCTGTGGATGTCTCTGAAATTAATGAAAAATAATGAATCATTAAATTATTGAAATGCACATTTAACACAAGCAAATTTCATGAAGCAAAATGAAAGATAATGAATGAGCTAGATTAAAAAAAAATGTAAATATGTGCTGTAACGCTAAAGACAGAGATGATGAAACACCAGGAGAGAGGATTACCTTCCAATTCAGTGCATTTATTTGGCTAAATTTGGTCACAGTTGGCCTCAACTAATTTACCCTTGGAACCACAACGATGTAAATAAAAGTGACCTCCTCCTCTCACTCCCTGTTTGTAATAAAGAATAACATTAATTAATGTAAACATATCCCACGACTGACTACAACTGGCAGTAAGAATAATCACATGACATCTGAACTGGTTTGCTGCAGTACCTTCATTTTGCTGAATGGAATGCTGCTGACACTGAGTATCGGACAGAAACTGAATTCTCAGTAATAAATTGAATAACACTGATATAAGGTGGTGAAGGGGATGCAGGTAACACCGGTATTGTCCAACTCAGATGGTGCTGATTCTTGCACAGTATGTGGGTGGATGTTAGCTTATGCCTGATTGGTGAGGGGCCCTAGCAGGGTAATGCTCTATTTTGGGTGTCCTTGCCTTTAAAAAGCTCATGGTTCTCAGGCCTGCTGTAGCTTTGATTACTACTTTACTCACTGTAATGTGTGTGGAAAATTGTCTTATCCACAACCTGGTTTTAAATGAGGCATAATGAATTATCTAATTCACTTTTTTAAACCCATTTACTTTAATCACACCTAACAATACACAAGATCTGATGTAATTTTGTTTGGTGTTGTGTGAGCCCCAAAGCAAAAACCTCATTGAGTTGCTAGAGAAACAAGGTGTGACAGAGCTGACATGAGTTTCTCCTATTGAATTAAATCCATAGCACCCCCTGATGGCTTGCTAATATTTAACACAGTGTTCAGTGTGTTGCTAATAGCACACGCTGTTTTGGAACGCTGCACAAAACTGCTGTTGTTGTATTCAGCTCCACTAGAAATGTGTTGAAAGAGTGTGAACTGTCTAAACTCTTCTTTGGCATTGACCCTCGATTGTGCAGAAGAAATCTTTTCAAGTACACTGTGAAATAAACAAAATCAGCCTTATTGTACCCAGGTAGAGAATGGTCTTTTGCTCTATGAAAACATTTCTTCAACAGGCCAACTTTTCATGTCCTCTGAGATCATGATGCTTTGCAGGTTTGAGTCTTGGAATTCAGAGTTGGTAGACAGATAAACGGATCAATAAAACACAGTTATTGTATGTTAGAAAAACAGATGCAGTGCTGCAGTCTATTGCTACATGCTGCTGGCTTTATAATTGTTGTTTATGTGTGACGTTTCAGAGAGTACACATGAAACCTTCTGACATAGTAAGAAAAACAAAATTACAAACTCTGTGGAGTTTTGAATGAAATCAGACAGGCTTGACTTCATATCAAGATTTCAAAAACCTCATTTTGCTACATAATGAAAGTATTCAGACCCCTTCACTTTTTCACATTTTGTTGTTTCAGCCTGGTGCTAAAGTAGTTTTTTTCCCCTCATCAATCGACACTCAATACCGCATAATGACAAAGCAAAAACAGGATGACATTTTTACAAATTTTCGAAAGAGAAAAAAAAACTTCATACTTACTCATAGCAACAAAACTTAATTTAACATCACATGCACACAACTACACTCCGACATTCAACCACACTAACAGCAAAAAAGCAACTGCTTAAATAGGCCTTTCCATGAGTAGGTGTCAGTCTAGTCTGTACCATACATGATGCAGGTGTTCCTGGAACACATAGTGGAAATGGTAGGTAAGAAAGAAAATAATTAACTTATGGAACACAGAAATGAACCATAACTAAACTTTGTTCAGTGTTTTATTTAAAGAGAATGATGGTATGTTAACTGTAACCAAACATAATGCAAAACCCAATGTGCCTGCAAATTACAGATCAATGATGCAAATATGGCTAATCAAACAAGCATGGTTGAATTTGTGAGAAATATGGCAATGATGGTGATGATGGGGACAAATGATGTTTTCTCAACCACTTTGTCAGAATCACATTGGAATAAGTATTGAGACACTTACCTCAGTATTTATTTGAAGCACCTTTGGCAGTGATTACAGCTTGGGTATGACGTTACAAGCTTTGCACACCTGGATCAGGGGATTTTCTGCCTTTCTTCTCTGCAGATCCTCTCAAGCTCTGTCAGGTCGGATGGGGACCGTCGGTAGACAGCCATTTTCAGGTCTTTCCAGATATGTTCGATTGTGGTCAAGTGTGGGCTCTGGCTGGGCCACTCAAGGACATTCACACAGTTGTCCCTAAGCAACTCCTGGGTTGTATTGGCTGTGTGCATCAGGTCATTGTCCTGTTGGAGGATGAGATTATAGCATAGTTAAGATATGTCCATACCTGTGATATAGTTTAGTGGTTATGGTCGGAGTAAGACATTTTGTTCAAAAAAGTAGACATAGATAGATAGATAGATAGATAGATCATACCTGTTACATTGTTGCTTATTACAACATTACATTACAATTACAATTACATTAAGTGCCTGATCTCAGCCATGTGAATTGATTGCTATGTTAACAAGAGTCAGAAGACACCCAGTCCACCCTCATTCAACTGCTGTTAGTTTTGACCCTGAATAATCTGAACAAGCAGGTGCAGGGAGCTCTTTGTTTTGACTAAATCTTCTCAGTTACACATTTCACAAAGAAAAATGCACTCAATAGCAGTGAATTGTTCTTTTTTCAGCCAACAATAACCCTCAGCCAGGCAGAGTGAGAGAACCTTGTGTGTAATCAATAAGTCTGCCAAACACTAATTCAACTGTTGAGACCTGTGACTCTGAAGTGTGTGTGTGTGTGTGTGTGTGTGTGTGTGTGTGTGTGTGTGTGTGTGTGTGTGTGTGTGTTTGTGGGAGTGCAGGTGCTGAGGATGCAAAGTCAGAACTCTATGTATATGACAGTATGTGTGTTTGTGTGATATGAGCAGCTGTTTGGTAATCCCCTCCCATAGATTGCAGGAAAGTTATCTTTTCTGACAGAAGAAAGGCCCAGCAGAGGGAGGAGGTGTTCTAAATTCTAATCTCTCAACGGTTTGTCGATAACACTGCTGGCGGTTTCACAGCCCATTCTGCTCAGAGCTCCGACGACTGGGTAAAGCCAGCACAGGCCAAGATATTGCTCAGGCTGTCCCTCTCTCTCACACAAACTCAACACTTCTTGACTTTGTTCCTCTCCTCACTCGTGATAAGGAAGGAGGGGCATGAAGAGGTTGTTTCTTTTTTTGGAAAACAGGAACTATGTGTGTGAGGCTATCTACTGAGAGATATTTGATGAAGCTCTGCTTTGCTGTACACTGTATGTGCTGCAGCAATGTCGATCAGCCTGCAGGAGGAGTCCTCTCTGTCCTCAGAGGGTACATGGATCGAAATGATAATCATTGCTTTAATGTCATGACTCAACATTTGCAAGTGTTGTACTGCACAATAAATGCCAATAGATTCCTACTACCCAAGCATGATTCTTGCTCTGCAGTGAAATCTTAAATTACAATTAAATTAAATTACAAATTAACATCAAAAGCCCCTAAAATATGTCCTTCTCAACAAATTGTCTCTGATGAGATATTAATGTTTGTGACCCATTTATACATGATCTGTTTGAGGAAAACTGCAAGTTAAAATGAACTTTTAAACCCATTTTTATCGGTAGGCAAGATAATATGGATCTAGTCAGCTCAGCAACAAATGTGAACAAATCCAGTAGCCCCAGAGATAATGGTTTGTACCTCTCTCCACTATTGCTAGAAGTGCTGATGAACTTTTAATCAAACCAAACATTGGCTCCTCAACCACTGCTTCCACTCATTAAATGTAAATTTAAAAAGATCAACAGCTATGATGAATTGATAAAGAAATAAAGAAAGTAACTTATGGATTTGGCCATGGACATCACTGGATTGCCTGATACAGCAGAAATGTTAAAAACAACAACCGAGTAAAAGTTTAAAAATAAGTGTGCGTAAAACATCAGATAACCCAACAGGCGTACCAGAACTTTGCAATACCGGACCTTCTTTGCCAGGTGGTTAACATTGAGAAATGGCCCCAGTTTGCTGAGGTTTATGTGTCAAAACGAAGCTTAAGTAGATTATTTAAGGTAAAATACATCAATGTTGACTTTCACTTTGACATCGGACTCCAACATCGGTCTCCTGGGTCAAGGTCTTGTGTTTGTTTGACACAACCACCTGTCAATCAGTCACAGTAGAAATAGTTCATTAATGAAACATGACGTTGTCCATACCAATGGGGTCAACCCAGACCCTTCTCTTCGTTTGTCTTCACTCAGTAAAAGTTGTCGAGACCTGTGAATCATGGAGGCAATGGATACAGTGTGCCAAGATGGCGCTCCATTCTTTCCAATTAAAGTTCCTCACTGGTCATAAAAAACATCACCAGAAAAAAAAACTCCAGTCAAGTTGAAAGGTCATCTCACTTTCATTGCTATCTCAGCTTGGAAATGTTAGTCCAGTCCAGACAGCAACATTGTTCCTATGGCCATGAGACAATCTGCGGAATGCAAATGTAAAGACCTGTGACCAGATGTCATTATTCAGATAATCTATCCAGATACATTAATAGTAGTTCATAGCAGATCAAAATAGGGTCTTTCAGTTCATCCATGACTGATAATGACATGGTAACCTGTGACCTTACAGTGGCTTAATGAAAAATTAAGACAAATAGCTCCAGAAACAGACAATGAAGCATTAAATCTGTGCAAGAACTCGGTGGCTTAGAACCTTTTGCATCTTATTCAGTAAAAAACAAAATTTGAATAGCAGATAGTTGAGTCTGTAGGAGTTCAGTGATAAACCACCTGGTGTTGGCTGACAATTAATTCAGAGCTTTTAGTCAGAATGCACTGTTATGATGAAAAGCAATGTTATGGTCCAGGTCAGAATATGTAAGCAGCTGCACTTCACAACCTTAGTTCTGATTGAATGTGGGAGATATCTTAAATTTCAAAGCTTTAAAAGCTGTACTTACATTGTCTAGAAATCATTAAAGCACTGTGCAGAGGAGTCAGTCCAAAATTTTGCCTTGTAAATGGCAGGTGGGTGAGAGAGACTGTGAGGGTGAGTTTCTGTACACTGTGCCTACTGCTGGAATTTCTGTCTTAAAGCATCAGTAAACTTCAAACTCAACAACCGACCTGTCAACCCTCAAGTTTTTCCTGGGATTCTCTCCATAATTTACCCTTTCCTCCCACTGTCCTCGTTACATTTTTTTTTCCACACATAAACCTCTTGTATTTTCACCCTTTCTAAAAAAAAAATGGCGGTAATGTTGATGGGAGCCATAACTGCCTATTTGATGTGTTTACTACATCCCCCCTCAGTAGAACAAGTGGCAGTATTTAGAACATTGTACGCTGTAACATCTAGTGATAGGAAGCACTCAAAAAGCACCTGCCAATAATACAGAAAGAAGAAAAAGAAAGAAATGAAGAAAAAGGAGGGGGAGAAGAAAAATGAGAAGGAGGAGTACAAGAAGAAGGAGAAGGAGAAGAAGATGGATAAATGTGAGAGGGGAGGACGCTTACTCACATTTAATGAAGAGCAGCATCAGTCAAATCATGCTTTTGGTAAAATATGCCACACAGAAATTAATATATTACATGAAAGGAAAGGCAACATGAGCCAGCATGACAAATATGCATACATATCATGCCCAAGAGGCGCAGAAACATGCTCTGCCAATGACTGCATTTATGCTATCTTTGCCATCCATTTTCTCAATCACCCTACCAATTGAGTCACTTGCCAGTAGCCTGTCTGGAAATCACCTCATCCTCTCCCAACATGTATCCCGCATTCGACAGATGTTTCCGAAGCTGAGGTGAGAAATTAGGCAGTTTGGGTTAGGGGTTTGAACTTCTATCTAAAGAAGAAGAAAAACTGCTTAATGAATTCCAATTTCAACACATGCATAAACCCAAAAAACACACATACACACACAGGGCTGATAGTCATGCAGTGGTTGTGGAGAGATGTTAGAGTGATCGGGCTACCATGTAGTCAGGCCTCACAAGAGTCAGGGCTTCGGTGTGCACCTCTGCACTGCTCTGCACTGCTCAGGAGGTTAACTAGCACCTCATTTCCCAAATTGGAATCAATAAAGAAGCAGTCTAGGTCTAAGTCTAACACTTCAGCTTCCACATTATGTAATGACTGGTCTGCTAGACTTGAGCCAGTCAGTCACCCTCCGGTTCCTAACACAATTCCCCACAGACTGAGCTACTGCTGCCCAAAGCTCTCCATATTCATTCTTAACACTACTTCCAGAACTTCCTGAGTGCAAAAATACCCATTTGTACAATTCTTGTAGAAAGAAAAATCAACAGAGTACCTTTAATATATACCACCATTACATGCCCACATGCTAATTGACATATTAGCTTTATTACTGACCGTAAAGAAACTTCACAGGTCACAGGAATACAAAGATGATATTGAACAGCAACAATCACTAGTCAGTAAACAATACATATAAACATAATGAATAGAAATAGGACTTTTTTTAAATATAATATACCTAAAGCATATTAATCAAACTACGGTCCTTCAGCCAGAATCTACTCCGTATCAATTAATGGTAGTCTTACATGCTGTGATCATCAGAGCTCTTTGCATTAATCAAGCAAGTCAGCATCAGATGCACAGAGTTATTGTCAAGGACTTTGGGATTCAACCCATTAATATTTCTCCTAATAGTGTGAAAAATGAACCACTTAGTTTAGAAAAATGAAGTCATCAGGGACTTGAAAAGTCACTAAATCTAGCAACAAAGTTGACAGCAGTGTCTTGCTGCCTGGAGACGATATCCCAAGAGTGACCACACTCAACAGCAGAATTTAATTTGAGCAAATAGGCCGAATACAAACCACACACACACACACACACACACACACACACACACACACACACACACACACACACAGGCTGTTAGCAGTGAATGTTGGGTAGACTCTGCTGAATGGTGATGGCAGGTCATTCTCTCCTTGGACTCCAGACAAAACCTTTTTCCTGGGATACAAACATCCATTATCACCTGTGTGTCCCTGGTGGCAAATGGCAGGTAAGGAGACAACACAAGAGATTGCAGTAACACAGTCACACAAAAGTTTCTACACTTTGTCTCAAACATATAGTGTATAGTATTGGCATGCACACGTGGTAAGACACGCCCAGTGTTAGCCTAACATGAGCAGAGCATCTACTTTAAAAGCACATCAATCTGAAAGTGGTAACTGCCTTGAGAGCTTAAGCTTGAAAGCCAATCTTCCAAATAATGTGCACCAGGGGAGCATTTGAGGCCATACTTCACTTTGATAAAACTTTTTTATCTTTTCAAACACTTACTTCAGTATGACTCCATGGACAATAATCCTCAAACATTAGTTACCTCTGAAGTGTGTATTCAGCATTGCTATCCAGGCGTTTAGATATAATTGGAAAAGTGTTTGTGTTTGGTTAAACCTCTATCAAAGACAGAAAAAGGTGTTGATGATGCGTTGTGTCTCTGCATGACTAAACTCCCAGCTCCTTTATCTGCACACAGAATAGAACCTGTACCCTTGACAGTGTCACTGCCTTGCTCCAGCAGGTCTGCACATTCTTAACAGCAGAACAGGTCTGTCAGTGTCTTCCACATTCCTTCATTGTGAATGTTGAAAATGAACTCATACGTTTTTAGCTATGCTAGCAGAGTGGCTGTATGATCAGTTCAACTATTTGGGCTAGACTGAAATATCAACTATTGGATGGATTTCTATGAATTTTTTACATTTGAGGTCCCCAGAGAATGGAGCTTACTGGCTTTGATCCCCTGACTGTGTGTGTAGTGCCACTATGAAAATGGTATATTTTTAGTGAAATGTTAAGACAGATAATGGATCTTGCTGTCAAACTTGGCACAGTTATTCATGGTTCACACAAGTGAGATGATAATAATGGGCACAAAACTTTGTACAGACATTCATGGCTCCCACAACATTCTAATGACGTTGGTGATAACCTGACCCCTCCTCTGGCGCCACCATGATGTTGAGATTTGTTGTTTTTAGTGAAATGTCAACTTTATTCGGTACAGACATTCAAGAATTGCAATAATGTGGTGATCCCTTTCACCGAGAGCCATCATCAGCTCAACATCTGAATTTGCCCAAGGCTAACATACAGACTAATCTGATCAACTTCAGGTCTACTTAGTGTTTAGTTTTATTAGCAAAAGTTACAATGCTAATATGCTAAATGATGACAGTGAACACAGTAAACTTTATAGCTGCTAAATATCAGCATGTTAGCATTGTCTTTGTGAGCATGTTCGCATTTAGCTCAAAGCGTCCATGATGCAACCACCCAGAGTTCTTCGCGCCAACACACTGCACCATGATTTGTTAGACTCTGACTCAGAGTTAGAGTTATGTTGGCAGTTATTTTATTTTTCAACCCAATGGTCATGAGGTAAACAGCAGCATAAGACAACATAATAGATCTGGAATGTGCCCTTGTACGTATTTGAGCCACTGTAGCATGTTGCTGGATGATGTCATTTAGGAGGCCACTTCATTTCTTGCTGGGCTTCTGTCTGTCTGAACTCAGCATCAGTATGGTCAGTGTCCCTGCTCTTTCTAATGAATGAGATATGAAGGGAATGAATCAGCATGTTTACGAGTGGTAAAATGATGAGCCGATCAATTGTTTAGTCTCTCAGTTAATCAACTGCCATTTTGTCAGTGGATTATCCATTAAATTCATTTGTCAAGTGAACACACCAAACATTTGCTGGTTTCATCTTGTCAAAAGTGATCATTTGCTTTTCTCTCTCTTATTCAGTATTTTTGTAAATCTAATATTTTTGAACAAAGCAGTACTACAAAGTACCAGAGGTCCTGACCAAACGTCCATGTGTGACAAAGTGGGGGTGAGAATGTGTTGGATAAAACGGAAAGAAAAACAGAATGCAATCATGTACAAATGAACTGTGTTTGATGCCAACAGTGTTATGAAGTGTTCATGTGCCTATGTAGTAATATCCGTTATACAAGTGGTGAACCTCACTCCATCCTTGCTTGTGATCGACTGAGCCTTTCCAGGATGCCCCTTTCATACCCAATCATGATACTATCACCTGTTACCAATGAACCTGTTTACCAGTGGAATGTTCCAAACAGGTGTTTTTGGAGCATTCCACATCTTTCCCAGTTTTTAGTTGCAAAAATCAACAGATTTGATGAGGTAAAACATTCAGTGGTCTATGTACTGTATTGAAATTTGTATATTTCAAAAAGGATTCGTACATTATCATATTCTGTTTGATTGGACTCAGGGCTGAAGACCAGGTGAGTAGGATAACACAAGCCACCACATACCCCTGTGTATACATTTTGTACCATGACATCTATGTGGTAATTAATCACAGCTGCAGCCGCCCTCTCGGTCACTCTATCTGCAGCTAGACCTGACACCTATTACCATGTAATTACTAAGCTCCCATTAGCATCTGTTACTGTCACACAATGCAATATTTGTTCAGACGAGACCGTCATGTGTAATCTTTGCTCAAGCATACCCGTCATCATAAAACTGCCACATGTAGACCACATGACGTGACCTTGACACAAAGTCAACTCTCTGACAGCACCTTAATGAATGGAAGAAAGCATGGAGCTACAAAGGGAAAATAATCTGTCCTCTTCACTACACTCTTCACAAAGTCAGCTGTGTCCCCACCAGCACATTCACCTTTTTCTCAAATATGTTTTACATCCAGAGTAAAAATACTTAAAATGATCCTTCAGAGCAACATGCACCACCTGTGCTGTTGACATTGACCTGACAAAATAAGCTGCAGTGTAACATTTCCATCACAACAACAAGTGCTATTGTGTTTTCTTGTGATGATAGAACCTACACTGGAAAACAATGAATGCCATTTTTCTATGCTAAATATATTTTACACTCCACTTAACTTCAGTTTAGTTCACAGGTTCATAGTTTGTAATATATTCAGCCTGCATCGTTAACAAGGAGATCAGAAAGACAAACTTTGGGGAAAATACAGTGTTGTCATTTTCTGTCAGTTCAGTGATTCAGTAAATCTAACGCTACAGAATTAATTCCCCATTCCTATTAGTTTTTGAAGTTATTCCAAATGTTGGCCTGTGTCTAAATCACTGTGTACACCATTGATTTGTTTGCAGTGCTTTCTGTTTTGATGCCCATATTGCTCCTTGAGCTTGACCTTGTGAAAGAAGGCAGAACAAACAGAAATGCAATCAAACAGTGTAATGGGATGTGTAACAATGATGGGACAATGACTTAAATGGACTGGAAATGCTTGAGGTTACAAGTTCAAGCTGGAAATAGAAACTTATATTTTGGTATCCCCCCCCATAAAACAACAGTTTGAACTCTGAGAAGTCCATGCTTTAAGATGACATCAGATTAAATGAAAAAAGGTGCCTGTGATGGTTGACAACCCTCACATTACAGAATGTGTTTCCAGTCTGCATGTTTCAACCTGCAATGCATCAGCAGCTTTTTTCTCACCCTTTTCTCCCCAGATAACAGTTTTATATACTGTAGTTTTGTTTTTGTTTTTTTTGTTTTTTTTTTTCTTTGGCAAACATTTTGCTTGGCATTACTTTTGAGGGAGACATGTTATGGTTGCACAGTGCTCATGTATTTTTTTCTCCTATGTAAACTTCCAATTTAAAGTCTTCTTTTAATGAAATCCTTAAATACAACCTGTTTAGGTTTCTTGTTAACAAACAAAATTATATTAACACTTAGGGTCATCAAAATGCATGCATTGTATTATATTATCCTCTTGAAGTATTCACAGATTTCTTGATCACTTGAAAACTTACATTGCTTACATCCATGTTTGGTAGCTGGCAGTCTTCTTCTTTCTTTGCTTTGCTGACTCATTCTTTCATTTTTTTGGCGTGCTACTGCCACCATCTGTTAATCAGTCAAATAGTCTGACACTATTTACAACAATATGGATTACATTGTGCATCACAATGCACACACACAAGATAGACAGACTGAGATCCATTTATTAAAACATTACTCCAGTGTTTCTAATAGAGAAAACTCCTCGGGTGGCTTGATAGATAGACACTCAAGGCCCCTGGATGATTTAACTTAACCTTGCCTCTGAGATCAATTTACTATGGTATATCACTCCATACACTACATTACCAATAAGCCTCAAGTCAGACCACCACTCAAACCATGAGTGTTTCATTGTTACAAATGTGAAAAAAAAAAAAAAACAGCTCATAACAATATGAAGTTTCTAGGATTTTTTGTCTTTAGCTTCAACTTTTCATCAGCTGCATACACAATGGAATTGCAAGTTAGATGAGAGAAGGTGGGTTTCTTACTGAAACTATTTACATTTTTACGCACACAGGCTTATATGACTTTGTTACGGCCACCGATGTTCCTCCCCTTTTTTTTTTAACACGCCGTGCTTTGGAGGAGAGTGTGTGCAGAGCAGGTGGAGCGGACCTCAGTGCAGGATTGACTTGTCCTGGAGGTGTGATCTCCCTCCGCCTCCCACCTTCGGCTGTCCGCTAACTGGATTGGTGCAGTGTCAGGGCCCGTTCACCAATCACCAGGCGCCAATCTAGGACGGGATGCTGAAAGGCTCGAGCAGACCGGCACTCCGGGCGGCTGAAGAGCAGCGCGCCAGACGTGTCGTTTTGTGCTTTATTGTAAGACTGAGAGGCAATCCGAATTTTGTGAAGGACTGGGCCAGGGCCAGCTTCAACCACTGATTGTTCATAGTGACACAGAGGTAGTGGAGTTTTTGTTTAGTGCACATTAGGAAGAAGGGGTGCTGATCTGCTGTTTATGTTAAACTTTAGTTAAGCAGAGAGGGTTTTGTTTTTGGATTGTTTTTCTTGGTCAGTTAGTGTAGTTCCTGAGAGTCCTCTTTTGGTTTTGATTGTTTTTTGATTTATCAGCACTCGTAGGCCCATTTCCTTTAGAGTTGCCTCAGGTTTCTGTTTGTAAATATCATTTTCCTTACCTTTAAAATAAGTAATTTTGCCCTAACCAATTACAACTGGTTTATGTTGCTTTCCTTTTTCCACCACGAGCTAGGGGTCATAACGTACTCCTCGGGTGGCTTGATAGATAGACACTCAAGGCCCCTGGATGATTTAACTTAACCTTGCCTCTGAGATCAATTTATTATGGTATATCAATCCATACACTACATTACCAATAAGCCTCAACAGTTGTTGCTGTTGATAAGTCAGACCACCACTCAAACCATGAGTGTTTCATTGTTACAAATGTGAAAAAAAAAAAAAAAAAGCAGCTCATAAGAATTTGAAGTTTCTAGGACTTTTTGTCTTTAGCTTCAACTTTTCATCAGCTGCATACACAATCAAATTGCAAGTTAGATGAGAGAAGGTGAGTTTCTTACTGAAACTATTTACATTTTTAGCACAAAGGCTTATATGACTTTTTATTGAAGAAGCAAGTTTTATTTGTTTTATACTACTACTGATACTACTGCTAATAAAACTTTTATTAGATGAAACTAATACTTTTTACCTAACCTTGTTGGCTTCACTACTGGCCATACTTATTTGACATCCTTGCATCAAAGCATACATGACATGGTTCAATAGCCAATAAACTTTCACAAACAGTTCACAGTTTTTTTTGTCGTTGTTGTTGTTGTTGTTGTTGTTTTTAAACAGTTGGTTACGTTCATGTCAAAATTAATACTGTGACTGCTTTTTAGAGATAAATAATTTTGCCACTTCAGTCAACATATGGTCATCCAAATAAAACATAAATATGGGGACAGTTACAGATGATTTCAGTAGTTAAAAGGTAAAGGTGTCAAGTGGATGACAATAGAAGTGTCATCACTACCTGTAGATATCTTGGCAAGCACATTTGAGTGTGTGTATAGGTGTCTGTGTGGGTGTGCATGTGTGTGTGTGTGTGTGTGTGTGTGTGTGTGTGTTATCTAAATGATTCATTAGCACCATGACAATCTGTACAATTGGTATCACTGTGAGGGAGTAGGGGATTTGACACACTGAGTCGTAAGCCAGAGTACACTCAGTCACACACGCAGTGATGTATTCAAATGGGTACACAAAATCCAGGAATCCGGAGGCAGTTAACAGTGAGCAGGTGGAGGCAGAGGCCACATGTCTCTGGATGGGTGACTGATGAGTTTTTCTGTGAGTCAGACACAGTGACATGTCCTCCAAACCTCAGCCGATGGTAACCTCTGTATCTGTGTATACAGTATGTGTGTGTGTGTGTGTGTGTGTGTGTGCGTATGTGTGTCTTATATGACTAAGATAGTAGTGAACCCCAGCAGCAGTGTGTGTGTGTGTGTGTGTGTGTGTGTGTGTGTGTGTGTGTGCAGTGAATAGAAAATCTGAAAATCTGTTCGTTAGAATTATGCTCAGGCTTTCAGGAGAGCCTCAGGGAAATACAACAGAAGAAGCTCACACTGGCTGCATGGCTGGATGATGTCATTCTCTTCACAGACTGAGCCGGACCCTATTGTTGTTTTTTTGCTTTGTGTTTCTAGCTGTGTGCAGCTACGATCAGCATGGCTGCAGATGGCTGTAGACATCATTTACACAGTGGTACTCAGCATGAGAAGCTATGTGAAATACCAAGAACAACTCAGTCATTGTATGTCCCACTGGTGTGTACCAACAAACTCAACAAACACATTGTACAAACAGATTAGATTCCCCTGTGACAACACATTAAAAACAAATAAGATATGTGCTGGTGGGGGTAAAGATATGAATACCTGTAGTGAAGTGTCAGTTTATAAAATGGAAAAGGTACTCAGATTCTTTACTGCAGTAAAAGTATCAATACCACGATGTAAAAATACTCCATTACAAGCAAATGTATTTAAAAGTACTCTGTATCTGGAATACTGACACACCAGTGCACAAGCAGCATTTCACTTTTGTCACTGGTTGAGGAGGTACAAGTTTTAACTATGTACAATGAGGTACTTTAGACACAGTTTTGTTTCCAACCAAGGGGTTGGGCACCACCGAAGTCACAAGGTAAATCTGACCATGAGATGATTAATGGACAGGAATGAAAACAAACAAAAACAAAAAAAACAAAAACAATGCAGAGCTAAAACAGAGATTGAATAGTGGACGAGCATTCATCAGGGATCCAGAAACATGACGAAAAAGATATTGTTCTCCAAATACTGCATGCGTAAGTCGGAAATTGTTTGCAAACACTGTAGCTGTAAGAACTTCATAAGGTAATTGTATGACAGTATAGTGTTTTTCAGCTTTAGTTTTTAGTTGTAGATTTTTTCTGTCCACCAACTGGCCAAAAAATATATAAATAAAATAAAATAAAACTATTATTGCAACTTAAGGGCCATTTAAGTTTCTCTAATCAATGTTCAGAATGGCAGCTAGTTGCAGCAGCTCAGGCCATTTTTCTTTGTCTAAGTATGTTATTGTGTTTTTCTCATGTCTCTTCCACAATTAGTCTCGGTCGATCGCGCATACGTATGGATGTACTGGTGAGACTAATGATTTGCTTTTTACTCTTTTCTGGATTACCTAAATCAACATCTGGAGATCCACTGAACTACGGCTCCATTGTTTATACACGGGAACAGCTGATAGTGCTGAGCAACACAACCATACTCCCAGTGGAAAGACCGGAGATCCCCAAGGAAATAAGGAGAAGGAGGAGGAGATGCAGAGCTGGGGCAAAGTGCAGTGGGTTGAAAAGACGGAAAATAAATCCATACCATCTCTTATCACGGGGAATGTGAGATCTCGCCCTAGTAAGATGGAAGAGCTAATGGCGCTAACCAGACTGCAGAGGGAGTACTGGGAGTGTAGCATCATGTGATACACTGAAAATTGGTTAACAGAGCTCACGCCAGACTTGCACATTATGCTGGACAATTTTCTACTGCTGAGAGCAGACAGGGGAGCGTAGGAGAGCAGTAAGAGGAATGGTGGGAGCACAGCAATGTTTGTGAACAACAGATGCTCTAACCCAGCACTGCATGAGAGACACTGAGCTGTTAGCCATTAGCATTTAGCAATATTATCTTCTGAGGGAGTTCTTGCATGTCATCGCGATAATGGTGTACACCCCCCCCCCACAGACATGACAGTGGGATTGAAGAGATCCTCGAAGTATTCCTTCCACCGCCCAACAATATCCCCAGTGGAGGTCAACAGCTCCCCACCTCAACCAGTGTTGACAGAAAGCTGCTTCCCCTTCCTGAGGCGCCGAACAGTTTGCCAGAATTTCCTCCATGGCTTCCCCAAACTCCTCCCAGACCCGAGTTTTTGCTTCTACAACCGCCCGAGCTGCTGCACGCTTGGCCTGCCGGTACCCGTCTGCTGCCTTAGGAGTCCCATGAGCCAACCAGGCCCGATAGGACTCCTTCTTCAGCTTAACGGCATCCCTTACTTCCAGTGTCCACCGCCGGGTTCGGGGGTTGCCGCCACGACAGGCACCGGCGATTTTACGGCCACAGCTACGGATGGCTGCATCAACAATGGAAGTAGAGAACATGGTCCATTCGGACTCAATGTCTCCAACCTCCCTTGGAATCTGGTGGAAGCTCTCCCGGAGGTGGGAGTTGAAAACATCCCTGACAGTGGGTTCCGCCAGACATTCCCAACAGACCCTCACGGTACATTTGGGTCTGCCAAGTCTGTCCCACTTCCTCCACTGCCAGCAAATCCAACTCACCACCAGGTGGTGATATATATATATATATATATATATATATATATATATATACATGCAGATGGACTGAATGAACAGAGAAGTTTAAATATTTTAACCAGTGACAAGCCTGCTGCTCTAATCTCAATAGGTTACAGACAGTAAAATGAATTATGGATTATTTGGCAAATCCTACAGAGAAAGGAATGACATTGCAATCAATTGTCAGATGTGTGGCATTCACCTTAGATAGAGCTTTCTTTTGGTGCTGTGGTCTCTCAGAATGTCAAGGGAACTTAGAATTGCAGGCAGTGTACCTGTGTAAAGAGTTATTGCTCCAGTGTTCAACAATGTACAGCTACACTGTAGCACATACTGATTGTTGTTGTGTTTGGCCTTGAATCATATTGATTTTCAGCCTTATTTCAGAACTGGCTGTAAAGCCAAGGCTTTGTCTTTGTCAGAGAAGATGAAGCAATCTTTACTTTCTTTCCACAGAACAACAAAACTATAAGACTAAAACATGCTAACAGCATGGAAAAGTCACGCCTCATTAAAATCAAAAGGGTCCATCCTCTTATGAACACTATTGTGCTAAGCAAATTTCATCGCAATCTGCTAATGAAATTGTGAAATAACTTGAGTGCCAAAGGGAAATGCAAAAAAAAAAAGATTAATTCTCTGGGGAGGATGAATGTGATCAAATTGGATATTTCCACTGTGAAAGTAAAACATTGGCCTATTGATGGTGATAGAGGAAAGGTCAGAGATCATCATCATGGTTAGGGTACACAGAGTAATTGAAAATTGCACATGGTAAGATAATTAAGTACAGTGTTTTGGCCTATTTCACAGTAGACAAAATATATGTAACGTAGTAGAAAATAAATAAATAAATAAATATGTGTATATATATATATATATATATGCCCTGCAGTCGGCTGGCGACCGGCTCAGGGTGTACCCCGCCTCTCGCCCATTGACAGCTGGGATAGGCTCCAGCCCCCCCCCAACCCCGAAAGGGATAATCAGGGATATAGAAGATGAATGAATGAATGAATATATATATATATATGTATAGGCTTGGTATGAATATGAATCTTCCTGCAGAAGTCACTCACCATCTCCTTTGTCTTGATGACATTAATGTGCAGGTGCAAGTTCACACTAGTGATGGGTCACACCGTGCTGACGCTTCAGAGCATGTGTTGAGAAATCCCCAAAGTGTTTAGTGAACTGTGTATTGATGCTTGTGTCGTTTAGGGCGAATGATGTCACTGATGACATTCGAAGCCTCTCTGGTTCAGCAATTGGTTCGAGTATCAGCCCAATTTCTGACATGAAGGTGCATTTTGTTATACTGCTGCTTAGTTTGATGGAGCCTGTGAGAAAGAGAAATTTTTCCCTCGTGTGGGAACATTTTGATCTGATCTCTCCAATTAAAATAAGTACACTTTCAGTAACATTGTTACATGTGTTTTATGTTTGTTATGCAATGAATTATATTTTTCACCATCTTTTCTTTTAATCCAAGGTGAAGTGTTTGCTGTGTGCTAAAGAACTGGGGTACAACAACAACACCTCTTCCATGCTGAGGCATTTTCGTGCTTTCCATGAAAATAATGAGGGGAATGTGACTGGACCCAGCCCATATTTTATTTCTGAATAAAAATGATTGAAGTCTTTAAGTTGCACAATTGAATTCACTGCTCTCTTCATGTTCACAAGCACATTCACTGCGACTTACCTTGTTAAAACACTGCAACAGTTTAAAAACAATTGTTATTGTCATGAGTTATTCAAATGTTTACAAAATTATTTACCAATAAACATTTGACAAGTAATATTAGATTCCATTGTATTGTCATGTTACATACCCATAATACACTAAACAAAAATCTAAATTTTATTTATATGAATGAATACATGAACAATACCTGAAATGCATTTATTAAGATGAATTGATTTATTTTACTTAGCAGTCATTCCCATGGCAGCACTGTTGCGGGACAGTCTGTGTTGTGGTCCTGTTTTTTGTTGTATTTGTGTTTTGTGTGTTTAGTTCCCACTGACCTCTCTCTCCCTTTTCCCGCAGTACGAGTGCTGAGGGGCGGGGCGATCTCCTGGAGCGCTGGTCTCCTGGCACACCTGCAGCTCGTTCTGCCTAATCAGCCGCCACCCTCTCTTTGTCTCCAGTGCCGGATTATTCTTATTGCTTCCTGCATGTTGTTTGCACTGTCTGAGATCTTCTGCCCCTCATCACGAGTTAGCCCACCAGTGATTGTATTTCGAGTTCGTAAGTTTTGGTGTCTTGCCACCTTCTTTGTTGTACATTGTTCCTGTCTTTTCTCCCTCTTTGAAGGTGGTTTTCTGTTCAGCTTTTTTAGTTGATACTTTGCTCCAGTGAGAATTTTCTTTGATACTTTGTCTGATACTGTTGTTCCTGAAGAACTGAATTTCTGTTGCTACTTTGTCAATAAATCATAATTTTTACCACTCTCTGCATCTGGGTCCTGGCGTCCTTTGTCTGGCCATAACAGTCTTGAGTGTATTACAAATTGATAAAATTACCTATAATATATCTGGCTGTTGGGCGGCACGGTGGCGCAGCAGGTAGCGCGCGTGCCTCACAGCAAGAAGGTTCCTGGTTCGATCCCTGGGTCAGGCGGGGCCTTTCTGTGTGAAGTTTGCATGTTCTTCCCGTGCATGCGTGGGTTCTCTCCGGGCACTCCGGCTTCCTCCCACAGACCAAAAACATGCTCATTAGGTTAATTGGTGACTCTAAATTGCCCCTAGGTGTGAATGTGAGAGTGAATGCTTGTGTGTGTGTTGCCCTGCAGTCGGCTGGCGACCGGCTCAGGGTGTACCCCGCCTCTCGCCTGTTGACAGCTGGGATAGGCTCCCCAACCCCGAAAGGGATACAAGGGGTATAGAAGATGAATGAATGAATGAATATCTGGCTGTTTAACAGTCTTTGACCAGCAGGGAGGTTTGTGTGCACACGAAGCTTCGAGAAATGAACCTTTCTGTGAACCATTTGGCTGGAAGGCTTCGAGAAGCTTCATCTCGCCATCACTAGTTCACACTATTTGACAAAGTTGGTGAGTTCCCTGTATTCAAATTTGTTTTCCCTGGATAGCAGAGCAGAATGCAATTCAGGTACCGGACGTGTAATGATCCAGAATGGGGTGACTCGCTTCTTTTCTCAGCTGCAAAAATGTCCTTTTGTTTTTATTGTTTCTGCTCTTCATACCTACATATAAAACTGCCATGTGAATGGGATTACAATAAGGCAGAGCGGAAGTGAGTGCAACTACAGTCATTTACGACACACATAACACACAGTAAATCTTGTCCTGAACATTGTAGATTTAAGAATCCATAGAGTATATGAGGGTACAAAACAGACTTTAACAACCAATTTTCTGTTCAGATTTTGTAATATTTTGATTACTGCAAAACAAATGAACCTCTTTACAATACACAAAAATGTTAACTTTATGGTCTGAAACAACCTAAGTCATCATCTCTCTCTGTGTATCTGTCACTTCTTTGCTCCTGTCTGCCCTCCTTCTCATCTGTGCATTATGGCCCATTGTTGATTAGAGTGGTTGGAGAGTGGGTTTCACTTTCTTCCTCCAACTTCTGCTTTGATGCTGCAATCCTTTCATCATCATATTATTTCTGTCTAATTAGGGCATTTGGAAATTTTGCTTTGTCATATGCCCTTCATCTGTGAGAAAGGCAAAAAGCGAGGGTAAGCTGTCAGATAATTCACAAAGACAGTGAAATGATGTTTTCTTTTATCATTAAACTTGCTCCTGTTTTTTTTTTTTTTTTTTTTTTCCTGTTTTGTGCTTTGTTTTTAACCACTTCTTTTACTCCCACCTAGATCTTAAAGTAAAATTATTTGCTATGTCACAATCTGTCAAAACATGTAAAAAGTTGAAACTTAGAAAAAAGGCAGAACAGATGTTTTTTTTGGAAACCTGTATGAGCTTTAGTCATCTTTGGGGCTGTTTTGCCAATAATGAACAATGATTAAAGGTCACAATACAGGTCACCTTTATTGACCACTGCATCCTGTCGTGGAATGTGAAGGCCGAATGCACAAACCACAGAAGGCCATAAGCACTCAAATTCAGCTGTCTAATTGTTTCAAAAAATCTTAAAAATGTCCAATGAAGATTTGCAGGAGTCAGAAGTCTGAGGAGCAAAGTACTTTATTGAACACACTCAGAGACATAAAGTATGCAATCCTGATTAACTCCAACTTACAATGGTCTGCGCTCTGTCTTTTATACTGTTCACCACACAAAGAAGTAGCAGCTGCCAAGACACCTGCAAGGTCCTGGAAAGTCCCAGAAAGCCCTGATAAGGATGCTATGATTTCATGATCTCTCCACCTCTGCTACAGTGTCATGCTCGGCGCATCAGCTGTTACTACGATATCACTCTCAGCTAGTCAGCTGCTATCACAAGATCATATCCCAACAGATCATTTCTACAACAATATCATGCTCAACAAATCAACTACTTCCAGCTACCATTGGTTATAATATTTTCTCCAGTTATCACATATCATCGCATATCTGATAGAAAAAAAATTACACTTTAATCCCTGACAGTAAGCAGTCAGGCTAGCTTAAACATATCCTTCCAGTAACTGCAAAATGTGTAATTTCTATCCATCTGCCTGTGTTAACATCAATATTAGCATATATAGAATATTATTTGTAAATGTCATTGCTGGCAAACAGGCCAAAAGATGAGCTTTTAGCATTATCATTTCAAAAAAAGCAGTACAGGTGTTGAAGAATAGATGTACAGTTTCTTCAATTTGATATCAGGTTAGATTTGGAGGGAATTAATTCTTGATTTACAGCACAGACAATAAAGACAAAATATCTTCCAGAGGAGCTACAGCTTGTACGGTTCCTGCTGACATCCATCCATCCATTATCTGTAATAACTTATTCTTTGTAGGGTCGCAGGGACTGGAGTCAATCGCAACTGACACTGGGTGAGAGGTGGGGTCCACCTTGGACAGGTCACCAGTTCATTATAGGGCTGAAATACAGTGCTCACATGCACACCTACAGGCAATTTAGAGTCACCATTTAACCTAACTTGCATGTCTTTGGAATATGGGAGGAAGCCAGAGAAATTTATAGATGCTGGCTCAAAAGGTTTTATGTTATTTCTAGCATCAAAGCTTGTGGGAAAAGTGGTTTTCCAGATTTACTTTTGACCTTATTTTTGTTTCAGTTAAACAAATATCTAAGCAGTTTCCCAATATAACACACAAAGTTGAGGACTGCCATGGCAGTAAATTTCCTCATAGATTTAGAAATCTACATCTCAATCAGCAGTCATGGTTTCTTTTGTCTTCAGGCTTCTTCTGTATTTGTAGGATATTTTATGATTTTACTTTTAGTAGACACCAGAGATGACAAAGATGGGGAAGGACATGAAACAAAGGTTGACAGTCAGACACAATGCGGGATTGTTGAGGTTCAACACTGATGTCACCTGGAGCCCAGTATTTGAGCCATTGCACCAAAGATCATCTTTTTAGTTGGATATCCTCATATATAACTCTCGCCTGCCTCATGAAGGTGTACAAGTCTTCCTAGCTTTAAGAAATATACAGTAGGCAATATGAACCAATCATGGCTAAGACTTTTTCTTGTGTTTACTTAAACTGGCAGTAAGTAAGAAAAAAATAAGTGGGCCACAAGTCCATGCAATAATAAGAACAACTCATTTACTGCAGATATACCAAGATAAAACAGTCAATCTGACAATGATAGGTGGATGTTTATTAACTCAAACAGTCTTAAATTACCAAATAGTGAATATTTGTTTTATTTTCAAAGACACTGGATATCATTTTGTTATTTATGGTTCATTTCATATTGAGTGCATGTCCAAAGGCTATCACGACATTTGAGAATCATCCTCCTGTTCAGAATAAAGCTAATCTAACATGCATCACTGAACAACATGCTTAACTCTGCAAACTCCCCCCCCCCCCCCCCCTCTCTTTCTCTCTCTCTCTTGTTTCATCCCTCTGTTGATCAAGACTGCATCTGGAATAATTGGATACATATCTGGGGATATTTAGGGATGGCAATGCAGTTTCTGTGTGAGTTCACCACTGTGCTCCATTACACACAAACACACACCTCCACAGATATAAGTAAAGTCTATTTATAAAGCACCTGTCAAAACCAGAGTTACAAGGTGCTGTACAATGTACACACTGAAGAAAAAGTAGGAAGTTAAAACAGGTGGCTGCATATGCCACATGTTATTTTATAAACTGCAGATATACTTGCCAGCCTACTCCTTCACCCACACACCCAGGCAGAGGATGTACCACTGGATTGCTAATCTCCATCAACTGGAGATTTTCACTCATTCTCCTTTCAGATTTCATGCTGTGTCTGTTATGTGCCCAATGTCCTCTAGGTCCTTTCTGGGAATTCTTGGAGGAATTGTATTTATTGTTGAGTTCATCATTTAGACAGATTCTACTTATTAGACTTACTAGATTAGACTTATTACCCTCTCCACCTTCTTCATTTGTTTGAGCTGTACATCCACCATGCCTCCTCCATGCATAGACTTTCTTGCTCTTTATACGATGTCACCTGACTTTGTCCTTTGCTCTTGTCATAATTACTACAACCATTAGAGGTTTCCACCTAACAATAAACATAAATATGAACCCAGTTACTCCCCAACACCCAACACATGCCCCTGACCGTATCTTATCTTACCTTCTTTAGGTGGCACGGTGGCACAAGTGGTAACACTGTCGCCTCACAGCTAGAAGGTCCCGGTTCAAATCCCACTGTGGGCACTGGTGGCGTGTCCTCCACCATGCCTTCAGTGCCTGCTGCTCGAGGAAAAAAGGGGCCTTTCTGTGTGGAGTTTGCATGTTCTCCCCGTGTTCACCTGGGGTGTCCTCCATAAAAATACCCCCACTAAAAACATGCAAGAAGATCACCACCTGACCAATTGTGACAAGAGGAACTGGTCCCCGGGCGCCGGTCGACTGGTAGCCCACCGCTCCTGGTCTGCCATGGAGGAAGACTTACCAGGATGGGTTAAATGCGGAGAAAATAATTTCACGAAGCATGGCGTGTGTGCAGTCTCCTCCCTGTAGCATGTGTGTGCAGTGATTAATTAAGTGAAAATCTTATCTTATCTTCTTCAGTCTATTGCTCCTTTCTCACCCACTTCATCAATACCAGCTCGTGGTTTTCCTCACACTCTCAAACCAGCTAGAGTGAACTCTCTTTAAAGAAACCCAAACTCAGCCCTTCAGGTGTCTGGTTTCAAGGCAGGACACTAAATGGAGACTGCCCTCCTTGCCATGACAGAGGAATTCCACACTGCTAGAGCAGCCTCCCTCTCCTCCATTGTCATCCTGCTGGACCTTTCAACACAGATCATTTCCATCCAAGAGCTGGGAGTCTCAGGCTCTGCACTCTCACCATTCACATCCTATCTCAAAGACCACATTTTCATGGTAAGTTGAAAATAATCTATGTCTGACCTTATAGCCTTACTACTGAGGCTTCTGGGCCCCCTCCCATTTTCTCTTTGCACCACGACACTTAGCACTATTATTCCCTCACATGGCTTTTTCTACCACAGCTATGCAGATGATACTGAACTAATTGTTTACCTGGTTTGGCAACCATGTGACAGCAGAAATCTCTGCATCTCTGGCTGACATCTCTCATCGGCTGTCTGCACAGCACCTTGAGTGCAACCTCGACAAGACTGAACTGCTTTTCCTGAGTGTGACGCTGGATGACCAGCTGTCCTTCACTGCTAACACTGATTTATGATGATGTTATATGATGCAGATTCATGCTTCAAAATATCAAGAGTATACATCCATTCCTCACCCAGAAGTCATTGCTGGTTCTGGTTAAAGCTCTTGTCGTCTTATACTGCAACCCACCTCTGGAGGACACATGCAGACACAACAGCCAATGTCTGCAGTTCATCCAGAATTGCAGCAACCCAGCTGGTATTACACCTTCCCAAGTTTTCCAACACTACATTGTTCCTTCCTAAATTGCTGCTAATCACATCCTACATTCAGGACCCCATTCATACACCCCAGCCGGTCCACTACATTCTGCTACTACTGCCACTTGACTTACTACTCCCTCACTGTGAGAAGGGTGTTGTGTGCAACACAGACAATTGTATATATGTATGTATGTATGTGTGTGTGTGTGTGTGTGTGTGTGTGTGTGTGTGTGTGTGTGTGTGCATTTTCAGAGTTTTTGCAAGTCTGAATTGCCTGAGGTTCCTCTTAGGACAAATAGCAGTTTTCACCACAGCACACACCATTAACTCTACAAGACACAATACTGTAAGCCCACACTAACACACATACAAAGGTGAGGTAAAACAATATGTCTAAAATAGCCCATAATTTCTCCTATGAATATTTGCACACTCGACATGCTCGAGTTCTTGCCCACATTTATACCAGTTCAAAGACACAAATACACACATACACACAATCTGTGCAATTTTCCTGCAGGGGAACTGCTGCTTGGTCCACAGTCTGTCACGAAAAACCAAATGAGGTGCTTCATTACCACAGAATGAAGGTGAAGGTCAATACAATGAAATGGTTATACTGCAATAGGAGTTTTAAAAAACAAATTCTTTCTGAGAGCAATAGCAGATGTCTGTTGAAACTAATAAAATAGTTTCCACTTAAATAAAGTATGCTTTAGTGTAGTGCTCTTCAAAACTGGATCATGGATCAAAAATATTGTGTATGGCGACTAAATCTTAAACTGGTCCATACTAGCTGGTACATAATTCTATTTAAGGCTGTGTTTAGTCTGAACACTGTAGCTTCCCTATCAGAGGTGGTGTGTATGTTTTAATTCAGGTTTGATAAAGGAGGATGCCTGACGATTTTGAATGGAAACTATGTCATCAAGCACAGAAAAATAAATCACAAACAGTGAATCGCACCTGTGCACAGCTGCTTCCATACTATTCCAAACACCATTTGTGACACGATGTGTAGTTGGTATTTTTCCTGCAATAGCCATTCTATGTGTTTACATTCAGTAATAATTCTCTATATAATGGTTAACTTAACCTTCTACCACGTTGTCATGGCAGCTGTAGCTCAGGAGGAAGACCACGTCATCCACTAATTAGAAGGTTGATGATGCAATCTGCCACTTCTCAGTATGCATGATGACGTATCCTGGGGCAAGATACTGAACCCAAAATTGCCCGCAATTGCTTCCTGTTGTGTGAATGTGTGTGTGTATAGGTGTATGTGGAAATATTTGAATGTGTCAGAAGCACTTTCAGAGGCTGCAGACTAGAAAATTGCTAGATAAATGCAGTGTATTTATCACAGTATTATTGTATGAAGTTACTGCTAAAGTTACTGCTGAATATTGATTGATATATCAATGACTTTCAGTTGATTGTTTGTTCTATAATGTGTTTGGCAATAGTGAAAAATATCCATCAGAATTTCCTCAAGGCCAAAGAGATGTCATCCAATTTTTTATTTTGGTCAACCAATGGTTTAAAATCCAAAAATATAAAATTTTACTATGAGAAGGAAACAAGCAAAAGTAGCAACTTCTCACATTTGATAAGGTGGAAACATTTTATTTTTAATCGTTTATGAATTACTTAATTGATTAAGCCATAAATGAATTAAACTTTTTGCTGATTAATTTTCTGTTCATCAACTATTTGATCAATAGACTAATCATTTCCATGCAAATGTGACATTCAAGGTGGCTTTTATTGTGAAATAGTCAAAGGAAATACATTTGTCCCAGAGTGCTGACTGACACTGATCACTAAAATGTGTCAAAAAAATTAGACAAACTTTTTTTTTTTTTTTTTCCACTTTTTGCTCGCAGGCCATTTTTCATTATTGTATGGAGTAATGGACAAGAAAAAAGAGCCACAGCTTTTAGAACTGTTAGATGAAGAGTTGCCAGCAACAGGCTGTTATGTGATTTGGGAGAACCAGCACACCTTTAACTTATCATCGAGGTAAACAAATCACTGGGCTATGCTGTTGTGCAGAAACGTGCTTGTGTCACACGTGCAGCATGAGATCAGATCATGGTTGGTCACAGCACGACGTCAATTATTGACTTATTCATAAAATGTGATGCACTGATTTCTCTCTCAAACTTATACCAGAATCAAGGAAATAAGAAATTGTAAAACTACAAAAAAGTGACATCTAGCATTACAAAAGAGGATGTGACCCCCAATATGGCTGCCAAATGATGCAGTGCATTACCTGAAATCCTGTACTAACACTCAATACTCTTCTTCATCACAGAGTACTAGTGCCATTGTGTTTCATCAACTAATGTAAATGTGTGAAGGGATGACGAAGAAACAAAAGGCTCTGTACGGCAGCTTTGAATCCTGTTCCTTTGTGAAAAAAGGAGCCAGCAGAGATGGTTTGGGTATCTGATTGGGAAGCCTCAGCGTGGAGGTATTCAGGGCATGTCTGTCATGGAGGGCAATCTGACTCTACAATGTTTTTGAATTCCCAGGAGGAGCTGACAGACGTGGCTGTGTAGAGTGACAGTTAGGATACTGGTTATTCTGCTCCCAATGCTACCTGGACCCAATAAAATGGCTGACTGTCTGGCTGGCCGACTTTCTGGAGTCAAATCAAGTCAACCACTTTGTCTTCAAAATACGTCTTGGGAATGGTGGGTGCTGTTGCTTTAAGTTTGTGTGACAGCCGCATCCTCAAGGTGTAAAATCACACTGTACTAATGCTCTATTGTGCACTTGAGAGAAATGAAATCAAAGTAATATACTTCATATAATCAGCTGGTAAACATGTACATATACAGTACATTGTGTGTGAATTTCTGGGGTTAGCAGTTCTGTTTTTTATTTATTTATTTATTTATTTATTTATTTATTTATTTATTTTCTTTTTAAAACCTTGTCCCTCAATTAAAATCAAATATGCATGTCCACAGTGTCCAGATGTATACTGTTACATTATGCATGATTTTAATGGAGTGATTTATGCACCACAAGTCTCCACACAAATATATACATAAATATATTGCAGTCATTCATTTATTATGTACCCTCTTGTTCCCGCTCAGGGTCAACATGAGCCTGGAACCTATTTCAGCAGGACCTGAATAAATACATGTTTGCGTGGTAATGTGACTCATGTCTTGGAGTTCAAGAGGTACCTGTGTGTGAGTCACTGAGCATGGCTGATTTCCTGCATGCACTCATGATTAAAAGGTTATACATGAGATTGGTTGTGTCAGGAGATAATATTTGTGTGGTGAAATAGCACGTTGCTTGAGTGTGTACCTATTGACCCTTCATTAAAATTGTTTTCATGAGTATGGCCATGGATATTGCAGCAATGCCTGAATTAAGAAAAGCACTGTTCATTCAACCCTACAAACCATACATTAAGTGTACTTTTTTTTTTTTTTTTTTTTTTTTTTACCATTTACCTTTTTTTTTTTTTTTACCAAGATTCACTTTTCACCAAATCAGGATAAATTCAGTTTCAGAAGTTGGGCGGACACACTTAAGTCAGAGTTTGGATTTAATTGTCAACTAGGACATTTATATAAAAATGCTGATATACTGAAATACATTTTTATATAAATCTGTAGAAGCAATACTTGATCTATGTTATTACTACATATAAAGTCATCAGAAATTTTCTTTACCTCTTCAGTAAGCATGCTTCGTCTCTCTTATTTCCATAGTGGCATTGATCATTTCTTTATAGAAAGCTGGAAACAAATGTAGAGTCCTGTGTTCTTGGTAGTTGCTGAGCTCTGAGGAAAACAGAAAGCGATCCACTTGGCTTTGTGGCAACAGTAATACCAGCTGGGAAACAGAAAACTCTTTTGTTCTCTATTTCGACTAAAAGTTTGTGACAAATGAAATTTGGAAACTTAAACTTGAAACTCGATCTTCAATGCTCCAATCACACAGTAAACACTAGAAATACAGCATTCAGATTATGAAGTGAGTCCAGGAATGTGTGATTGTCCAGTGCATCCTTGCCAGATGACCTGCTCAAAGTGAGCGGCCCCAACATGGCAGCTAACACTGAAAGTGGGCAACCCCCAAGTGGTTGACAATTGGCAATTCCACAAAGTATTCCAGATAAACTTTTGAAGAATGGCATTTTTGTCTCCAACTGTAAATTTCAAAATGAAACGTCGCCTATTGGTGAAAATCACAAAACCAATAACTGTGAAAAAGAAAGATTTGTGGCCCAAGGTCGGCCTGACTACTGAGACATCCAGCACTGGCAAACTGACAGATAAGCAGATAAACTAACATCAGCAGAAGTACGACTGTATTTACAGGGGAGCTAAACCAATACTTCAGTGTTTTCAGCTGCCTGTGATGTGCAGTGTTTATACTGATTATCTTGACAGGGAACAAACAGCAGCTGTCAAATGTTTTGACTCCTATAATGGAAGAAAATGACAGTGGGTCTCTGCATTAAACATGCTGCCATTATCCTTCATGTACACTCAGATTTGGGAAAAAAAAACAAAAAAAAAAAAAAAACAATCGGCACTGCGTATGGAACAAATGCCGACTGATCAGCATTCAGCGTAAATGTTCACACGGGCCCCTTGCATTGTTCCTAATCAGACAGCAGACAATACAGATGAGTTTGAATCCCTAGTGGAACAAGATAATGACAGATAACAGAATGAATCAGACTGTACTGACACCAATAATAATGAGCCTCTCCCCTCTCCCTCTTTTAGTCTGTAATATTTTCTGCTTGTCTTACTTGCTATCTTTTTCTCCCCTTTTCCCCTCACTTCTCTCATTTGTATCATATCTTTCACTTTTCCTCTATCGCTCTGTCAACACACAGACACTCTCTCTATTAGAACAAGGCATTGATAAGAGGCAAACTAATTCTCTGTAGAACTCTAACAATACTTTACCATAATGTCATGCACCAGACACCAGAACTGATTCATTTTTGTTCCTTCTGTTTATCCCCATGACCGAAATGTTAATTTTGCACCCGGACAAAAAGGAGCTTTTGGAGTTTTGTTTCAGTGTCTCATCGCAGACAGTTGAACTGAAGCCCAAATGTTGGATATCAATTATTAATTAAACAAAAGGCCTCCAAGATTCGGTTCATTTTATAGCCATCTATCTGGGGTTATATGGTTTATCTGGATAGTACACAAAGGACATGAGGATGGGAGCGTGAGGAGTGGAGGAATAAGAGAGGAGAACATGTAAGAAAGGTTGAAGGACGCACTTGAAGTGCTGGCGTCACAGTTAAACAATTATGGCTGTACTGTAAAGCACCTTTTTTTATTTCTGTTCATGAAAATAAGAAATGTCTAATAAGTAGTCAAGTGTGTACTGAGCAAATTCCAGCTGCTCTTAAATGGTTAAGATTTTTCTTTATCGTGATAGTCCTTGCATCCAGCTGGTATTACTGTATATTTGAATGATTTAGACCACTGCAGTTTTTTGCTGTTTATTTGCCCTAAACAGCTCTAACTGTACGGATGTGTTGCTAGCTAGCAAAGAACACATGAAACAGTGCATGTAGGGTGTGGCTGTGTGTGTTTGTGTGGTAGCTCAGACTCTGACTAAACCTACCAGAAATTATAGGCCTTCATAGTATTTTCCTCCAACATCTCCTTTTTCCCAACCTCTCATACATTCATGATATGCAGAGAGAAAGCTGTGGGTTAAGAAAAAGAAAAAAACACTACCTTACTTTCGGTAAGTGACTAGAAACAAAACTCTCTGTTTGCTATCATGCAACATATGAACACTATAGGGTGATAATGTCAGTGTCGTGTTTACAGCTTGTTGCACTGCCCCCAAGTCTCCATGCAGGTATAAGATGCATAGTTGTATCATCCCGTTTGGTTCCAGATTGGGACCTTTTGTGTGTGTCAAACCCCTTTCCATAGCAATAAAAAATAATGGAGCTTTATGCAGAAAAAAGTTTCCTTTACAAGGTTCATTAAAAAAAAAAATGCCTCTATACAAAATAGTGGCTGACAGTGACTTCAGCTAGACTGTTTAAAAGGCAACACACATGCGTCAAAAGAATAAATGAACTGCATTTATGTAGCGCTTTTCTAGTCTACTTTGACCACTCAAAGCGCTTTACAACACATGCCACATTAACCCATTTATACACATTCACACACCAATGACACAGCATCAGGGGCAATTTAGGTTTCAGTATCTTGCCCAAGAACATTTCAACATGCAGACTGGAGGAGCCGGGGATCGAAGCACTGATCTTGTCAGCCCACACACCAGTGGCATAAAGACTCACAGCATGCCGGGCAGACACATGCCCTGACATCATTGAGCAGCACTGCCCTATTTCTCTAGAAAATCAGTGCTCATCCTCTCCACCTTTCCTGCTACGCTATCTTGACTAATCCTTGTGCCTATGCTGAACATCTGTTTGGTGCCACGGTCATCAGTTAAAGGGACACTACAAACAGGCTGGTGAGATCTCTAAGAACCACACTAAAGCTGCATGACAAGGTGGGTCTCAGTCCACTCAGTCCACTATTATGTGAGAACAATTTCATGGGGCTAGAACTGTGACTTTGGCAATTTGGTGATGTTGGCAATGAAAAAAGTTTAAAAGGGGACACTGTCACTGAAACACTGGTAATGGAAAAAGCTGTATTGGCACTGAAAAAGGTTCCACTGAAAAATAAATTACAGACAATTATTCTATCTGATTTTGATATTTTTGTTTTTTGATCAGTTTTCAATGAGAATCTTCAGATTTTTTTCATGTCTGCCCTTTAAAAAAAATTTTAGGCTGTCAGTTTTTTTTTTCTTTTCTTTTCTTTTTCAGTGTCACTGGTTTTCACTGTAAAACCTTCTGTCACTGTTTGGCCATGTAGAGGAGAGCTTTGAGAGGTCACACACTCAGCAGACCATATTACTCCGACAAGTTCACCAAATCACAAGTATGTTACGTTTGTTTCACTGCGCCGTTATTTTCCCACATTGAATCATCCTGGGCTAAATGATAGATGTTACACTGTTGTGGCAGAGGTATGCTAAAACGAGTGCTAACCATAGCTAAAGTCAGTACAACTTTTTCCAATGAAAGTGTTTCATTTTTCAAAGCCGAATTTCATTTTTAATGCCAAAATTTAAAGTCACTGTTCTATCCCCATACACCTCTACCTGCAGACTCCTCTGTTGATCTCAGGGACCACTTCCACCATCATGAAGAGTAAGCCCAATTAGAGTGATCTTATCCAATTATTTCTTCCTGAATGACTTTGTGGGAAGACAAATAAAACTTTCCAGTGCAGTGCAGTCCAGGATGTCAGAATAAACTTGACTTTTGATTTTTCTTTGTGGATCCATGTAGCATTGGTGACATGGAACTGTGCAATGAATGAGTTGCCTGTCATGACCCCTAAACAGGGTATAGCAAAAATTTGTATCTTTTAGTTCTTTCTAATCAGAACTACAGGTGTGAACAAAACTTATGATGATACTGATTAAAAGAAGATTGTGTGAGAGCAATCTGTCAACATAGAGCTGTGTTCTCCATTGTACTGAAACTCCCTAAAAGTAATTTAATGTTCCAGAAGTCTCATGATGCGTGTGTGTGCGTGTGAGTATGTGTGTGTGTGTGTGTGTGTGTGTGTGTGCGTGTGTGTGCGTGTGAGTATGTGTGTGTGTGTGTGTGTGTGTGTGCGTGTGGTAGATGGAAAAATAAATGATACAGATTGTAGCACTGTTTGTGAAGACAATGACATGGAGAGTCCTCTCACATCTCTGTCTCCGTCCCCCTCCCTCTTGAGCATCTGTATATATGTGTCTGTATCGGGTTGCGAGACTTTAACAACGGGAAGAGCAGATGTGGCCCAGAAAACAAGGAAGAAATTGAGTTTGTTATGTACTTCACATACTTTATATAGCCATAAGTTGCTCTTCCCAGAGGCATATGTCAGATTCCCAGAGTCTGAAACAGCCGGAGAATTTTGAGCTGTATGGGGGTAATCTCAAAATAGAGTGGAAATTCACGTTGTAGGCTACTACACTGTTGATGCATTTTGCTGCACTGCTTTTCCCGACGTGGGAGAAGTGTTTGCAGTATTTGGGTGATTAGAACATGGTCTAGGTTAATTTGGTGATTAGTGTGGTGTTGTGTTTATTTACGCTTTAGAAATTCTCTTCAATCAGTGTGTCATTTTCACACCAGCAGGGAACTAATAGAAGTGATTTAGGCAGTAAGACTTCAAATTAATAATACATTCAACATGGAAATAGGATACTTTGAAGTAAATTTTAATAAAACAAAGCATTTTAAATGGACCAATCCCTTTTGCCGTTGCTGTTGATATCACTATGATGATTAAATTGATATAACGTATCACGTCTGTCCAAATTCCCCTCAGTCATTATATTCACATACACATAATATTCTAGTTTCTGCCCTTATGTTTACATGGTGAATGAAAATGAATATTTCACTAATATTGCAACTTAATAACTGCTTGTTACTTAACAGCTGTTACTTGCCAGCTATAGTCAGTTTGCTTGTTAGCTGCTCAGCTCTCCAGCTCATTCAAAGTGTCTTAAAAAGAGAGTCTTGCTCTGAGTGAGTCAGCCAGTCATCCCATGTTAACTTTTCTTCTACCTAACATTTATGTTACATTACATTTATTTAGCTGACCCTTTTATCTGATGTGGCTCTATACAACCCAAACATTGCGAGTACATCAACATCAGCTACATTTAAGTTCTATCTGTGATGGAGGATGTGAGTTCTGCTGTCGTGATGGCCGTAGCTTGTTGTTTGTGGAGCTGGGACAGCAAATGAAACTCAAATTTAGTTTGGCTCTAAACATTTCTGTATCCACCACAGTCAGTCTTGCTATAGAGAGGAACACAGTCATGCACAAGTTTTTGGCCATTGAAGCCATTATAGTGCTCCAACTGCAAGAACATGAATCACAGTAGGTGTAAGTCATGATATATCAGTTATGACAAACAAAATGTCAGTATATGGCACTCACTGTGACATGAGTGGACTAGCCATACCAAACGCACATTGTGTGACTAACCACGTTGCTTGATGATTCATAGGTGATTCAATATTTACAGTATATGGAAGCTACTTTTTCTCCTGCACAAATTCGCATTGCATTCAATTCATACACGAGTTGAAAAAAAGCATCTTTCCAGCAATTCGCTCCGCTACCAAAACAAATGTCAGATATATCAGGATTCCCATCTCCTGCTCACAAAGCCAGCAGGAGAATAGCACTACTTGTTTTCCTAACAAATGTCAGATATATCAAGGACTCCACTCCCCAAACTGCAGTCACACAGGTACACGTTGAGCTTATAGTGAATATCAATGGAGCATTATATAAATTCCATACAGCTTCTAGAGATTGACATGTCTCAGGGACAATGCTTGCTGGCAACGGTGGCAGGTATGTGTGGGAGTGTTTGCGTGTGTGAAAAGGGTGACTGAATTTAGTGTCAGGGACAATGTGAAAAGTGTTTTTTGCATGTCTGTGTGTGCAATACATCTTCTCTGCACACTGCAAGTGTCACAATACGTCATTGTTGGTGTGTGGTCAATGAATTTGTGTTGGTACATCATAGCATGTATGTGTTATAGGTGACAACTGGCCGTGCTTGACGAGTCATTGTGTCATTGAGTAGTGGCATTGTATTCATTTCCCTAAATCTTTCACAGACCAGGATACATATAACTGTAGTTTTGAGGCACAGGTCTATGAGGTGGTGCAAAATTCATTGTTTTGCAAGTAACAAGTCTTAAATTTTCAAATCCAAAGTAAAGACCAACAAGTCTTTACCAGAGAAATCCTCAGTTTGATCAAGTCCCGAGGCAAGTTCCAAGTCAGGTCCAATCCTTTGTGTTTTAAGTACTGCACAAATCATTGTGTGCGTTTCATGAAAAATTAATGAATCTTTTAAAGATTTTAAACAGGGTAACAATGCAATAAATTCACTGAAATAATGAATAGTTTCAAGTAAAATGATCAAGTGTGCGTTGGTATATTATTCATGTGACCATGGCTGGGGATAGACAGCATTATCAAATCTGAATCTGGTTTTGAATCCATAATTGGATCCATTTGTCGTCTGCTTTAGGCATTTGAAGCACAAGTTAAAACAACTAAAACTCAAAGGTTTAATAGAGATCCATAGCAGCTCACTAGCCCAGTGTTATAATTCTGAACTATTACACTGTCAAACTTGAAATAATAACATGATTGGAATGACATTTTAACTGGGACATACTGACAGCTGAAATTGTCAGGCAGCTAGATTGTTGGCTGTCCTCGTTGAACTACAAGAATGCACCTTTGGCCTTTTGCCAAGTAACTTGCACCATCAAAGTTAACTTGCTATAGCTCAAAAAATGTGCTGCTGGCAAAGTTTGTCATCTAGCCCTCATTTCCACTGGGCACGTAACATCTGCATTCCATCTGCAACCTGTATAATAGGGCTGATTGCTGCCATTCTAGTCAATGAGTGCAATTCCATTGAGTGTGTAGAGTCTCTGCTTCAGAAGCGTCCCAGAAGCATATCTACGCTCTGCTCCATTGAGAATACACGCTGAGTCTATTTTTGACAGACGACGCTTCATTTTGCACAGATTAAATTGAGCCAGACAGGAAGTCAGACACAGGGTAGCACACAACATTGTAGAGAATCCGTTGTATTTTCAAAATAAAACACCATGTGCAGACATCCCATTGTACATCAACAATAAATGCAATTAAAATGGAGAAAAAAAGGAACCATTTAACTATGAAGCCTACTTACTCATGGTAGATGCACAAAAATCAAATAGCCAAATTTAACACGATCAGAGCAAGTCAACAATTACAATTAGTCATTTGGCAGACGCTTTTATTCAAACACCGATGGCACCGCAGGGGGCAGTGTTGGGGTTCAGTATCTTGCCCAAGGATACTTCAGCATGTGGACTGCCGAGGCCAGGGATGTGTTTGGCAGTGTGCAGCAGCATGTTATCATATTCAGACATGAAATCATTGAGGTAACAAGAATCAGGTGTAACCAGAGATTTCCACCAGGCAAATATCATGACTTCGTGTTTGCTAGCCATTTTTGCTCTGTCCTCCACACCTCTCCAATCCCCACTGGTCATGTGATAAGGAATATATTCATTGTTGCTCTTCACACTTAAAAATATATTTATGTTTTTAAACTTTGGATTTGGTGAAGCTAAGTCATTCCAAGTCAAAAGGCTGAAATCAATGTGAAGTCAATGGCGCTAAAGTCAAATTTTTTTGTTACGTCTTTTGTGAAACATATCCATGCATCATGCTTGTTTCAACAACCATTATTTTGCATATATACTATCTATACATAGTATACTGTATATACAGCATTGCATAATATACATTATATGTTGAGCTCCATATCTGACTACTTACATAAAGTTACTGTCATAAATAATAATGATGAATGCTTCTATTTCTGTAGGATTCAGCTATCATTCTGTATTTTTCTGTGGTAAATATCCATCAGCATACTCTGTAAAATGTATTTTAAATTGGGTATCTTTTTTGCTTGAGCCAAATAAAGGAAGCACATACTCAAGCCTCAGAGAAAGTGAAGCTGTCTCAAAGGTTTCCATAGGGACATCTTCATCAAGGTAACAATATTAGAATGGCTTCAGGTCAGCACACATTTGAAAGAGAAAAAGACAAAGATGGGTCCAGTGCAAGGACAAGTGTCCTAAAATGCATTTGCATGATTTTCAATCTATTCTTGCTGTCAGATGGTCGAGTCAATAAACTGTTTGCAGCATACAAAATACAATATCTGGAGCTGTGGTTATTTAAAAAGAAAAAAAAGAAAAAAAAGCCACAGCCACACATACTGCACACTTCTAGTAGACAAAAACAGTGTAGACTGAATTAATTCTTAAAAAAAGTGCAGATAAACACCATCTTCAAATCAAACTCAATCTCTTAACTTCACTCAGTAGACCTGTAGCCAATATCCACTATCTCACTAGATGCATATTCAAGTGAATTCCACTTTGGGAATTTGTTTCCCTCTATTTCTCCCAATATACCGGACACACTGGATGACTTGCTGTAACACAATAAAGCAGAGTGAGTATTCATTCAGTCATTCATCTTCTATACCCCGATGATCCCTTTCGGGGTTGGGGGGGGGCTGGAGCCTATCCCAGCTGTCAATGGGCGAGAGGCGGGGTACACCCTGAGCCGGTTGCCAGCCGACTGCAGGTCAACACACATACACACATTCACACCTAGGGACAATTTTAAGTCACCAATTAACCTAGTGAGCATGTTTTTGGTCTGTGGGAGGAAGCCGGAGTGCCGGAGAGAACCCACGCATGCACGGGAAGAACATGCAAACTTCACACAGAAAGGCCCCGCCTGACCCGGGGATCGAACCGGTGACCTTCTTGCTGTGAGGCACGCGCACTACCTGCTGCGCCACCGTGCCGCCCAGAGTGAGTATTACTGTACATATAATGAAAAGATAGTTTCGCCCACACAATGAAAGATTCACTTGGTTGCAGTGGCAATCACACATTGTTTGGTGTGACTGGAATGACGTCATGGTCTTGGTACAAGAAGTTTAAGTTTCTCTTAAGTTTCTCTTTTTCTCTTGCTCTCTAAGTTTCTCTCAGGAAGGACAGTAAGGTCACTTGGCTTAAAGGAAACTCCAATTGGAGCAAACATTATCAGCATCATGTTTTTTTTTAATTTTGTGATTTGTCACATTTCCATTACAGCCATGTTAATATTAATATTTTACTGTAGCATACACTACATTGAGTGATACACACTTAATGCCAGCCTTTAGCATATAGCTTCCCTATACTAAGTAATAGATTTCATGCTAATTCATTATATGGTAAGGTTAGTGTCTGCATTTTATACAACCAATTGAAAAAAAATATTTCCATAAACTGCTGTCAAATGCTGCAAAACTCTCCAAGTAGGGTTTTTTGTTGTTTAGTGAAGCAATTATCAAAGTCATTTGACATTATCAATGTGTTTAAGCTGTGTGAGCAGTTCAGTAAGTAATTATCACATTGTCAATAATGTCAGTGAAAGCTCGCTTTTCTATGTTCTACTTAGTCAGAAACATGACAGCGGACTTTGTCATTCACAGTAGGGGAACCCCTGGTGAGGGCCGGTCGTGACTAAGATTATGCAACACTTGACAGGTTCAGCCTTCACCACCCTGACTAACTAACAACTAGTAATCAGAAGGCAAAAGAAATGTGTTAAGAAGTAAATAGAGTTAGAAATAATGGTAAAATTGTGACTTCTGGAACTCCTGTTAAGTGGAAGCCTGCACACAAGGTCATGGCAATGATTTTGTTTTTCCTATCCATTTGATATTGAAAGAGAGGAACTATCACACGGTATTATTTTCCTATAGGACTGATAAACCTTTAACAGCACCTTTCACAGGAACCAATCTTTTCATGGGAATGAGCTATCTTTTCAACACGGACTGACTGATCCATCATTATGATTATTCATGGACTACTAGTCTTCATGTAAAACCAGATTCTGAACTGTGCCACTCTCAGATCAAAGCAATATGCAGCGTAAATGTGTGGCCTGCGGAGCACAGAGAGCTGGTCTGAACAGGTAAGAGTAATGGTGTGCTGGCGACCTGTGAGTGGAGCGCATCAGTCATGCAGTGTTGTGTTGGTCCTCCATCAGAGTGATCTTTCGCTTCATTGCCTTTCAGTGCCCAGATCCCATGGGGAGCAGCAGCAGGACAGCGGCTGCTCAGTGGATCACTGCTCTCCAGCGAATTTCATTAGTTTCTTCCACAGATCCTCCCACCATCTCTGCACCAACAGGTCCCACTGGTCTCTGCAATAAGAGCGCCTCTTTGATGCACTTCAGCTCCATGTGAAGGTCAACCTTTAAAGGCTTGTAGCCTTTTTGTGGTAACAAGCTCATAATGAATGGATGGATATACTGCAAGTTGTTGCACATAGCTTGACTTTTTCCTTTATTTATTTATTTTGCTTCAACTTTTGATTCTGGTTTGTGTAGCAATCTTTAAATTTATATCCATTTATTTTAAGATAACTCAGAAAAATCGCAGATTAATTTTCAAAGACTTATATAAACTCATGATGCAGGGAATTCTGGGATTCCCTCTAAAAGCAAAAACCTTGGTCACCAACCTATTTATCATGAAAATCAATCAAGATTAGCCAATTTTTACTGTCCAGAAATACGGGAAATGAAGCCATTTAATATATTAATGTGGATTAAAAAGTTGCAATCTTTGGCATCAGGTCATTATATACTTGTCAGGGTTGGGAAGGCTGCATGGTGCCATGTTGTGAGCAGCCATGATCAGATTTTGTGACGTGTGCACTAATGAGGTTGCAGTGTCGTCTGTTGGTCGGTTGGCCCACTGCAACAATTCAACAATTTTCTAAAGGAAAGGAAAGCACAGATCAAGCGATTTATAGATGTATGATGTTGCAAACAACAAAATGCAATTTAATTGTGGTTGACCTACTACCATTAAAACTGCCAAACATAGGCATTTTAGCAGTGTCAGTGTGAGCATGTCAGCTACTCAGTAAGTAAGCACTGTTGTGCCAGAGGAGAGACTGACATAGCTGTACAGTCTTACCTTTCTTAAAATAACAATTATAGTAACAATTAATGACTTGACAAAGTGGATATGAAATGAGTCACTCACAGTGATTAAGCCACATAGAAGTATCAGCCAGCTCTGCAAGTCTGCTCCACTGAGCACTTGTGTGTCTTTAAGCTCATTGTTTTGGTTTTTACAGCCCATGACCTTACTGTTTTGGTCATCAGTGTCATTTTCAGCTGCAGCAGCAGCAGCTCTGTGCAGTGACAAGCTCTAAATCCAATGGTACACTACATGCTCACCAACAGCAGACAGACACATTTAACAGCTAACTGGTGAACATACTGGAGCATTTAACAGCTAAAGAGCCAGATATGTCCCCTAGAAGAGGGAGAGAGCAGGTGAGATCAAACCAGAGCTTAAAGAGAGTGAATCCTGGATACACATTCCTCAGGCTGGATACAAACACGGCTCCAAATACATGCTAATGTTGCTCCATGTCCGTAAATAGAACTGTTTGCTAACAGGTTTCTACATATCAACTTTATGAGGTCAGTGTTGTATTTACAGCTTGTTCAGCTGCCTCCAAGTACCCAACAAATCAATAAATACAAGTTTAATGAAGTTCATTTGGATACCCACCAGCAATTTAAATTCATTTATGTAGCTTAAAAGACGTTTCATTAAGTTATACAAACAGTAATGATGCAGGGGATGCTGAATTTCCTCAGACAGCAACAGGTCAGTCTGAAGAACAGCATGTTCAGGGTAAATTTTCAAAAAAGAAAGAAATTAAGATATATAGAGTTTTTATTTGCATAAACAAGAAAACATAAAATGAAAAACATAATCTTTGTACTCTTCCAGTGCAGGCCTCAATGGACTGCTGCAGCAGAAGCTCTAACTTTACATATTTGCTCAGCTTCAAATGTATGCACCATTACTCATACATTATCAATGGATTCTACCTGTGACACAGATTTCATTTTTATTACTGGGTGCATTTTTTCCCCCTCAAAGCTCCTCTGCACGAGCCTACACAATTATACTGGAGAGTGACAGGAAAGATTGTGGAAAAGTCAATTACATCTGACAAGCCATCCAGCTAACGGTCCAACACCACAGGCTGCCTCACTCAGATGTTTGCAGTTCATTTCAGGTGGCTTCTCAGAGCCATGGATTAAATTTATGTTATGACTATCCTTTAGATTTTTGAATTATATTGTGAAAATTCATTTATTACAGTGTGTGAGACACTGGGAGATGTAGAATGATGACTGACAGAGAGCGAGAATGGGAAGGGGTGTAAAATGAAATATAGGGTTGTGTTTTTTTGCCATGTAAATTGAGTTTTTAAATTATTCACTATTCAAAAGAACTGCAGTACAACTAGAACCATGTTGGGCCATTGAAAATGCAATCCCATGAATACTTCTGGTAAAGTGTGAGGCAGAGAGTGATGGGCAGTGTAATGTATTTGTCCATCTGTGAGTGACATGTTGGGGCTCCTTGAGCAAATGCCTCCATGCAACATACTGTTCTAAAACAACAAAACAAGGACATGATACCCTCCCAGTCACATTATGGTGAGACAGAGAGGGCGAGCATGTGTCTGAGTGAATACATTTCCAAATTATGACAAACATCTTGGAGCAAGCATAATTGCAGTCAAAAAAAAAAAAAAAAAAAAAAAAAAAAAAAAAAAAAAAACACAGCAGGGCCACAGCAATCATTAGCATGTTACAGCACTGGCCAGACACGTTGTCCCAATTTTTCCTTGGGGCATATTTCTGCCTAAATTCAGCAGAGCACAACATAGATAAATACTAAACCCCTTAAATGTGCCGCTACCTCTGGGCTCTTTTGCTTCAGGCTCCAGCTGCGAGAGTGCTGTCTGAAGAGGGGAACCTTGACTGAAAGTCCTGAGGCAAACTGTATCCTTGCCTGAAACCAGCCGTTCCAAGCAGAGTCTCCTGGGCTGCCAGTCTGCGCTGGTGGCTGCGTACTTTTACACTCGTACCCAGCAAGCGTCTTTGAAAAGGTGACCTGCAGGTCAACATCAAACATTTCCATGACATCCATCATAATGTTGGAAAAGTTTTAAAGATGCATAATGAAGTTATTTAGGTGCAAAGGTGACAGTAAGCTCTGTGGGTGATTCTCTGGATGGACTACTTTTATTTATTTATTCATTGGTCAGTTTTATGTAGATTTTCAATGCTGTTGAAGGCACATTGTTTATGGAGCTGGCTTTGTACATTGGTACATTGTCAAGTTGAAACAGGAAAGAGCTTCCACCAAATTGTTGGCAAAAAGTTGATGCAATATGTGGTGACATGTTTGCTAAGGTTTCATTTATTTCTAAAAAACAGAGAAAGACAGAAGTCTATGTATTCCAGCTTTTGCTGTCGTCTGTATTATGATTTCTCTTTCAGTTCTTCATGGACTCATGCAATATCCTCCATTATCAGTCGTGCTGTTAGTGCCATGTAGACGCATGAAAAACATGTGAACGCGTAGAGAAAAATATTAAGATGTTGGATGTTGGGGATCCTTCAGTCTGGTATAATGTTGGCTTTTGTGCTGGAGGCATTTGTCCAGCGCTGTCAGCATGGCACGCTGTCATTAATATTCATTTCTATATGTTAATCTCCATTAGTGCAGAGCAATCTAACCTAAAGCTCTCAAATGGAAGGAAAATATAGAGATTTAATATTGGTATTATGATTACACTTATTATTATTATTATTTTACACAAAAGGCTATATATACGTGGCTATACTGAGTATGAAAATTCCATATTAAATTCTGGAGAAAGACAGTCCTGGACCTTAACTGTGGCTCAGGAGGGAGAGCGGGCTGTTGGCTAATCACGGTTCAATTCCCAGCCAGCTCCTTCTGTTTAAACTGCAGTTTCCTTGCCTGGCATTGTAAATGGGTAAATGAGAGGCAAATTGTAAAGTGGTTCGGTGTAAAAATGCAGTCTATTTATTGTGTAAGTGTCATCATAAATTGTAGTATTGAGGGGCGTCGTGTAAACCATGAAGAGTATGTAGACTTTGGGCTATGGTTATTTCAGCCTCAGTAAAAATTTTCCTTGTGTAAAGGTCCAGATATAAGACTATTTACTTTACTATTGTTATTAATAAGAGAAAGAAAAGGAAAGTATGGTACTTGTGTCATCTCGTCATAGTACTCCTCCAGTCACTGCTGCAGTCTCCAGGCTTTTAATTTAGGTGGACAGATTCACGTCTGTGCCCTTTTTATTCAGAGCTGTATAACAAATAGTTCCTGGCTGCATCATGTGTACTTTGTGTGTTGTGTGCATGTCATGATGACATATCGGTTAATGCACCCTGTAATTTGTCTTATTTGTCAGTAACCAGTATACTGATTAGTGGGTATGTTTGCATCAAGTTTAGTGTGATGCTGTCAGACCTCGCTGCATCTGTTGTACATGTTGGTCCTGTGATGCATAATTATTCATGACAAATGTATAATTTATCATTTTCTTTATGTTTGTCCTAACATTTTCGCATGAGCTCACAGAACTGTATTTGTGGGTGTCGATGTGAGAAGACTGAGTAGACATGTTCTGTGTTTGAGCGTGATGTGTCAATTTACTGTGACTAACAAACTGTGACTTTGTGAACAAAATAGGCAGTTAAGGAAGGAAGTAGAGGACTGTAACATAACTTAGATTTCATCGACACAACATGAATATTGGGTGCTGGATAAATGAACTCTGATGTGGATGTTAGCAGGTGGTCAGCATCAGCACCATAGGAGGGAAATTAATAATGTGAAAATATGAAGGGCTGCTATTATTGGGCTGAATCATACATGCAAATACACTGTCTTCCAGGATGTCTAAGTTTTGGTTTGTATTCATATGTCAGAAGCAAAACTGCCACCACTAATCCACATCTGACCTGTAACTGAAGCTGCACTGGAGTTCACTACTTCAGTATTTGGTCAGAATATACCTATTCATGGACTCTGGGGTGGCTTTCCCTGAGGTGACGTGGTTGCCAGGTGATGGGCTCTGCTTTTGTTTTCTGTCAGCTGTTCGACTTGTGAAGTCTACAAGCAGTCGTTGTTAGACGATGCACAGCTTGGTTGTTCGTGTTGGCAGTCTTGACTTGCTGGTTGATGGCGAAGTAACTCCCTATTTTACTAACTTTTTACTTTAACTTTCATGAGATAACTTAGGAAAGAAATAGTGTTGATGGACAGCACAAAGTCTTTAGAAGCCTTCATGCAAAACTGCAGTAAATGAAAAAAGTATAACCTTTTAAAGATATTCTAAGGTACTTTGGCTCCTCCAATTTAGTCTTGCAGTGAAAGGTAAATCACTATACAAGAACAGTAGATGCACTATAAAACAAGAGTTTGCAAATCAGACTGGAAATTATTACCTTGATAGCAGAGGGGGGGAAATATCTTAAAAATTAAAAGGAAAAGCACTGGTCAAGTCACTGGTATGGTATAGAGATTTATGGACATTCTGTACCTCATCGTAGAGATTCTGCCCCATGGGGGTCAGCAGGGTTCAGAGTGTGTATGTGAGTGTGTGATGAATCTGCAGTGAGAGAGTACACACTTCTGGTGATGCTTCCAGTTCTGACCTTGTCAATGGCCTGTCAATGATGCTCAGCTGTGTCCCCTCCACACCAAGAACCAGGGATCACATCCTGTCTCACATAAACAGTTAATGTCAATTTCTTTCAGTCAACCTTAACCAAGTAGTTTCGATTGCTGAAACTTTACCAATCCTCAACCAGACCTGATCAGAAAAAACACTTGTTAATTCGTAGAAAGTCATATGGGTCCTATTTTCTAGTCATCTCAATTTGTGGGACTGCTCAGACCTCTAGAACTTGAGAAAAGTTTGGACATCAGCTAAGTGAATGTAAATGCTCAGAGGGGCTCACCAAATTTCATTCTCCATGTGCAAGTGACAGTCAGTTATCTTCCAGCACAAGTCTGGGTATTTGTCAATTACAAATTCTGATGCCAATTCACAAAGTGGGAAAATGGAGACATGTCAACTCATGCTGCTGCTTATTTTCCAATTCAAATAGTCAAACCCATGCAAGCAAAACTTAACAAAACCACACCTTGAGAGCACAGATGTATGAGAGTGAGATGGAGAGAAAGATCAACAGGAAGTAATGTATGCTAAGACTGCTCAACCATCAGGCTATGCCTTCAGTTACTTATGATTGTACGACACAAAGTTTGGCTCAGCAAGTTCCAGGATTGAGGCAGTACACATATAGAGTACACACTCTGTACCACTGTGTAGAGAACTCTCTATGTGCCTTAATTGTCTTTCTAATTGTGGCTAATAGCCATTATCGTCACTGTTCCGATCTGATAGTCATCTCAGTTAGAGCTTGGAAGACCTAATTATAGTTGGCATTTATTTTGAGAGGTGACTTGCATGTCAATGCCGAAATACTGTTTGGTATGTGACACGTTTGCGAAATTTGGATCTGAATCCCATTTGGAATGGTAAACTGAGGGAACATTCAGCAGCTTAACTGCAGAAAATAAGATCTTCTACATATCCAGAGCTCAAAATAATAGATATGTCTTTGGGTTTGTTCATCTTTACAATGTTGCATAGATTTCTAGACCAGATGTGCCTGTGCTTTCATTAATCTTTGCTGTTTGGTTTTGAACAAAATACCATCAGCCCTGCATAGTGCATATGAGAGAATGACACTCACACCTTAACAATGGCAGCAGTCACACTTTGAAGGTCTAACATCATATTACAGTGTTGCAAGTCTTTTCTCTTCTAGTAATGACATCTATGGATCAGAGGTAAATTTTATATATATCTATATAAAATTTAGTTTTTTAGTAGAATCAGCAAATTTTTGGGTTTGGTGTTTAGATTTTACTGATTCTCATTCTGATTTATATTCTGACAATATCATTAAAAATTTCTGTCATTTTCCAATCTGTTTTGAACTCTTGGCTTGAATTTTAGCACAAAAACAAGCTAAAATATGTTCAAAGCAAAAACACTTTTATTTTCTGCAAATTTAGGTTAACACGACCAGCCGTTATCATGAGATATGCTGTGATTCTTTAGTGTTTCCCTGATCGTACCTGGACCGAGCAACATTAATATTGTTTTCTCTGCACAGAGCTGTCAAGTCTACCACAACGACTTTCTGTTAATGTAAACATAACACTTCCTGTTGTTGCTTTACAAATAAAGCTTCCCACAAGCCATCTGTTGTAAGGCTGTTACTGTGAAACAGCGACAAATGACTGCAGTCTTAGTCACAAACTTTAACAACGACTAACTTCTTTGTCTACATAAAGACATTGACATTTTCAGTAATGCTTGCGGCATGGCTCCAGACAGGGCAATCGTCAGTCAACCTGTCAGTTGTCACCACTTTGGTTCAGACTGAAATATTTCAACAACTACTGGATGGATAGCCATGAAACCTTGAATGTTCATGGCCTCATTCATGAATGCTAATGACTTCGGTGATCCCTTGACTTTTCTTCTTGCACCGCAAGTTGACATTTTTGATGCATTGTCATTGTGAATATGGAAACATGCTGATATTTAGCTCAAAGCATCCCCATGCCAAAGTACAGCCTCAGAAAGCTGTTTGTCTTGTTGTTTTATACTGTGTACTGCACAGTTATTGGAAGATTGAGGCAGTTATACTAAAAAACAATGACCTTACTATGGTTCTGTTTTAAGTAAACATTAGGTGAGGTATTGTGTTTTCTTTTGTAAAATCTAACCTATTTGAGGTCACAAGAGCAACTGTACATAAAACTCTTAATTTAAACTTATGTTGTTTTAAATAATGTGTTTCAATCAAATTGTCACGAGAGATTCAGTTCAGGCTTGTCATCCCATATTCAACCTGGATATTGTTGGTCAGTGCTTCCACAAATATGCCACCTATCATGTCCATCTGAACCACAGTCATCATATCAGAGGCAGACAACGCTGACCGGCCAGATCAGATTTATTAAAAAAGGGTCACTATCTGCCTCATCTAGCAATCTAATCTGACAAGTAACACTCATGGGCATGGCTACAGCTACTCCCTCAGAAAAAAGGTACATTTGGCCTGCACCTTTTGGAGCTCAAAAGCTTGTACCTGATGCAAGTCTACCATTTGTATCTTCAAGAGTACAATTGTTTGTGTACAGTCTGTACAACTCAGTTATGTCCTTTCAGCAATGCTCATACAGCTGACTGTGCTTCCTCTCTGCTTACTAGTGTTTAATTTCTTTGGTAATATATTCCTACAAAATGAGCTGTGATGAGACTGAAAACTGTGTTTACTCTGTGACAAGTGTAATGCATTACTGCCTGGATGCACCAACTGCTCACTTACAAATTCAAAACTCGAAAGCCCATGTACTTATGCAAACCAGAAATTTCATGTTATTTCTTGAATCTGAATAAAATAGCTGGTTGCACAGCCTCCTCCTGCAGCATTGAGTGACTCTTTTCTGTTGTCAAAGTGCCTGTCATTGTCTCTGCTATCCATCTATACATAAAATCACACACCCTACATTATAACTTTGCTGTTTTCCTTTCACTCTCACAGATGGTCCTGGAATTGTTCAGACCACCTGTACCTCCAAGAAAATCACCACACACTATAGCACACAGTCTCACACCCTGTTAACATATTAGGCTTAATTAGACTAAGTGTTCTATGGAGAAAATTAAAGGTGCTGAGTCACTTTTATTCACACAGCATCACCTATCTTAGCATGGGTACATTTACTACAGATGGAAACGTTTTCAAACAACCCTCAGACACTGCAGCTTATCATTACCAAATGGTTTCCCTCAAACAGATCTCAGTAAGGCAGCTGTTTAGGAGCTGTGTAATATGTTTACATGAATGCCGTTGTGATCTTCAGATTGTTCATTCAATGTAAATAGGTCAGGTGCTCATTGACACCATAGGCTCTTTTTTTGTCCCCACCGCTGGCGCGGCGCAGGCTGCGCACCCCACGCAGTGGTATTTTCATGCAGCGCAGGCGGGCGCGCAGTGCACTTGGTATTTTGGTAAACCGAGGCGCACAGAGGTATGCCAGGATGGGCGGGGTGGCGCAGTAAGGGGAGGTGTTGGCATAATCAGCCGGCAGATTTGGATTTTCGGTCCATATTGGTCCACGCCGGTGGCGTAAAAGTGCGCTGGAAGCTCGCCACCCCAGACCTGGTAAACTCTGTGTGCCAGCGGCGCAACGCTGGGCAAGTGGGTTTTCGTAAACTGGTGGAGTCGTGCGCCCACGTCACCAATACCTCACAGGCAGGTTTCCACAGTGTCTAGCATTTCACTGCGATCAATAATTAGCAACAACCATGATTCAATGCAACTATCTGAGTCAGCACATACAGTCCTAAATTTCTATATTTTGATCAGTATCTCATCTGACCACATTGCAAGCGCATTCGGCACGCGTAATGGTCCCTCAACCTGACCGAATGTACACGGGTGACACAGGGATGCAAACTACTCAATTAATGTCGCTGTGCCAACCAGAAACAGCCGTGGCATCCTACAGAGCATATATACTGCATCTATCTCAGAGCACTCGAGAGACAGAGAGAGACAGACACACGGAAAAAACGTAAGTGATGATCGTTGTCCGCTATTACCCACGTCATTTCATTCCAAATACAAATGTTATCATTGTAACGCTTAACTTTATCTACGAAGATGGAGTACATCATTGCTTTGAGGAGGAGGAGGAGGAGGAGGAGGAGGCCGAGGATTTACCGTCTAAGTGTGGTAGGACGGCACAGCCCGTCTCCACTCATGTTGGTTGTGAATACATTGGATCAGCTGTGTAGGCTCGCTCCTCAGAAGCAGCCGCTGCGCTACTGCTGTTCTGTCACTGCTCATTTGCATTTATTCTATTCTTTTCTTTTCCTTTTCGTCTTTTGCTTTGTTTGAGTTTTTTTTTTTAACTTAAGCCTCATTAACCCAGCAATCCTTGTTTGATTATGGTCTTGTTTGTGTATTGTATTTAGGTATTTATTGTTTACAGTTTTTGTGGTCACTTGTTATTTTTTAATGGGTTGTGGGGTTTAGTTATTTAGTTATTTTTCTGTAGATTTTTTTTTGTTTTCTTTTTTTTTGGTTTATTGGGTTAACTGTGTGAGTGGATGAGTGACACGTGGAGGCACAAGCAACCTCAGTGGTGACCTCCTGGGCCCATTAGTGTGGCGTTGGGGTTGTTTTTATATATTTTTGTTCTTTTGCCTCGACTACAGTTTGCCTCTTTTTCATTGGACAGGAGCTGTTGGGCTGGTGTGGCGAGTGGCTGACTGATCCCCTGCGGTGGTGGTCCCTTCACTCCTTGTATAGTAGTGCACTTGGGTGTTCGTTAGTCAGTGTGTGTCTTTCTTTCTCACGTGTGGTGTGCAGTACCAGGACCCTTCCCTTTCCCCCTCAGCTGGTCATCTCTGCCTGGTGAGTCCCCAGCCCTGTGCCTAGTGTCCGCACTTTATTGGCAAGCTTAACCAAAACCCATTAAAGGGGCCCGTAAGGATTGTGCAACATTTGTCCACGTATTATATTGGTTGCATCCTTAACAAGAGTCTGTGTAAGGTTTGAACTTTTACAGTGTTGTTAATAAACTGTTTTATGTACTCTATCTTGGAATCACGTCAGTCTCTGGTGTCAGTCTTACCTGTGTGACCTTTTGTCAGTATTAGAGTGGGGGGGTCCACTCTGCGATTTCCTAGGGGGTGAAATTTCCCCCAGGTGGCGTTGTCGGACACTTATCAATTAACAAAAGTAAAATCTAACCCTTGTAGCATTGCCACATAAGGACCTCATATTTAGACATGAGTGAGCAGGAGTCCAGGTGGGCCACGAGAATAACACCTTCAACACTGTAGGCTATGCAATTTTCTTTAATCATCTACTCTTTTGCATGTCACAGGAACAAATTACACCTGCCAAGTGAGGTCGTTGACGTGGTAGCGCGCATCGTGGCCTCCGATGCGCACCCTGGCTGCGCTCTCCCGGACAGCGGCTCTGACCTTCTTCGCCACTGGGTCTTTTCAACATAATGTAGCCTCGGTGGTGGGGATCAGTCAGTCCGCTGTCTGCTCGGCTATACATGCAGTTTCCTCCAGTCTAGTTCGACATGTAAATTAGCACATCATTTTCCCTGCAACACCTGAGAGCCAGCTGGAAACTAAGTGGGGGTTCTTGTTGAAATTTGGATTCCCTGGGGTCCAGGGAGCGATCGACTGCACTCATGTGCAGTTGCGTGCCCCAGAGACCCAAGCCCACATTTATGTGAACTAAAGAGGGGTCCATTCCATCAATATCCAGGTGATCTGTGACTCAAATTGCCTGGTGACAAACATGTATGCCATTTTCCCAAAGTTGGCACATGACTCGTTCATCCTGGCAAATTCTAGCATCCCTACAGTCTTTCAGGGGGACACCCCTCTGGATGGGTGGCTGCTAGGTGATAACGGCTATCCACTGAAAACGTGGTTGATGACGCCATATATCACACCTTCGACAAGACGGCAGCGTGTTTTCAGCAGTGCTCGGTCAGTCATCGAACGCACAATTGGGGTTCTCAAAATGCGTTTTAGATGTCTGGACCGGACAGGTGGTTCATTAACATACAGCCCTCAGAGTGTTGGTGCATTCTTCGTGGCATGTTCCTTTTTTCAAAACATGGCTGTACGACGTGAATGTCACTATGAACTCATGGAGGACACATTAAGGGACTTAAGACGGAGAGAGGCCGAACTGCATGTGCCGTGTCAACTGGGAGAGCAGCAGAGCGCATGAGAGAGGAGGGAGCACCTCGCCACCCAGCTTTGTCATTAAGTGAGTATTTGTGGTTACATCAGTTCAAAAAACATCTGATGATCAATAACTCTCCACACTAAACAGATAGACAATATTGAAATAAATTTATTACTTCCCCTCTCCCCTTCCCCTTCCCCTTCCCCTTCCCCTTCTCCCACGTGATGGCGCAGCATCAGGGGAGCCGGACTGTCGCCCTCTCGTGCGTGGCCTCAGCAGCCACCTGGGCATGGTAGAGACTGGCTGCAACTGAAGCCAAGTGGAACAGGCGGGCCTCAAACACCTCCTGAAGGGCAGTCAGTCGAGCCTCCAGTGACTTGACCCGCTCTTCCATCTGGACACCAAGCGCCCCCAGCTCCCTCTCCAGCATGGAGAACCCCACCTGTTGGGTCGTCAGGAAGGCCTGTTCGTCCTGCTGCACCTGGCCAGACGCCGTCACCACGCTGGAACCGGCACTGGCGCCCTCTCCTCCTGTCACACCGGAACCGGCACCGGCGCTCCCTCCTCCACCTCCTCGTTGACCTCCTCATCCTTGTCCTCGTTCTCCTCCTCCTGCTGCAACAAGCCTAAAATGGACAAGATTTTTGGCATTTGTTTATTTACTTTTTGAGAGTTGTTCTTTTTTGTGAGTAGGCTTTGATAAAGGATTTAAGTTAAAAATGATCAGTTTATCTAAAGCTTTCACCCCCTTAGATTCTGTGAATATTTAACCTGTAGTCAAGCCTATGCCAGTTGTTTAATATTCAGTTGGGTTGATTTCACGTGCCAACATTTGGGGAAGAAAAAAACAGCCCACTGAGCACAACGCGTCCTTGACGCACAGGTGGCTTCAATTTTAATCCTGCTACGCATGCATTTTTTTTTGGGTGAGGTGTGTACATATATGGCTCCCATATGGCATTTAAATATAGGCCTATCCACCATGATGTGAGTTTATTCATGTGTGGATAATAGGCCTGATAATAAGTATAATAATAATCTTAATAATGAATTTTATTTTCATAGCGCTTTTTGTAAACAAAGACACTTAGCTATTACACAATTATGAGAAAAATCTTCGGAAAAAAAAAAAAAACACTACAAAAAAGTCAGGTTGTTATAAACAGTAATAATAAAAATATTATTATTATTATAATAATATTTTTCTTACCCGTGAGCCCAACCTCTGCCACACCGAACCCCTCAACGCTTGTGGAGCACAGCGTTGTGGACGCGACGTCCTCCGCAGCGCTGAGCTTGTGGAGGGGCCGCCTCCGGTGGCTACCATTTGCCGACGGCGTTCCGCCAGTTTTTGCTTTGCCCTTCTTCTGACATCATTGAACGGCTTTTTGCATTGCGCATTGGTTCTCATTATGTTCGGGCCAACCAGATTGGCTGCGGTACTTACCTCCTCCCAGGCTGCTTTTGCATCATCAGCTCTCCTGGGAGAAGTTTGGGCGTCGGACACTTTGCAGGGCAGGCTCAGTCATCCTCGAAACTTGCCATGCGCATCGCCAGTGGCGTTTTTAAAGGTGAGGCGAGGAGCTGGTGTGATTGGTGAAGATTGGACTCGGCTGTGTCAAACCCACTCCACGCCTTCTCCACGCCTTCTCCCCTCCCTCCTTCCGAGTTGCGCCGCTGGGTGGGACTGAGATGAGAAGGGGGAGTAGTTGCGCTGGCAGCGCAGTGCACGAAAATACCAAAGTCTACGCCGCCACGCCCCATCGGCGAAGCGGACCTGATTTGCACCACGCCGGCGGCGGAATCGAAAATAGAGCCCCATGTGTAAGACTGATGCAGTTGCACAGGTTGTTGCAAGTAGACTTTATGAAATGATAATTCAGAGATCAGCATATTTATTTGATCATCTTGCTTAAGTATTAATTAAACTGCCCCAGACTACTGCTACTATAACTTCATGGCCAATTGAAATAAGATCTGCAGGGAGGATACAACATTTACTACTGATTGGCTGAGGCAAAACAAAGTCAAACCTTATGCTAAACAGAATTTGTCATAAATGTATACAATGTCAATGAAATGAAATGGCAATTTTGTCTGATTTTTCTGGCTTTATAATATCAGCTATGTCTCTCCTATTGCCTTTTCCAACAGGCCCCAGTGTGATAGTACATTATTTGGCCACGGAACTGTGCTTCTATGGCTTTTCACACTCTGCTTAAATTTATTTAATACAATTATTTCTGCCTCCAGAATAACTCTGCCTCCCAGAAATGCTTGTATAAGTCAAACTCCAATCTGCATTTACACCAATGAGCTCAGTGCCACGGTCAGACTAAGACATGAGTTTTAATGGCAGCCACCCAACTAGAAGAGCTGTGTTCAGTCCACTTAACAATTTCAACACAGCAGACATGAAAACAGGCGTGGGATGTCTTCGAATGCTTTCACTGAGACGAAAATATGGTTCCTGATCAGGAGTTTTTTCGGTGGAAATCGTCTGAGCAGAATTGCTCTGTAGTGGATGTGAGCAGTGAACTGGTAGCTTAAAGAGCTGAGAGGCCTGGTTTATAGGCTTCATAGACATCTTTTCATAGCCAAGTCAGTGATCATGGTGCAGCCTGAGAGGTGAAAGCCAATTTTTGGCAGCTGTTGCAGTAATGTGACATAAGGATCTGGAATGAAGACTTATTGAAGCACAAACATCAAAGGAGGGTTTCTTGACTTCTGTCAGCCTGGGACACCAAGGAGAAATATAGTATTACCCAAGAACCAAGGCACATGAAACACATTGCTCTCCCTCTCTGGGCATATTACATATCATTATTCATGTTATGATTGTGTGTAGAACCAAACTATGTGTATGCAGCATGAACTGACAGGGTGTAAGCATGTGCTGAGAAAGATGCTGAGACGAGGATGAGTTACAAGCATTCCAATGTGGGTCCTGCAGGAAACCATCCATTATATCCTAAAAACGAAACAGAAGAAATGCAGAGTTTTACTCTCATTGAAAATGATGAAAAATCAAAGAGACTGTTTGTTCTCAAATATATATACCCATGAAAGTCTGCTTAATCTCTTCCAGCATTTTTTCCCAACCTAACAATCTGTGATCAACACCTTCAAAGGGCAGTGCCAACAATTTTATACATGTGTATTTTCAGGTATTGGAGAGTAACACTGCATATTTGAGAAAAGTTCCATAAAGCCTTTTGGGTCTCCAGAGGGAGCTGTGTGAAGTTCAATAAATTACCTCAAGTGATGTCACTTGAATCAGCGTCATTGCGTAGTTTGTGGGGTGTGTTGGGTTGATGGCTGCCGCCATATACACACTTACATTGACACAGAGTTGTGGTGAGTGTAATTTTGAAATGTACTGCACCATTTTAATTAATATTAATGTGCCAGGTATCTCACGCTGTATTTGTAATTGTGTTTTTGTTTTCTTTTATTTTCTGTCAACAGAGTTGCTGCTGCAGTTTGTACACTAACTTTATGCATAGAGAAGACGATTAAAGTTAGCATGCCTCAGTCATGGAGTTATTTTGTATCTGAAGTTGTGAACCTGTTGGTTTGAAGAGAGTCTGTTAAAATTTAAACAAATCAAACACTCCAAATACATTTAACGCTGCTCCTTTATTTTGAGAGTAGTCGAGAATAAAGATCCCTGTATATAGTATTGTGTCCAGTGTTGTTCTCACACTATCACCAGGCTACATATTCTACTAACAATTTCAAAAAAGTGGCCCTGAGAGTCATGGATGTGGAAAAATATAATCATTTTAAAATGTGTGTAAGATAATACATAATTGCTTTTGATAATTGATTTGCAACAGGTGATCAGTTCATGAGATTTAGCTGGAGAGTCTTGCATGAGAACAATGACAGACTGGCAAACAGTGAGTGTGGCAGAGCAGCTTAAATACTGCACTGATTGCAATGAGTTTCAGGTGTGTGATCAGGTGAGTAGGCAGGTGGGTGTGGCTGAGAGTGGAAAAGTAGTGATGTCACAGGTGAGCAGATGAGGAGACAGCAGGTAAGACTGTGTTTGTTATTATTAATATCATGTAAAAGTATTACAGTCAACAAACTGAAATGTCTCAAATAGATTCCAGCATTTTACTTAATCAAATTACTTATCTGAAAGTGTTTTTTTTTTTTTTCCAGATCTAACTTAATACAGTGGTACACTGAAGCCATATATACAACAAAGAATTGCTGGTGGCTGTAATTTTTTTGTCCCTTTTGAAGGATTGAACCAACGTAAGAAATTGGGGACAAATCTACAGCTCTAGTTCCTTTAGCTTTGATTCAGTGTGTGTACAGCAAGGTTTTCATAGACTGTTAATGTCTAATTATACTCTAGCTTCTATTGAACCTAAACCTAAACTAAATGTCACATAAGAAAAGTATTGTGTCAAAGGATAGGAGAAATGATTACAACCTCCTTTAACTCTCAATATACATACTGTGAAGGGAGTAATGTATTTAGATGGACTTAAAAAATGCAAACCTGTTGAAGTGAGAAAGGATCATAGATGAGCAAAGTGTGTGATGTGCTTCTCTTATTGGACTGTTTGTATTTTCCAGCAGGAAGAGGAGCCATATAACACTGAAACTCCTGTGACAATAATAGAAGAATTCATGTCCAGCTGTCTTTTGAAGCTGTAAGTGGTTTCTCTACATTTTAAGTACCAGAACAAAGGAAGCCATTTATATTGGATCAAATTAGATATGAATGTGCGGCAACAAGTCAGTTGCTATGGCACTGCAGATGTGTGTCTGAATCTCTGTAGAATGAACTGTGGGGTGAAAGAGTTTGTCTGAGTCAGTGGCTTCAAGTGAGGCCCAGGAAACATTTCTGCTTGACTACCTGCCAAAACACTGCTGGGGTACTTTTCTTTCAGCACTTGGTAGACCTATTTAGAAATAAATTGAAATCAAAGAAAAAAAAATGCAGAAATGAAAAATAAGGGTTATGCCTGCATTAAAGCCTGCCAGGAGCCATATAAAGTTTGAATCTCTGATTATTATTCCATTAAAGGCTTGGAGTGTTCCATAAAATTGAATGACACACCAATCAAAATTTCAATGGAGGATCCTCATAGTGTTTCATCAGACGCTCAGAAACGTTGTTTCATTACAGCCTGAGCTAAGAGCTCACGGGAGCTCCATAGATGGATAACTACAGACTGCCAGTAGTGGACTGTTTTTTGTTTGTTTGTTTGTTTGTGTTACGCCCGGCCTAGGGGTACACAGGCACAACAGGAAAAGAGCCCCCCATCTTCCCCAAGTCCCAAGTAGCCACAGATCCAGAGCAAAGGTTTCACCAGTAATTATTATGTTTATTTACAAAAGTAAGTGAATGAACAAAACTGTCAAGACCATAAGGGCTTCAGGGTGGACCAAGGCCAAAACAACAAACAAAGCAATTCTACCTGGGGAGGATATATCTTACCTAGAGACAAACAAAAGAACCAAAAAACATAAGACTTACCTCCCTAACTAAGCAAAAACAGGAGAAAAGAATAAGTTTAACAAAACTGGCAATCCACCCTTACTACAAGAACATCACAGGATTCACTAATAATGCAATGTGTGGCCGGTTGGGAGAAGAGGGAGATGAAGAACGCCTGCTGCTGTCCTCACCAGCGCCGGACGCCATCTTGGACTTTTTTATAGCAGGTACCCTCTGGAAACAGCCAATCCGACAGCCAGGACCGAGAACATTTGACCAATCCCCTCTCTGCCATTACACACTCCAATCTGCATAAAGAAAACTACATAACACAGGCAGGACACAAGAGCTAACAGAAATTACGATGGCAGTCATAACAGTCTGTTTGTTTGTTTTTTTTCAACATTGACTGCAGCAGTGCTGGCAGACTGCAACAAGAGATTGAAAGACATATCAAGATAGGTAATTATTCTGTGACTGTGAGGAGACACTACATTTATATAAAGATCTATAACAGTGATGTAAATTATATCTGCTATTTAAATATAATTACACAATGCAATGCAGTCTATATTGTCGTATACTATGTTCACATTCATAATGAATGTCTTATAAAATGGTAACACATGGAAAGCATTGACACTATTAGGTATACAGCCAACAACTTGTTTTAGATAAATGAATCGGTCATTTATCAATTGTTCAGATTAATATGATTAAACATTTATAGATTCGTATTTTCTGCAAGTTTTTCATTTATAATGAAGATAATCTGTATCTTTAGAAAAAGTCAAATTATTACATGTAATGTGCAAGGAAACACTTTTAATTACCTGTTTTTTTAGCAAGAAACAAACCCAAATGCTGTGACTCAGACAAAGAGGCGGGAGATGAAGAAAAGTTGAAGCAGTTTAATGATCTTTTCAAAAGAGTAACACAGTCAAATCTGAGAGATCCAATCACTCGGGCAGATGGACATGCCAGGGGGAACAGGTCCGAGAGGGAATCCAGATTCAGTAACCTACGAGGCAGACAGACAGGGCACAGCTGGAGCTCGAGGCAAGCACCTGAGCACAGAGAACAAAAAGTCAGTGAGGCAGACAGACAGGTATGAAAAAATAGCAACAGGTTCCTTTGGTTGATCAAGTCACCACCTGCAGATAATTCAATGAATACTGGTGTGAAGACAGACAGGAGACAGAGGGACAGGGAAACACAGGAGCATACTAGGAGAAAAAGAAGGGAGACTGCATGTGGCCACACTGACAGATTATCACCAGTTCTACAGACCGTTTCAGCAGCATGTTTTGTTTATATGACCTGTAACGGCTGCATTGGTTCATTCTCACCAACCTTATTAACCACATTTCCACCCACAGCAGCAGCTGTTTTCTGATGGAACCACTACTTGTACACTTTGTGCCCACCATCAAATGACAAACAGACAAAGTTAGTGACTAGTTGGTGAACACAGAGCTAGATATTTCGTCAGGATTTAGAGACCAAACCAGAGGTAAAAGGAGGACAACTATTATATTTACATTTTCAAAGTGGCCAGAAAAATGAATGGTAAAATTGCTCTGTGGCTGCTGGATGTGTCAACAGGTAGGCCCCAACTGCTAACGCTAACCATCAACTTTAAAAGTTTCAATTAATCAAACTGAAACGCTGAAAAGTAAGCAGCAATGTGCCTGTTTCTCATGAAAAAGAATAATTTCCTCCAAAGTGTGCATATCTACAACATTAGCATGTATTTGAACCTGTGTTTGTGTTCCTGAGGAATGTCAGTCCAGTATTCATCCTCTTGTTATCTGGCTCTTTAGCTGCTAAATGCTCCTCTACATTTAGCGGCTTGCCGCTAAATTTGTCTCTCTGCTATTTGATGCTGAGCAGGTGGTATATAGTTGTTGTTTTTTTTTTTTTTTTTTGAGTCTTTCAGTGAAAACAGCTGCCCGCTGTTTGGCAGTGATGGCAGTGAACCAGGACAGTAAAATTATGGGCTGTATAACCAAAAGAATGAGCTGAAAGACGCGAAAATGCCCTGTAGAGCTGTGGGGAATTGCGTGACTCTCTTCACATACATATCATGAAAAATGAAGGCCAAGAGTCTTTATCCATGCTAGGCTGTCCTTCGACACAGCTTTTACTTGAATGCTAAAGTTGGCATGTTAACATGGTCACAACAAAACATACTGATGTTAATCAAGTGTTTACCATGTTCGCCATCCTGAAGTTGTTGATAGATGTTGACAGTCTGGACTAGCATGGCAATTTAAAAAAATATATATTTTTAAACTCTGTCTCTGAGTTCGTTGTTGGTCCAGCCAAACTTCTACCACTTTGAGCTTGAAGAGGAAATCAAGTCTTTCATGTGAACCTGAGCAAACCTCTAATCACAATGCAATATTATATTGACCTAATATGATACATTGAATGTTACGGTTCTCTCATCCTATGAAAGGATCTAACAACTACGCGCTAACAACCAAACTTCATTTTAAGTTTACAAAACTCAATTGCACCATGGTCGGGGCTTAATTTGTGCAGAACTGGATCTAGAACCTCCTGCAATGGGACCAGCACCTATTTGATTGGATCAGACACCTCCTTTGTCACTATCAAAAACAGTTGATACTGAACATCGTAACAGGTAATATTTAATGTTATAGCCCCACAGCTACACAAGTGGGTGTTCGTGCTGTGAAATAGTGAAATGAGTATGGCTAAATTAGGGGGTGCATGTGTGGGTGTGGAGGGATCAATAGACAGGACACGTCATTGAGTTCAGTTTGTTAGCCTGCTTGCTTTTTGTGGTTTCTGCGCACCTCCCCCTACTGATTTTGACTGATTATTGTGAATACTCTGATTAATGAATATAAATAAATGATGTGTTGTTTGTTATGATGGATAGTTTAATAGCTACATAGCTGTTGTCCGGTTTGTTTCCCTGACCCACCAGAACAGCACTCTGTATGCGATCCTGGACCCCCTGATTTACAAATGAAGAACTGAGAGAAGTGATTGGGACAAACAGGAAAAAGGCAGAACAGATGTGGCAGTCACAGAGTGATGGATGATGCCAAAGCGTGACTTGTAATAAAAAAAAAACTAGTGGTGTGTCACTCCTTCCCCACAGAAAATAAAACAGGTTTAGCAGCTGCATAAAATGTAATGTCTAAACTTGATTATGTATGCTGACAAAGCGTATGTTCAGCAGTAGGTGGGCTTTTGAGATCTGCACTGAGAGTCTGAAAACAAGTGAAGTTAATTGAGTAAATATGGTAATATAGGAAGGAGGTTCAGTGGTGCAGGTCACAGCAGTGGAATAACATTAGATAAGGATATACTGCACGGAGAATAGATATCATTCATGAGTACACTTGGCATGTTAAGTGTTGGGAGGATTTAGTTTGGAGGTAAGCCTCATGCTTGCATAAATATGTGGACGAACTAAAGAAAAGTCACAAATCAAAATGCAGACTAGTTTTCTAGCCAATTGTAATGAGTGAAAGTGTAGTTGGTTGATGAAGATTGATATGAAGCTTTGGAAATCAACCCCATCTAAAATAAAGCAGTTTGAGCAGACACGATTGAGCAAATGGAACCACATGGCAGTGACAGGAACATAACCTGAGCACTCTCTGGATCATATAACTGTGTGAAAGAGACTTGACTGTCAACATCTTCTGATATAGTGATATTGTGAAGCCATTCTTTGTATTGCACAGACAACAAACATCTGCTGAATGGCTCTTCAGCAGAGTCAGAGAGAGGGGGAAGACAGATGAAAAATGGAGAGGCAGACAGTGAAAGTGATGAGATGGGAGGGGATCGTCTCTCCTCAACAAACACAGAGCTGGGCCTGATCACACTGCGTGTGTTCTGAAGGCTGAACAATGCAAGGTGCTCCGCACAGCTTTTGTTGTTGAAGCCTACAAAGCAGAGCACTCCGCTTGGGTTTTGTGCCGTTGTTGCTAGGTGAATCGTGACAAGCAGAATCGTGACTATCAGCTGTCAGTCACTGAACTCTTTACTGTGCTAAGTAGAAGAAGACTGAAGTGGGTTTAAACAAGAAGGCAGCTACATAAAAAAAAATACTCATTAAAAAGTCAATAGAAATTTCAGAGATTGTGCTGGCTACAAAACACAACGTTCCTGGTCCACTGTCCGCTATCATATAAAGGCATAAAATGGCCAGAGGAAAGAAAGAAAAGAAAAGTGGTGTGGCCAGTCGGCATTCAAATCAAACATAGCTCTAACAAAGCTCAGGAGCTGCATTGTGTTACAGGGCTTTCACACCTTGTGAAGTGCAACAGCACTAAGGCTGCTATGCTGCTGCTTTTCCAGCCAAAGTTCAATCAAATTGCCAAAAACCAAACACACTGCCCTCCACTGTGCACATTCAGAGGGATTCCGGCATTGATGGAAGGTGGATTTTATGAAGATAGCAATTCTGCTGGAGTAAAGAATGGTGGAAATGTTTATTTTAAGAATCTCTCAATTTCTGGAATTGTGAAACTCTAATCTCCAACCCTTCTGATACTTGTGTAAAAAATCTCAAATGTGGAGGAAAATTAATATTGGAGTCTGTAGCATCCTACTTGGTTGCTTTGACGGATTACGGATTACGTGCCTGCTCTTCATTCTGAGTTTCATCTCATGCAATGCATGTTTATGGAGATACGTCAGGTGTCCTCAAAACACAGGGGAAGATAACTGAACAGAGAAGAGGATGAGCAACGGAAAACTCTGGTTTATATAACTTTCAAAGTGTCTGGCAACCTACTGAATTCATCCCACCGGTTTTTAATCAGGCTCTTTCAGATTTCACTGACGTTAACCAGCTTCATATCTACTTCTTTTACTGCCTTTTGCTGTCATCCACTCTGCCCACATTCTGTTGCTTTATGACACAAGTTTCTTTCCAGACAAAATTAGTCGTTCTTTAATATGCAGACAATGGGAAGGCTGACACACTCTAGAGGCTATTTTGTCAAACAATCATTCCTTAACTCTTGATCTACACCGCTGCAAATAAAAGGCATTGTTGTAGCTGCATTAAGGGAGGCATAAATATGAGGAAAATTGTGATTCAGTTTTATAATAGGTCGATGCAGTAACTGTAGGAGTACACAAAGGTATTCAGAACCTTCACCTGTGATCTTCACACCATCTTAGGTCACCAGACACTGACCTTATTGTCAATACTGTAACAGCTAACCATAATAAATGACTTTGTTAACGAGAAGCCTGAGCCTTCCTGTCAATACACAACATTTGTTCTATTAGTTACAGAGTCAATACATGACTCGCGTGAAAATACGTCCCCACTACTCCTTGCTCTTCCCATTCTCATGCTGTTCCAGCGACAGTGAAAAGCTTCCAGCCTACTCTTTGCATTGAACAAGTTTCATGACAGCAGGGCAAATGAAACCCAGAAAATCGTAGCCCTTTTCAGCTCTGTGTCAATCCGCAAATACTATTACATGTTCCATTCCTGAAGCACTTCTTGTCAAGACAGGGTTTTCACTGATCCTTGGCCAAAAATGAGACCACAGCTTTATTCACAGGGAATCCTTTTTATTAGAGCGCTTCCTTTGAGCTTGTCATTATTGCCAATGAGAGCGATTCCCTTCTCTTTCCTTTACCGTGCCTTCCACACCTGCATCTTCATTTTCTTAACACCTGTTCCTGCCTCACTGCAGCTCCTGCTCAGTTTCTTTCCATCCATGCTCCTCTTCCATCCTTCATCACTCTTGTCTCAAACTGTTGCTGGCTCAGCACATCTACAGAATCCTCTTTAGATTCCTTTAGAACTGAAAGTCTGACAGAGACAGTTGCAAATTAACTCACTCATATGTGTGCTGCTGGGCAGGTAGTGATGGGCCTAATTGTATGCTTCATACTGAGTGTTTAAAAGGCGACATTATGTTTGTGGGTGTACATTTAAATGATGAACTGTTAGAGCAGGGCAGTAATTCTGATGTTTACTTAAATTTTCACATCCTAATGAGATCTATCTGATGGCCTATGCTGTCAATGATGCCTGTGAATATAATGCTATCATAGGTGGCATAAATTACAGTCAGAATTTATCTTGTTTAAAATTAAAACTAGGTGTTGAAAAAGGAACAGCTTTCGTGAGTAAGGACAGCTTTACAGCACGTTTCATATTTGCAGTATGACCTGATGTGTGAAAAACTAATTTTATTCAAACAATGTTGAATAAGACACATCAACAAGGCTCTGACATTCAGCAAAAGAAAGAGAGGAATGTAGGAACTAGACAGAAAATCTTTGTATGTAACAATTATCACAATGATCTATCACTGGCTGTGAGTGACCATGGCTCGGGCATAATCCGCATTTGGAAAAATGACCCTGCTGAATGAGAACATGTCTGTCACTTTGAATCCTGAGGAGATGTTGCTTGGTGTTATTGCTGACATGAATGATTCCCTCACTAGCTCTGGAATGTCATATATATATATATATATACATACATAACCAGCACAGGAAAAGATGAACATGAGTGGGACTGCATTTCCAGTAGCATTTATAACAAAGGCCACAGTGAAGCTCCCCTCTTCCAGCAGATGTTACTAAACCCTCTTGCTTCTTCCCCATCTCTGTTACAATCGGCTTGGCTGTCTGCACTGTTGTAACACCAGTTTCGCCGCCATAGCTTAAATGAGATTCAAACTTAACGTTAATCATAGAAGTTTAAAGCAGTTTGAGGCAGCAGGTTTAGTCAGTAAATGTGTTAGGCCTAGTCTATCAATCAGAACGTTACCTGTACATCACTTCAGTGAGGTTATTAAATAACTTCCCCACACTGTGCCTTTTTAAGTCTGTGGCTGTTCTGAGAGGGGTTGCTTCAGGAGTACATGACAGATGGTGGCACACCCTAAAACTCATGCATAAACCAAATCAAGAAAGGGTTAAAAGCTGATTAGCCTATATGGTCAATATTCATTCAGCATGTTTTGTGGGCACTTGTCTATATACAAGCCAGAAGGTGATGGTGGCGCAGATTCATTTCCTGAGCATCCAGGTTATAAACTGTTAAAATGGTTTTATTAAAATCACTGGACAAGTATAAGGACAGTCACCAAGATGAGTTCAGCTGGTGGCAGGAAGTAACAATAGAGCAAATACACACTAAGAAACTGTGACCATCATAAGACCTTAGATGTTGAAGTCACATGCTTACTGAACTGTCACTGAAGGATGCTTGCCAGAGGAGATGGTGTTCCCAGCAGCTTATGTGAGGTGGAGCAAGCTGGTTCATCCATAAAGCTCAGAGGTATAGTATTTTTCTTTTTTCTTTTTAGCACAGTACTGTAAGCTGGAGACAGGTGGTGTCTCAAAGCCCCTCCTGTTTACTGAAGGCTGCTCCACTTTGACATAGATTTTAATAAATCTTTTTAAAAAGGTGATGGCAGGCATTTCCTGGGACAGTAATTATTAATATTCCCCGTGTTTATAAAAGCACACTTAGACTAACCTGCTTTTTCCTCTCTGATCCAGTGTGCAGGGACATCAATGTCATTCTGTTGTACCAACTCAAATGCCAGTTCACGACATTTCATGGCAGTCAACCGTGAAACATTAGGCTAGATTTTTTATATGGTCTGCAAGCACTGTCTCCTCAGGTTTTATAAGACTTGATTAGCGTGTCCTGTTGTCTTGTACCCTGTGAACTTGAACTTGTCCTAGCTGTTTCAAATCCATGTATCATTTTAAAGTAGTCCTGTCGATCTTCATGTCCTTTGCCATCTGACATAAGGATGTCCCATTCTTTACCTCTCCCACTGCGCTGTCCAAATCCACAAGAGTTTTACACAGCATCCAAACTTTTTTAGAATCTTTTAATAATAATCAAAATGTTTTGTTTCAGGTAGGAATTGGACTCAATAGCAGACACGCAGACAGGAGGTAAGGGAAAAACAGGAATTTATTAAATGTGGAAATGAGGAAACTCGGGCAGCACGGTGGCGCAGCAGGTAGTGCGCGTGCCTCACAGCAAGAAGGTTGCCGGGTCGATCCCTGGGTCAGGCGGGGGCCTTTCTGTGTGAAGTTTGCATGTTCTTCCCGTGCATGCGTGGGTTCTCTCCGGGCACTCCGGCTTCCTCCCACAGACCAAAAACATGCCCATTAGGTTAATTGGTGACTCTAAATTGTCCCTAGGTGTGAATGTGAGAGTGAATGTGTGTATGTGTGTTGCCCTGCAGTCGGCTGGTGACCGGCTCAGGGTGTACCCCGCCTCTCGCCCGTTGACAGCTGGGATAATCAGGGGTATAGAAGATGAATGAATGAATGAATGAGGAAACTCGCAGCAGGGAAGGAACAGCAGGTGAGGTATGAGGTTCTGAGGTGGTGAGCAGTTCTTAGAGAGTGCTCAGGTGGTGACAATACTTGCGTGGAGGGCACAAGGTGGTGGAGGCACATGCGAAGCAAGGTGATGGTGGTTGACAGTTGAGGCAAGAGGCTGGGTGGCGTGATGCTGTCGAATTCACTGATCCAAAAAAATAAAGGAAAAAGACACAGAGAATGAGACACTGGGAATATACACTCAATAATAACTAACATTTGTAACACTGGTAACCAGCCAACAATACCACTAGACAGCAGAAACAATCTGGCGGCCAGTCTTCAGCAGTCCGCAGTCTTTATACTATGGTGAATGTGACGAGTCCCAGCTGAGTACCAGCCAGCTCGCAGCCACATGGAGAGCCACACTCAGCCTCTCCACAGCACACAATGAAAGCCCAAGATTTCCAAACCACCACACATAAGTGCCATCAAAACACGATTTTTAGTTCAAATTACCCCAACCCTCATAACGTAACCTCCTTAAACACTAATGCATGTGTGAGGTTTTTCAACTTGTTCCTAATTTTTCCAGACACAAGAATCATCACCCCTTGAACAAAAAAAAACAAAAAAAAAAACATTTTGATTAGCACAAAAAAGTGCTCTGCACTTATTCCATGTGCCTCCCTCATCACAGGCTGAGTAAAAGGGATAACTCTTCAAAAATGTGTGGTCAGATGACTGATTTTCTCGCTGGTTGCCTGGAAACATGTGGTGGCTCAACTTCCCCACAGGCTCAAATCACCCTGCTCTGCCCTAATCCTTTCAATCATTTTCCAAGCAGAAAATTACAAATTTGCAAGTTTTAGACTGTTGGTCAAACAAAGTAAAAATATGAAGACATCCCCTTGAACTCTGGGAAGTTGCAATGAACATTTTTGCACATTTTTTGGACATTTTCTAGACCATAAATCTATTAATCACTCAGCAGAGACATAATGAAAATACTTGTTAGTTGCAGCTCAAGTGTTTGTCTCTTTGGTCTTAAACACTTCTGAGGAGCCTACTGGTAGGAGGGCTTTGTTTGTGGGCCCCTTTTCCCCAGTCACTGAGTAATGTAATATTGGAACTAACTCACAGTGTAACTGGCTTTTCACTAGTTTACCACAGCAAATTAAGAGGTCATGCAAGGTCTTAATCCACACAGTAATCTGCCAAACAGCACCAATATCAACATCACATTAGTGCCAAGAGAGCACACGCCTTGGGTCAGACTTTATCAATGAGCAAGATTTTTCTCTGCAGCAACAAAATACCATCCTCACTGTCAACAGTTTAAAAACAGCATGAGTAAAAGCAGCAGTATTGCCAGTTTATCCCTGACACTGAGATTAGTTGAACACTTTGCAGCCATGAATCCCCTTTAAGTTTCCCTGTTACTGTCACTCTCACAAACACAGGAAAACACACACAAATGTTTTTATTTACCCAGCTCTGTGTTTCTCCATGAAGTCTGGTTCAACTCCAAGACAATGAGTTCTTCAAGTAATTCCAGACTACATACATACAAGTTAATGTTCAGCTGTGGGTGTCCATCCTTCTGTTTCATACTAGCCAACTAGCCAACAGACTTTTTGACCCTCCCATTTTTCCCAGGATTCTCCTGCAGTTTACCCTTTTCTCCCACCACCCTCCCATTGAAACATTTTCCCATCAATTCCCTGTATTTTTAACCTTTCTAAAAATAAATAAATAAATAAATTAAAAAAAAAGAAAAGTTGGCCATAAGGTTGACAGGAAGTCATCGCTCAAACAACAGCTGCCAATGAAGAAGAGATGATGGATGAAGGTGAGAGGGATGGAGTAGCCTTCCTGCCAAAAAAGCTCAAAGTTTGTGCAAGTATCTCAGCAAACGGAAGAGGCTTACCTGTACTGAATGAGGAGCAACATGGGTCAAAGTCATGCTGTTTGTAAAATATGCCACACAGATTTTAGTGATTCACACGGAAGGAAAAGTGATTTGAGCCAGCATGACAAATCTGCCAAGCATCAGTGTTCATCATGCTTCACCAATGAATGCAGGGATGTTCACAGCATTTCACTTTCAGCCAGGTGTTTGATTCTGACCAGCTAACTGCAGTCACTTCATGTAGGAACGAGTTAACCTGATCCTTGCTGCTCTGATATTATAAAACTAATGGTTGCCAAGTGGTGGTTTTTGGTTTCACTGTGTGTCCATTTCTCTAAATGTAAGGGGTATGTGGACAGTGGTTCTGGAAAATTTCTCTCATTTTCAAATCAAAATGTTGAGAGGTATGTCTGCCAATGACTCTGAAAAAAAGAGAAGAACTGGCGATCCAGGCAGGCTGGTACTGTTTGTCCGTTATAGATTAAATGAATGAATGAACTCGCGCTTTTTCTCCCGATCTTATCCTCTACTCCTCCTCCACCCCAACACCAACCCCTGCTGGAATTATTACTTCCACAAAGCATCACTCAAACTATGTTATTACTCGATATAAAATGATAACAATTTGACTTAATCTCCTCAGTAAACAGGCTTCCTCTGACTTCCAAAGTGCTGTTGCCTGTTTCTTCATGGAAATGGAAACAGATGCAGTGTGTGCAGCATGTTTGGTAGTTAGTGAGCTCTGTAGAAAACAGAAAGCATTCCACTTGTTTTTGTGACAGCATTGTGTAACCAATTTAGCGATATGAAAGTGGATTACAGCGTAATAACGGTGTAGACTGGTAATAAGACAAAGGGCTAGTATCAGAAGAATCCAGATTTGAGTAGAGCCAAGTAGTTGAGCAATAATAATAAATCAACACAAAAATAAGATCTGAGTAGCAATTCTGGTATTATTAGAAGGAATAAAGAACAATGGCCAGTTTGTACAAAAATACAATTATATAACCCCAAAATACCCCAAAACATAAGAAAAGTGTGCACACAGAAAATGAAATAACACTGTTTGTTGGGGCCCTTATGAAACTTTCCTCTTCACAGTTCTTAAGCTCGCAGTCTGACACGATCGGGATTTCGTCCTGGTCCTTGGATTCTCATCCACTCCAAAAAACCTGACCTATAGACAAGGTCACATATATCTATCACACTCTATTCTCGGATGCATCCTTAAAGGTTTTGTTGTCAGAATACAAGTATTGCATTAAATCTCATACATAAAACTTCAATCTGATCAACCTTATTTTGTAGTTTTACAACATTCAAAGTATATCAAGGTTCAATGTGAGGGTTAAACATTCAAGAACTCTCATGTTTTACTGCTCATGTCAACAGTGCCTCAAGGATATCCATCACGGTAAGTGATTAATACTACTAAGATATTATGATAGCTTATCATAACTGGAATAACATAAAAGTGCAAATAAAGTAACAGTAGGTTCATATATTGAATTAGTTTCAGAGATATTAAAGAAGTGTGCTTATTTACTCCTCCTGTACTATAGGCCTACTAGTGCAATAGAAATGCTGCAGCTTACTCTCTGAATTACTTTAAACTCACAAGCGAGGTGAAATAAATTCCTTCAGTAATCACATATTCGGCAGTCATATATTCTAAACATAACAAATAATATCAGAGTAGCTCAGAGGGACACATTTCTCACTGTTGCTCTGTGTTCAAAGCTGAGCACATCAACTTCAGCTTGTAACACCTCACCACATGGGAGGTAAGGAGCTAGCCTGCGAGACACCGAGCTAGCATTAGCATGGATGATGACAGTAAGTATTAATGAGCTTTTTTTGAACAGGTATCCGACTTATCTGACTCGTCTTACTGACGTAACTCATTATTGTTGCTGAGTTGCTCAGCTCCGGACTCACAGCAAGTTAGTCGTTTTTATCTTCCTCTTCTCACCAGACTTTCTCCTCTTCTTTCTTGTCCTCTTAGCATGTAGCTGCTCTCACTCCGGCGGTAGCAGTCAGAGGAGCGCGAAAGAGAAACATGCCTGGACTTTATCCCTGAGCTGACAGGCTGAACGGGCCTGCGTAGGCCCTGATTGGCTATTGAGGCAGGGCACCTTCCCCCCGTGGGGTCATGAGAACGTAGCGGTGCTTTTAAGTGCAGTAGGACATTTAAAACTTTGCCGATGCACCAAATAAAAATTAAATAAAACAAATATTCTCTCTCCCTTTTTCTTTAATCTCATTACCTGTGAGTTTTTTTTTCATCTGGGCTACAATTGCCAACAGCAATGGTCTGTCCACCACATTTTTGTTTTCATTCCATTTTTGCAGCAGTTTAGTCCTTGAGGAGCGTTGCATGGCAGAGCAAACGATCACTGACAAAGAATGAAAAAATCCCGGCAGTGCTAATTCACAGTGGGACACTTCGTCAACTTTTAAAAATGGATTTAAAACAATGGCGAGTCCAACAAAACAGCGAAGAAAGGGTGTCATCTGATGGGTTCCATCAGGGAGCACCCCTGATAAAATCTGTTAGTGATACCATTGCTAACATCCTGTCTGTCTTAGATTGAAGGCCACAGTTACCAACTCAAGTCTGCTCACATTGTGTTTCAGTGCGCCCGATGGCTGAGCTGTCAATCAAACACATATATACAACAGCCTGCTGCCTCTGAGGCTCCAAAGCTAATTGAAGTAGATTTCCATTGGACATTCGCCGCTGCATTACCACGAAATGTTTAACGGCAAACATGACCTTGGTATTCTTTCCACATTGTCACTTTTTCAAGGGTTAAAAAAGGCTGCTGTTTTCTGACAACATGGCACCGGTCAGTCCACCATACGGTTTGTCAGGTAGGTTAAACCCATCGCCCCTGGAGAACCACAAAGTATTTAACTAACAATATGACCCCGCTCGGTTGGCCATAAGGTTTTCAAAGCAGTCAGAGCAGTCGCCTGTCAGGGGACGGTGCACCTGCTACGCCAGCATCTGTCCCTCTGACACACACACACACACTCTCCCACATGGCATAGATATTTATTATTTATTTAATGTATAGACTGGCTTTCCTCAATATGCTGCAGTTTGTAAAGAAGAATCTTGAATTTCATAATAGAAGGATGGTGCCGCTGTCAGTTTAAGGTACGAGTTCAAGGCAGAGTGATACAAACCTTCATCGAGGTTAGTCCATGAAGGAAAAATAAGAACAAAAAAACTCACAGCTCTCTGAGAGGTATTATATTCATTGTGCCAGTTACCGTCTGATTGTGTGTGTGTTTATTGCTTCCAGGGGTCAATCTACCAAGATAATGTTTGAGATAGAGCCATGAAAGCTATAATGGCCAATGGAATGAGTGATACTCACAGTGTGTCTATGACCTTGATGAGCCTTCAGATTGTCTTTGATGACCTTAATGATTAAGCTTAGTTCTTTTTTGTGCCTGAGACCCACCATCATACATCATTCAATTGATTTTAAGGTTCTAATGCAGTCTTTATATGAACCGTTTTTGTAGAGATCACTCACTTACATCAGTGATATCCTGTATGTGATGTTGTATGTGTTAAGGGAAAAGATTTTTTTTTTTTTTTTCATAGTTGAAAACATCATCATGTTCAGCATCGAACACAAGCAGTCACACGATACTCCAAATGAATGCCAACGTCATATGCTGGATGTGTAAATATGTTAGCACAGAGTGTTAGTATGGTAATATGGTGAGAGGTGTTTCTGGTGGCCAAAAACATTAATGAAGGACATGGACACGCATACAGTATATTTTATGTAATGAAGGATGACTATCAAGATAGATTGTCAGATTAAACTGTCCTCTATTTTTACAATCTGTTTGACTTGACAACCCCAGACATCTTGACGAGTAAACTGTTCTCACTGGACATCCACGAGTAAGTGAATAAAACTCAGGCTGTAGAACAGTAAGTAAATTAATAAAATTCTTTAATAGCACTGATCAGGTCACGGCAGTAAACTCCATCCCAAAATGAGTAAACACTGTCTGATATAACAAAGAGAGCGTGTTTATGTGATGTTACCAGTGGTTGATAATTCTTTTAATTCTCCATCAACCACTCCCCAACCCTCTGTGTCTGTCTCTCTCTCTCTCTCTCTCTCTCACACACACACACACACACACACACACACACACACACACACACACACACACACAACCTCCCCAGCTGCCATTCAGCAGATGTCTGCTGCCTCCATTTGATGTGAGTGCAGTCGACTGTCTCTACAGCCACTTGAGTTGACACTGGAGTCCTTTTCACATTATCATGCTTCTAATTGTTTGTCAACGTGTGTTTGTGTGTGTGTGCGCACGCGTGTGTGGGGATGTGTGTGTGAGGGCTGTACGTGGAACTGTTTTCGCCCGTGCTTTTAACTGTCACTTACCGTCGAGTGCTGCTGAAGTGAGCGAAGCCCGGCTCTGATAAAGTGGCTGCGATCAGCAGCAGCTCATCTGCACCCAGAGAAGCGAGCAGAAATGAAGAAAGCGCATTGGCTCGTCTGCTGTCGGTTTGATTCTGACGTGCAGCAAACTAATGTCTCAGTATTCGACATTATTGTCTAATCTTGCTCACTTAACTAATCCCTTTGATTATTTTCAAAGGCAAAGTACAACTTAAAATATCACTCCATTATGTGATCAAGACAACCTTAGACAGCTCAACAAATAACCGAAGGGAAAAAGAAACTCTCAAGTCTGAAACAAGAGCAGAACGGGAAACTTTTGAAATGGCCTGCAGTGAAAAACAACAGGGTGTTATTTGATGATATATATTCATTTGAATCAATATATCGGCTTTGAGGGGTTAGAAGTTCACGCTGCATTGGTTAAGTGAATCAATATCAGCCGTACGTTAACGTAACCTGTGCTGTAACCTCACTCGTTCATATGAGGTCTTTACATCACAACTTGCCCTTCATATGGTCAAAGGTCAGTTTGAGCAGTGGAGAGGTGCATTTGCATAAATGCTGTTTGTTAATTATTTGAAGGAATGCTGTGTTGCAGCACTCTGACTTAGTAGGAATAGACCTTATGGCAAAGATGTGATATGACTGGAGCATAGTGACAAGCCTCCAGTAAAGAAAGGATGGCTCACATTTACTAACCCAGCTTTAAAAGATTTAGCTTGAGCTGGGAATACATAGTATAGCCGACCAATACTGGATTTCAAGCTGCTTATATTCACATGAGCACCTTTTATGTATGCATGAACTACTTGGCTTTACCGTTTCACAGCCTGCAGTGTTAGATTGATAAAGACAGTTCAGTTCTGATGTATGTTCAGTTTGTTCCCCACAACTGCTCTTTGCAGGATTCTTTCCTTTGACTTTATTAAAGAGCTGTAGCCATTACACAGTAGCAGGAAAGATATGATCCAAATCATAAGCCGTATTGTGCAAACATAGATAAGAAATACAGAAAATAAAAACATTTGCAATTGCAGATGTGCTTTGAAAGTTCAAGTGAATAATAAACATTACTGAATGAACCGCTGAGGGTTCGTGCTCCATGGTCAGAGCCCTGTCTGGGCCCTTTTTGAGCCACTCTCTTTGTTTTTAAGTTTTATTTTCAGTGGATCATTTTAACAACACATTTGTAGAGCACAGAAACATACAAACAGCATACTACAAATACAACTACCGCTATGACAATGCATTTTAAAGAAAAATAGATAGAATAAGCAGTTATTTATTTATTTGTTTTTAGATATTTTTCATGGATGTGAATAATGAAAGACCTGTCGCAATGTAGCCTGGATAAACGACAGGTTAGCGTAGTCTTCGCATGCGTTTGAGTGACGGTGCAGAAAAATCAGAGTAACATAAATTCTTAAAATGACTGATGTTATTAATGGAATAAAAATGCTAAATAGGCAGACTGTGCTGTCCTCTTTATTCATGCAATTTGATTTGTAGGATTCAGCTTGCATATGGAAGTGGAGAGTGCGCTGAGTGCGTCGTTGTTTTTTTAAATAATGGAAGACCTGTCAAGGAATTTAGGCACACACACACACACACACACACACACACACACACACACACACACACACACACACGCTGTATATGCACAGTTTTATAAATATATGACATAACCACCCACTGCTATAAAAGTGAGAGAAAAGTCTCATCCTCTGCATTATGACTGCACCTTTCATAATTTTGACACTTCAGTGAGTTTTAGTGTTCACAGAGCTACAATAATAAGACAGCTGTCACATCAATACTCTATAGCCCTTTTGTCATGATAATATAAGGAACAACACAAAGTTTTATGACCCTAGAACTCTTTGAAGCCTAATGGAACCACACTAAACAGTACACATGCACCTTTCTAAAGATAAGACATTTTTATTCTTCAGAAGTTTGGGAAATAAGAGGGTTTTTTTTTTTTTTTTTTTTGTCAGACAGCACCTCTGCTATTCAAACACTCTCAGTTTCCATTTCTAACAGGTTTAGTCATGATGGATTGGACAGCCGTATATCAAATATAATCGTCTTAGTGCAGTTTTTACGTACGGAATAGTCAGACTTGATATGAAAAAATACACCTGAAAGCATCCCTTAAATAACTGAGTGAAGTGAATGAGGCATTTAAAGCCTTTTCAGAGCAGCTTATTGCTTTCATACAGTATGGCAATGATTCAGGCTGGATTTTCTCTTAAACTATGGAATTCTTTTACAGAGGAGCGCTAAATGACTTTTGTGAGGCAGCAGTGAGGAGAAACAGTGGCAGCGGGGTCTTTGTAGAAGCCACAGTGAGCTGATATGTCAGTCACGAGTGTTAATAATTGTTAAAAGCTTCTCCAGGTTTTGTGCATTGACTCACACTGTCTGTCAGAGCAAGGTGTTCCTTCATAACTACTTTTGACTTTTCAAACTTTGGGGAAAGTGTCAAGACATTCATCCATTTGATAAAAATCCAGCAGAGAGCTTCACACTTGTGGCTGCTCTTTTTATGACTGCCTTCTTTCCAAACAGTTTTATTGTTAAATTGTACATTTAACCTATTAGTCATAGGCCAGACTTGTTCAAATGTGGATGCTTTTAATTTTTTTTAAAAAATGGCCTTTTGAAAGTTGAGAAACATTTTCAAAATTTTCAGTCTGCTGTGAGAAAAAAAAAAAGCCAGAGACCATCTGTCTTTTCATTTTAAGACAGCGGTGCAATTTGGGCTAACTTTCAAATCTTTTTTTTATCATTCGGTGGAGTCTTTGGATATTGTGGTAATATCTTCAGAACAGTGGTGAGTGTTTTTAAACAAATTTTGGATTTGGAGGTTTATGCCAATATATTTAATTTGAAAAGTGAATACTTTGACCAGCTGATGGCGCTAGAGGGAAAGGTTAGGAGATCACTAAAGTCTCTAAATCCATTCAGGAATTGTTGAGATGTTTCAGTCCGGACAAAACTGATGGACAGACTTACCAACACAGGGTCACTGCCATCCACAGAATCATGCCGCTAGCTATGCTAAAAAAAGAAATTGGATACATTGTGCAATTATTGTTACTACTATCAACAAAATGCAAGAGTTCAACAGAGTGCAGACAGCATATCAGGCAGCAGACATGAAGTTAAATCTTTATGATCAAACTGAAGTGTAAACAGTGGCAAACCAACATGGGCATTCCTAAAGGCATGCTCGTAGCCATTGCTAAAAAATTATGATTTTATTAAACTTTCACTCTAGGCAATCCATGTCAATAAATGGGAAGCGTCAACACGTTGAATGTGAATCATTTGCATCACAACCTATAAATAATATAGGAAACAGAATTACAATAACTTTGCAAGGAGTCATAGTTGATGTATGCATGTCACTTGGATCACCATAAAACATACAACAAAGGGGTAACAGGTGCACATGAAAGCTCATTTTGCTCATAAGGAACGGGATGACATTGATATACTGGGACACACACAAGCCCCTCTTACACAGCTGGTGGAATGTTGTTCCCATTGGACTATATGGTTAAAAGAGGCTGATGAACCTTAATGGTGTTTCATTATTCATGCCATCATATAAACTTAACCCTTTGCTCCCCTTACTGTAAAAATCCAGCCATTGTAAAAGAGAATAAGTCCCTTCAGGAGCAGTGTTAATGTTAAAGGTGCAATAGGATAGCTGTCTTCATTTGCATTTATTTTCCATTTCGAGCTCAGCAGCCAGCACCAAGTGATGCCCAAATTAACCCTGAGGCCGATGAAGCACGCTCGCTATGATATGAGGAAATTGGCTGCTCAAAACATATTCATTGATTTGGGGCAATCACACAAACATATTCTGCAGCTGGGAGAGCTCTCCATCTCAACTGTCACACTAGAGTAATCAGTTTTCATTGCTTTCTGATTATGTTTGCTGAGAATGTGTTACCCAGCAAAGGTACATGAAGCTGTAAATCAAGAAAAAGAAAACATGAAAACATTTCTGGCCACTTTTAGCTCTGCACAGAGAGATTTGCACACTGACTCCCGGCAAAGAAGACGCTTTTTTCCACTTATGAGCCGAGAAACATAAACAGCGACGGCCACTCGTACTGGCGAATATCTTGTTTGAGATTTTCATGATACTGGTTTTGACAGTGATTTGTGTGTTGTTGTTTTTTTTTATTTATTTTAATAAAGAGCTCATGGTTAATTATTGTGTATACTACTTACTTAAGACTATGAATTAAATGTTTAACCCAAAAGGCAAAACATTTTCACGTTTGACAACACTTCTATTCTTCCTATTGACAGCTGAAACGAGTCATAATTATGAAGAAGCTGGATAGTACACTTTAAAATCAGCAGTTTCATTTTCCCTCCAGAGGAAAGTTGAACTGTTGGCACTGAAGTAGCACATTGTCATTACTTTAACCAGAAGTTGCCTTGACAACAAAATCAGCTTCTGAGTTTGTTCGTTACCACATAGAAGAACTGATAATTCCACGAATACTGAGTGAGGCACTGGTGCTTATATACTATGGGAGCAGCTGAGTGTTGATTGCATGATTGAGAGCAGCTAAGCTCAGGAGAGGAGGAGAGGTGTCAGCCACACCCTGCAATGAAACACACAAAAGACAGACGGGGGAGGGACAGACAGGAGACAGAGGGAGATGGGAGACATCAGACACAACGAAGAAAAAGCGGGGGGAATTGCAGATCCCCACAATTTTAACCTACATTACAAAGTGGTGCTGCCCTCTGCTCCACCTAGGTTGCAAAATATAGATAAATATATTCATTCACTGCCTTTTTTATTGGGCATCAGTCTCCTGTTCACCTGCATATTGGCGAAAAACTAGACTCGAAGCGTAAATATACACTTGAGATGCAGCTGAGATGCGAGCTGAGTGGAGCGATTGCAGACAGCTGCATGGATCAAAATGAGAGCGTATCTATGGACGTTTCTGTGGAAAAAAACAAAAAAAACAAAAAAAAAAACACGTCTGATATGCTTGAAATGGAATGACTGAAACATCTTCTTACAGTGCACATAATAGTATGAGAGCACTTCTGGGATACAGAAGTGACCATTTTGACCAAAAGCCCACACATAAGCACCAGTTCATGTCAGTGAAACAATTATAGACTTAATTCAATTCATGAACAAACATCTAATTTCATTCCTTCTTTCTCATATTCCAAGCTTTACAAATATAAGCTAGATTTAGGTTTGCATTTCACAGCTTTATTTCATAAACCAGTCAAATCATAAAGTTTTAAATAACACACAGGCTTTTGCTGCAATCTGTTGAAATCAGAGATTGCACCCCATGGTGACGTGGGGATCCCGCAGTGGTCAGTGCAACAGCGCTTCAAAGAAAGCCAAAGCTTTTGAATTCTTCTTAAAGAGGAAAAAACATAGCAAATTAAATCATTTAGTAAGAGTAGTCTATGTCAACTGGGATGCACTATTTAAGAATAGAATTCCATGAACTGACCCCTCATACTGTACGTTACTGAATATGAGTGTGGACATACTTTCCTTTGATCTCTAGCAAACACACTGGAGACCGACAGCAGGTCTACTGGTGATCTTTATTATCATCAGTGAGTCGGTGAGAATGCTGCACCATTGAACCATGAAGTATGGCATTGATGAACTGGGGAGCTCTTCCTCTTCACTAGAATAAAGGCAGGCAAAGAAAGCACGTGACATTTTATAGAAACATTCAGATTTCAGTTTAGGTTTCGTTTGAACTGCCACTCATTCAGACGCACAACACAAATATCGATCTGTGATCCATATCCAAACAAAGGGATTTCCATCCACGCTTTTCTTCGAATGAATTCCTTGACTTTGAATAGAAACTGCAGTAACAAAGAGTTAATTTGTCCACTGCAGCATGTAAAACATTGAGAGCTAAAATAAGATATAAGTTCAATCTAAGTTCAGGTCATGAACAGCCAAATGCCGAAAGCATGGGATACATAATTTTTTAAAGTTTCCATGTCTGAAATGTTTTTAATTTAATAAGAGCAGCAGAATGGAATTTATTCATAGGGCATAGCTTATGCATGCAATTAAAATCAGTTCTAGTGGGAATTACACAGTATGCTGTACTTCCTATTTAACTCTCATGTTTTACGTCAGATTTGGGAGAGAGAAAAGCAGATTAGCAACATGTGCATGTGACTTCTGCTGTTAAGATGTGACTCAATGTTTAAATCCCAAATTTCACAGAAATACTAAAAATAAGACTTGGGGCCCACATTAAAAAATTGGATTGCATGCAAACTTGTCTCATCTGGCCTCTTGTGTAATCCTCACATGGCCTTTGGCAACTTGTGACCAGCTTCCTCCCTTCACTGCAGACTATATATTACCTCTTTTAACAATCTCCCTGCACAAAGCTAAACTGATAGCGGGAGAAAGTTAGCAGTTCAAGTTTTTGACATGAAACTATGAGGAAATGTTCAATCAAGCACTATAGAGGCTACTGCAATGCAATTTATTCATACCAGCATACATGCCTGGGAAGAGCTTTCTGAGCTTTGAAGGTTATTTTCAGGCATGCATGCTAGTTTCACAGCTTTGCTTCACATAATTCTTCTGGGATGTGACTGTGGCTTCAGTGCCTACCACAGTGACTGATTCCTTGATATGGTTGACATCTGGTTTGTTGGACTGTCTGAGCTCAATAATGGATTCTGCCAGACAACAATCCTACACCACTATATGCTAAAGTGCAACTGCAGGTGAGTATTAACCATCAACAATCACAACACTCTCTAGACCTTTATGTGAAGCTCGGGACAAAACAGACTCATAAAAGTCTACGCAGGATAAACTTTGTATGTAATTAGAGAAATGAATACTCAGTGTTACCGTCAGATTTATAATACCCAGCATGCTCATTATTCCATGTTATGGATCTTAGTCAGCATGAAATTGTGCGCTTGTGCACCAGCCAAATGCTCACTCACTCAATTAGCCATAAATGGATGTCAGCACAGCTCTGTTTAATCTGCTTCCAACACAAATGTCAAACATCAGCAACAGGTTCGAGAAAACTGTTTCCGAACAGGCCCAATGCCACTGCTCAGTAAAACAACACCTGGGACTCTAAAATGATGATGAAGCAAGCAAAGGATGGCAGCAGGTAAGGGGTAAGATCTGGCAAATGAGTGCAAAGGGGCAGAAAAGAGGCAAAAGGTTGGCTCAGTAACCAATCTGGCTGACAGCAAGTGGACATAGACAAGTTTAAATAGAATGTATACACTGGGAAATAAGGAGCAGGTGCGTAGGTGGGTGTGGGGATATAGTAACAGCAGCATAGCATGTAACACACTGAGGGTGAGACTGGTAAGACTGGGAATATCAAAGATCTGGAGTGGCAGGTGGGGTAGTGATTTGCAGGCAAAAATGGACAGAAAAAATGTGCAAATGAGTTAGGACCATGCTGACGCCATGACAGCCAAAGCACTGATTCCATTGTTATGCACAGCCAGGAGGAGCTGGAAATAGTAGAATGGCTGAGGTCTGCACATAATTTGGTAGCACACGGATAAGTTAAAGTTTTTAAATCTGGAAAAAAAAAAAAAAAAAAAAAAAAAAGCCTGGAAGAGACAAACCCTCAGTTTTCTTTTATTTAACTATAAAAAAAAACAAGTCTTTTAAGAATAGAGGTTTGACTCTATGCAAATGCTTTATAGCAGTTACACCCAGACTGATTTGACTGCACACATTTTATATCTCTTGAGAGCTCATTTTGTAACAATGCAAAAACTAGACTGAATGCATAATACAACACAGCGTGGCAGGCAGCTTTAGGTCTGAACAAAGTGCTTCATAGACACAAACACCAGCACTTCCTAAAACTGCAAATGTCAAGCAGAGGCAGGTTTGTTAACTCATGTAGCAGCTTGTTAAACAAATGAATGAACACAGGAGTCAATGGCAAATGACCTGCTGTACAGTAAAGGCTTTGATTGCAAATGATCTTGCCTTATCAATCACTGACAGCAGAGCAGAGTTTAGTTTGGGCCTCACAGGCAACAGCATTGGGGTCCTGGGAGCAGGTGGGCTGGCTCAGCCTGCTGTGAGCAGGGCTGCAGAGAGGCATCTTCCTCTGCTTTGATTGGCCGTGAAGTGGCAACCCTCTAAGACCTTTGATGGTGCTCTCCATTTCCTCATTTTTGCCTTTACACATGTTGGCTAGCTTCATCATCAGTTTTCTTCTTTAATTTGACTTTGTTCCGTTGTTGCCTGCTGGCTAAGAGCATCCTCTGCTGGCACCCACTGAGATAATACTTTTAATACATTTGATTAAGTCGTTCATCTTTTGAATAGCTGGCACTCAGTCCCACCTAGCCACATCCCGTCTCTACACGTGTTTGCACACAGCACAGTGCTCACTCACTTTAATTTGAGGATAACACAGGCTGAACAGAACGTTTGTTCTTAAAGCAATAGTTTGATTTGAGGACTGTCATTGTCCTGTACTGTACTTCACCTCTAGGCATACATAATTGCTGTAAGACTGACAATAAAACAATGAATTCCATTTGATCGTTATTTGTTTTTAATGTACTTCAAGATTGAAAGGATAAGATGCTTGAAATTAGAAATTCTGACTTTGACAAAGCAGTTTTGCACTCATCAGTATTAGTATAACACCTGTAGAATTATGCTAATTTTCATTTTAAGCATAGATTTACTCAGAACCGGTAGTACATTCTCAATAAGTTAAAACACCTTATTTATATAATTAAGGAAGAAAACGCTTAAAGCAAATGAAATGCTCTAATGCAAATACTGTCTCATAAGAAGAAATATCTTTTATTCAGAACACAACAATATTTAGTTTTTCCAGTGTGTGACCCGCACATGAAAGCTGTTTCGTTATACTTGGAGTCATTGGTTTTGTGAATGTTGAGTATTGACCCTTTTACAGTGAACCCCAGTCATCCTCTCTTCCACCCACTTGAATTTACTGATTGATTCCTGCCTGTTTTGGAAAAGCAATCAAATGGATTGAAGTCAGAAAGCGGTCCAAGTACCTTTCTCCTCTCTCAAGCAGACTTCCAAACATGTAACACAATCAGTTCTATTTCATCCCCTTACACACACACACACACACACACACACACACACACACACGGATAAAAATCCATACCTCCTCTCCATCTCCTGAACTCGCTGTTGTAATCTCTCTGACCATAAAATATGTCTTGTCTCCATGTGTGACAGGCAATCACATGTATCTGCCCCTGCAGTCGTGAAACACTGGGTGTCCTTGTTTTGTCCATCAGAGGCTGCCACACTGACCCTGTACGTGAAGCACATGTACTGTATGTGGCAAAGCTGTACAGCACTCTCTTCCAATCATCACCATTGTTCAAGTACGGTTTAACATGTCTAAAACAGATGATCATAAGTGCGCCTGACCCCTCCTGGCCATGTATTCACTGTAAGCCTCTGCTGTTGCAATCTATCACAACAGAAAATGATTTCTGTCTCTGTTTGTGAGAAGCAATCAAGTCTGGCCAGCCTTATCCACACATTGCATCATGTCTTTGTTGTGGTCTGACATGCCTGTAGCTGGCAGCCAGCAATGGCTACACTGTTAGTATTAATATAAGATTATGGAGGGTGTGTTTTGCAACCTCTCATGACTCTCCAAACCTTTGCTGTGCTAAAATTCCTTCAAAGTTTCATGCTCTGTGGTACATCCGCTTAATGTTAATCATTTTTGTGTCACAGATTTTGTATTTTTTTATCTGAATATATGTTCTCAATGTACTTTTTATGTAATCACAAAATCCTAATTTTAATCACTGTGTGAAAGTGTGGATGATACACTCTCCAGCATTTCAGGATAGGTCCAGGTTATATTTTCCAAAGCTACCACTGCATTACCAATATAGAATGGACACATAGGAGAGCCACTACCATTAGGGCAGAAACGACCCAAAACAAGGACGGCTGCAAAAATGCTGCAGTGGGTAAACAACACAAATATGTGTCTTGGCCACAGGCCATAAGAATACCCATACACACTGATTTTACTGCTACAAACAACATAAACCCCAAACACATATGACGCAATGGTATAAGGCAAAAAAAATGCAAAAAAGGCTAGAACATTTGAATGTTGCTTTTTGACAGTGAAATCTGTGGACAATGTGGAATATAATCCCACCAGACCAACTGAATCTCTCAGGGAGAGAGACACCATGACCATGACCTGCTCAAGAACTGGTCTTATAATCCCTTTGTACAAGACATACACTGTATTTATGTAAAATCTGCTAACCTTGGTAACATATCAGGACATAAGTGCTGGGATTTAAAAAAAAAAAAAAAAGTTCAAACTGTAGTCTTCTTATATCCTCCTCTTTGTGCATTTTATTATTGTAAGTTCATTGAAAAGTGTGTGACATAGTGATCCTGGAGTACTCCACCTTTAGTAGTATCGTACAAGACACCTTATTTCATTTCTGTTTGTACCTGTTTGTCACTAACATGTGGTCAGGCGGCAGTCTAATAACACCAATAGTACTTAAAATCAGTTGTTTCTTTATGAGTTCCTTGTGACACGAGAGGACATGAATATTCACATAAGAAGCACTGAAGTTCTGCATGATCTGCTGCCAGTCACCTGATTTTGATGAACCAAACTACAGGAGTGAAAGCACCCTTAGGTTACCACTGGTATTAATTACCCTTAGCTTAAATTAGCTATTTAAGAGCGACTTCCTGGTGTTAAAGGTACCCTGTGGAGTTTCAGCAGCATGCTGAGCAAAAACCAAATCATGCATATCATGCATACACAATACACGTCCCAGCCACCAGTTTCATGCTGACAGTTGGCGCCACCAAATGCATTACTGCATTACTACATGCATTACTAATGTAGTAATGCACCAACAAAGGCAAGGATGAAAAATCTAGCAAACTTTGACATAAATGGCTAAAAAATTCAAATGATTCATGAGGAAGGAAATCTTTTAAACATGTCTGTCAATCATCAAACATACACACAATCCTGGTTAGAATCGTAACTTTTCTTTATTTACAAGAACTTTAAATTTGAAAGGATTTCACAAACTGATGATTGCCAGAACGATTTATCAGTAGGTATTTTAGGGATCTAAATCAAACTGAATTAAAATTAAGTTATGAAAGAAAAATAGAAATGCAGCTCATCATATTCAGATTGAAAGCACACATTTTACCAAAAGATCTGCCAAATTGAAATTCTACAAATTGAAAACGTAGTTCTGTTCCAATTGAATTTTTCTAACTAACAACCTTCCCGTGGGCGGCACAGTGGTGCAGCAGGTAGTGCGCGTGCCTCACAGCAAGAAGGTCGGCGGGGCCTTTATGTGTGAAGTTTTCTTGTTCTTCCCGTGCATGCGTGGGTTCTCTCTGTGCACTCCGGCTTCCTCCCACAGACCAAAAACATGCTCATTAGGTTAATTGGTGACTTAAAATTGTCCCTAGGTGTGAGTGTGAATGGTTGTATGTATGTTGCCCTGCAGTCGGCTGGCGACTGGCTCAGGGTGTACCCTGACAGCTGGGATAGGCTCCAGCTCCCCCCAGCCCCGAAAGGGATAGTCAGGGTATAGAAGATGAATGAATGAATGAACCTTCCCGTGTTCAGTTGAGACAAGGATCAGTGTGTATATATAAGGCTGCATAAAATCCAAGGTGACCCTCTTCCTCATCTGACCAGGATGTGACATCCTGTAGATGCCCATCACACCTTGAGTTCAAATGCATGCCTCTCTGTCTATCTTCTTTCCTGTCATCTCCCTCTTTGTTCCATCTAATGTCACAGAAAAATCATAAAAAATAATGTTTGAGAAGACTAAGGCAGTCCAGATTTATTTGTGTAGTGGGTTGGTGGTGGTGGTGGTAAAAAAGCTACTCTCGAGTATGAGCCTGAATCCTTGGACCAAAGACCATCACAGAGATGAGAAATGACTTCAGGGAAATGGGCTATTGAGACAGTAACACACTGTTCACGCCCACTCACAAACACACATACACATACAGTGCATACATACGCATTCACGTTCCACAAAAGTCTGAGACACACCCAATGTGTCAGGAAATAAATCCTGAATTGACTCAGACACACACACTGTTGCTGGAAAAGGCCTGCATGAATGCACATACTCGGGCGTTCTCATTGCACACACACACACACACACACACAAACCTAAACAGACACACACACATACACAATGCACATAAACTTTAAAGACATAAACACACACAGACACACTCAGTCAATTTGAGGCTCTATCAGGGGTGAAAGAGAATTTAATGGCACTACTTGTGAAGTTGCCCTCAGCAGAAAATGACCAAAACTTTTGTCTGAGTTCAAATGAGGGACAGTGTCAGCTGAGAGTTTACAGAGGCAGGTTTTTGACTGGAGGGTCAGTCTTTTGAATACTTTGATTCAGCAGTGATATTCCCATGCAGTGAATTGTGTATTTAGCATTCATCAAACGTGCATGCAGTTGATTGAGGCTGAGTCAATGGTTGGACATCTTTTGTTTAGATGTTTCAAAGAGTCGGGAGGCTCAAAACAAATGACACAGTTGCAAGGTACTGACCTTTTCCTCTTTCATATGGAAAGATGTTGCTGTGTTTCCAGTGTTGTGCTTGAACACGTTCATTGAATGATAGTTACGATAGATAGAATGACAAAGCAGCAAGGAGGCGTCGTATGATCATTTAAACAAGTTTTATGACAAGGTCTGTGAGGATGGGAAAAATCTTACATTTCTGTGCAAACTTTGCCCGCCGGCTTTCAAAAAGAAAATCCGCACTTCAGTCACATGGGCTGAAAGCTGCAGCTGCTGCTAGTGTGGACTGAATGGACAGCAACAAAGCTGAAATGCTGTCCCCTCAATGCTAATGTAAACCCTAGGATTCAAAATTGGATATGAAGATGAAATCTGACGCATAGTTAAAGTGTTAAAACTGATCAAATAATTGCTGTCTGTGCTTCTATATAGGCTGTCTCAATAATTTTGAAAAATAATAGCTCGCAGCAACATATGGAAAAAAAAGAACTATGAACTAGTTCAGGGTGGCACGGTGGTGCAGCAGGTAGTGCGTGTGCCCCACAGCAAGAAGGTCACCGGTTTGATCCCCAGGTCGGGCGCGGGCCCTTCTGTGCGAAGTTTGCATGTTCTTCCCGTGCTTGCGTGGGTTCTCTCCGGGCACTCTGGCTTCCTCCCACAGACCAAAAACATGCTCATTAGGTTTTGATGTTACCAGTAGTGTTCCAGGTTTTTTTCATCTCCTGCATTTTATCAATTTAGTGTGAATTTTGACTTTTGTGTCAGAATGGAAGATGTTGGAAATGTTTGGAAGCTTAAATGACAACAGAATAAAAGAATGAAGCCATCAGGAGAGTAAGATCCTTCACAAGCTCAACAAAAATGGCATGCCAGGTACATTTATGCACTGATATTCTCATGAGGCCAGTCCTGCGGGAAGTCCATCCCTATTACAGAGCAGATCCTGTATCATCATCATGATTAAAATGCCATCAGGAGCAATGAGTTAAATCACAGAGAAGCACAGTGAATATGGTTCCCACCTCCTCCTGTCATGATAATCCTGTCCAAATGAGCTTTAACAGTCTACAGTCATTCACAAGCAGGGATGGAGTGAGGTTCACCACTCTGTGACCACATGATGGTAGAAAAGAGATTACTACATGGACTCAGGAATACTTTGTAAAACTGTTGTCGGTAAACACAGTTTGTTTGCAAATGATTGCATTCTGTTGTAATTAATTTTTACACAGTGTCCCAACTTTTTTAGAATCAGGATTGCAGTAGTTTTGCAGATACCTGATGAAATGTTTTACCTGGTGATAGTGCTCGGTGAAAAGCCAGAGGATCAGAGTTTTAACAATTAATTATCTAGAGCCCATGAACGTGTGCATCAAAGTTTTCACCAAAGTCATCAGAATGCTTCCCTCAGAGTCCTTGAATATCTGTTGTAAATTCATCGCAATCCACTGAAAAATTTGATTGTTTTACTCTGAAATTGAACTCATTCCCAAAAGGCCTGTTTCTGAAAATATCTTTTTATTTTAACATGATAACTTTTTTATTTTCTAGTAATATTGTGCTTAGAGTAAAGTAGGCCCTTTCTGGCAAAAAAAAACAAAAAAAAAACTTTAATGATCTTTTGCATTTTGGAAGTTATGGTTCAAACACTCTCTTTTATCCTGAAATCCTATGAGCTGACATCAACAAACAAAATGTATTCGTCTCAGTGAGTGTGGGCGCTGTGGACATGATGAACGACTTCAGTAATTTTTTGGTGAATGTGGCTTGTTCAGAATGGAATGCTCTCATGCTGCTATTTAGAGGGAAGTTGTTTCATTCACTGGTCTTTCACTTGTGCAGAGAAGATATACTGCTAGTGACAATACAGAAAAGACGTGAAAGACTGATTGCAGGCTAACTTTGTTTGGCACTCATCTTAATAAAGAAAAATACTTCTCAACAGTTTCTCTCGTTGTTGACAGCTTGCAAGTGTTGGCAGAGACAATACAGTATCTACTGTATTCCGCCAAGGCAGCCCATGTGAAAGATATGTGTTTACTAGTCTCTGTTGTTGTTGGTACACATGGCATGGAGGTTTCGGCATATACATGCTGTCAGTTCAGGTCAACATGAGCAGCACAAATCTTTTTTTAAACTCTGTCCATTTAGCACTAACTGCCACTGCATTGGTCATTGTGTGAAGCACAACGGTGAGGAAACTTAATCAAGAATCCTTTTTTTTTTTTTTTTTTCATGACTATGAGTAGATAAGCATGCAATGTGCAACCAAAACAAGTTTCAGAAAAATATAGTGATCGTTAAAAGTCACATCAAGTTTTTGGAGCTTTTTTGACAGCGGCCCTAATACCAAGATGCTGATGCTGTTTCCATTATATGGATAAAGTGAATAATTGTCATGCATAATGCAAGCAACTTCAACACCAAATCTGTCAACCCTCCCATTTTTCCCAGGATTCTCCCATTTTGACCCTCTCCCACAAACCTTCCAGTTACATAAGAAGGAGATGGATGAATGTGAGAGGGATGGAGTAGCCTAGTTGCCAAAAAGTCTTTTTGCAATTATCTATCCAAATAACAGGAGGCTTACCTGCACTTTATGAAGAGCAACATTGGTCAAATAAAGCAAGTGGTTTTCTAATGGTGATTTCAGGATTCACTGTGTGCACTCTTGTCTAAATGTAAGGGGTATGTGGACAGTGGTCAGCGTGGTGGGACAGGCCAGGCCAGGGTGCCAGAAAATTTTTCTTATTCTTAAATGCCAGGGTTGACAAGTACGCTCAAGACATCACACATAAACAAATCCATGTTGCAAAGTTGCTATGGGCACATGCTGGTGAATGAATGACCTGCAGCAGTGAAGCTAGTAGAACAGCCAGACGCTGCGTGATGTTCATCTTATTCACGTGTGCTTGTAAACATCCAGTTTTCTGCTGATCCAATATCCTGATCACTATAGTTTTGGCTTGCAGCAAGCAGAGCTCAGAAATTGTTTTCACTCATGCAGAATTGAAGAGGGAAAAGAGACCAAATGAGCTGAAGAGCTTCAGCATCCCTCTATGTAATAAAAAGAGCTCCAGCACAATAGATGTACTGTAAGTATCTTTTTAGTGGCCAGGCGGATCTGCTGGACCCTCCTGTATTTGCCAATGTTATTATTATTATCATTATTATTATTATTATTCCAAGCAGGGACTTTGTCTACTATGTTACTCTTCTTTCATCTTTATTTTCTCTGTCTTGTGATCACTGTCTCTGGACACTTGATTATTATTATTATTTAAAGTGCACACCTTTTCTCTGATTAGCTCAACATATTCACTACCTGTAATTTGTGGCAAAGCTTCTTCAGGTCAAGACTCAGATGATGCAGAATGAACATCTTATACGTACTCAGGCATTTTGCTGTGTGAATTTGACACATGACTGCAAAGGCTCTATTTTCGTGCGCACCCCGCGCAGTGGTATTTTCGCGCAATGCAGGCGGGTGCGCAGTGCACTTGGTATTTTGGTAAACCCGGGCGCACAGAGGTTCGCCAGGATGGGCGTTGCGGTGCAGTAGGGGGAGGTGTCAGCATAATCAGCTGGCAGATTTGGATTTTCAGTCCATTTTGGTCCACGCCGGTGGCGTAAAAGTGCGCTGAAAGCTCGCCATCCCAGACCTGGTCAACTCTGTGTGCCAGCGGCGCACTGCTGGGCAAGTGGATTTTCGTATACCAGCGGAGTCGTGCGCCCATGTCACCAATACCTCACAGGCAGGTTTTTACAGTGTCTGGCATTTCACTGCGATCAATAATTAGCAACAGCCATGATTGAATGCAACTATCTGAGTCAGCACATACAGTCAGACCTAAATTTCTACATTTTGATCAGTATCTCATCTGACCACATCGCAAGCGTGTTCAGCACGCGTAATGGTCACTCAACCTGACCGAATGTACACGGGTGAAACAGGGATGCAAACTAATCAATTAACGTTGCTGTGCCAACCACAAACAGCCGTGGCATCCTACAGAGCATATATACTGCATCTATCTCAGAGCACTCGAGAGACAGAGAGAGACAGACACACGGAAAAAACGTAAGAGATGATCGTTGTCCGCTATTACCCACGTCATTTCATTCCAAATACAAATACTATCACTGTAATGCTTAACGTTATCTACAAAGATGGAGTACATCATTGCTTTGAGGAGGAGGAGGAGGATGACGAGGAGGAGGAGGCCGAGGATTTATCATCTAAGGACCACCTCCTGGGAGAAGTTTGGGCGTCAGACAGTTTCCTGCGTGGGTTCAGTCATCGTTGAAACTTGCCATGCGCCTCGCCAGCAGCGTTTTTAAAGGTGAGGAGAGGAGCTGGTGTGATTGGTGAAGATTGGACTCGGCTGTGTCAAACCCACTCCACGCCTTCTCCCCTCCCTCCTTCTGAGTTGCGCCGCTGGGTGGGACTGAGATGAGAAGGGGGAGTAGTTGCGCCGGCAGTGCAGTGCACGAAAATACCAAAGTCTGCGCCGCCACAGCCCATCGGCGAAGCGGACCTGACTGCGCCATGCCTCCACCGTGCCAGCGGTGGAATCGAAAATAGAGCCCCACGGCTTAATGATAATTTTGCTCTGGACATTCCTACGGATGGATCCTCCGGTATTTCTCATTTGTCTACCTCCCTCTTCTTCTTCATCTTCCTCAAACTGCCCTGCCCCGACTCACTGCTGCACAGCAGGTATAATTTATTCCTTATGTGGAATAAGCCACTTCAAAATTTGATGGTGAAAAATCCACCCAAATCGACACATTTGTCTCCAAACCTCTCAACACTAGTTGTAATGAACCTGTCAATCAAACATCAAAGGTGACACCAGGGGAGAAAAGTATTCCATATGTGAAAACGTACCCCTGATGTGATGAAACAGTTTGCAACTGTTCAGTTGTTGAGCCTAAAAAAATAAAATAAAATAAAAAAGAAAGGGAAAAGGAAGAGCTAGAAGCATGGAGCAGTAGTTGCTGATATTTCAATGATAATATTTCTATGTAGCTGCTGGATCTAAATGTCCATACCCAACTTCCTGGCTTCCTTCAGTGTCCCCTGCAGGTCACAACTTCAAACAAATTACATGTTAAATCTAACCTAAAGGCCTGGCCACAGGACAAAGTGGCAAATTCTGCAGTGCTAGAAGCTTTTTAAAGTAGAATTAGCTTGCTAATGATAGTGATCGTAGCTCCCCAGCCTACCTAAGTAGCTCAAAGCTCAGAACTGTCAAGACAGTTTGCCATTGGTCAGCTCTGCAAATTCATGTGTCTGAGATCAACTTTGGTGAACTTTGTGCAACATTTGTCCCTGTGAGAAGGTGACTGAATGAAATGAACGTATTTTGCTTTGAACTATGGCTGTTTTATATGCTGTTTGGACCAGGCCTCATTGCTCCTTTTTGTATGTAGAGGGGGAAGAAAGCAATTTTAGGACTTCTTATATTAGCGTTAGCAACAGCAATTAAGTGGTGAGTCAACTTCCCCTGGTGAATAATAGATCACAATAAAGTTTTGCATTGGTCTTTCACCTGGTCTTGACAAATTACTCAGCATGTAAACAGCTCTACCACTGGAACCATGCTAAATCAGTCTCATTCTAAAATGCACTGACACCAGCACATCAAAACCCAGAAATATTTTATGCATTGCAGTCAAACTTTTCAATTTGTTGCAAACATGCAGGCAAACATCCTCAGAAAGTATGATGAATGTCTTATCTGTCTTCTATTTATCTGCCAGCCTGTATATTTATGAGAGATTTATGCATTCCAGTTCTTCCTCATACAGATGCAGGTGAACAAAGCAGGACAATCAGGTAGTTTGGGGTTTGGGACTGCCTCAAGAGCACCATAATATTGCGCTTTATTCATAAGATGCAGGGGCAAACACACGTGTATGTCTCTGACTTTCTACATATGTATTTGTGGATCTTTGTCTCTTTGCTTATTTGCATCATGAGGTTTCCCTGCAGCACCAAGCGGAAAGAAGTAAAGAAAGGTAGCCTTCCTTCCACCAAACCAAAAGACAAAAGCAGAGACAGGGAGCGAAAGAGAAGCAGCTCTCCTTCCACACCACTGGGAATGTCTGAGAGATGCTGACAGCTCATTTCCATGAACTGTCTGACTGTGGGCAATATATATACTGGAGTGAGTGAAAGGAAGTAGGAGGCAGAGAAATATGGAGGTCCATGTCGAGGTGAAGCCGAGTCGGAGATGAATAGAGGGAGTATGAAGGCGAAGCAAAGACAGAGTACATAAACAGATAGCTGAATCTTAAGGGGCATGAAGGGACAAAGAGAGAAGACAGAAAGAAAACATGAAAGAGGAGCTGGAGTAAAAATACCCAGATGTAAGCAAAGAGTCTGTGACCGGCAAGAGGACAAACAACAAAAATATGTATGTGTGACACTCTTGCTCTTATTCTAAGGAACTGCTGTGTGCAGGAGATGTTGAATTATTGCCGAGCTTTTGACATTTTACATAACTAAGAGAATAAACTGAAAAAACTTGTGTTTCAGCTCATACGGCCTTTTTTTTTTACCATTGTTTTCAAGGTATAACCTGAATCCCACAGGGAAGCAGAGGTGCTGCATTGGTTACAACTGCACTGCGTCAGAGTAACTACAGGCAATCAGTCACTAAACTTCAAGTTTTGGATAGCACTATATATATATTGTGCACTTTTCCTGTCTGGATGGCTTTTCATCCTCAGCCATCAGTTTCTTCCTTGTGTGTTTAATGCCCTAACTGATATGTGCTGCTGTCATTGCTTTTTCTTCCACTGATCCAAGACTTCTGCCTTGTCTATTACTGCCAATTTGGTTCTCCTTTCAGAATTAGATTACTTAGGTTCTTATGACAAGGTAAGCTTTCAGAAACAGAAATTTTGACTTTGGCCGACTGCTTCCTAGTAGCTTTACTGAAGACTAGAAGTTGCTGACATGGTTCTCCTTTTTGCAGCTCCACTTAACTTGTACTCTAGGTATCTTTACAGAGAAGTAATTGGTTTGTAAACCATGGATAAATGGTGCAACCCCAAGGCTGGCTGACTATAATCAGTGTCCGTGACAACCGCAGAGCCCACTGCCTTAGTCCTGTGGACTGTGTGTGAGTGTTTAATGTGTCTTGCAGGGCCTTTGCTGGATGGAGCAGAGATGCCATTAAGCTGAACAATGTTCCTGAATGACTTAAGCCTGCCTGCCCAGAGGACAGTGTGTCAGTCCCCTCAGCAGACTCAAGAGTTGTCTTTTTTGTTTTACACTGACAACATGCACTTCACAGTAACCACTGTGTTCATGCACTTTCATATGCCACTGATCCTGACATCCACACCTCATTTCAATTAGTATAGTAAATTTAACAAATTTCAGTTTGCTTTAGCTAAGTTTGGCATGCATTTCCCTTCTTTGTTGTGGCCTGCAAGTTGGATGTAACTTTTGGATGTAACTAAAATTGTCAAAGATCTCATAATCCAGAGATGGGAAAAAAAAAAAAAAACACAAACACAAACACACATTTTGATGTTTCTAGATAACTGTAAGATGCAGAAACCTTCATTTTTGTGTTGTCAAATGCGAGTGCATCAGCATTTTCAGGATTTAAGTGCTGAAGTCCTCATGAAAAGGTAAGTATTCAGATGAATATGATTGAACAGTGTGAATGGCTTTTTGGCTCATTTTCTTGGTTGTTTTATCTCAGGCCTTTCTCAGGCAGGTTTGCACATATGTTCTTATTAATGTATTTTTTATTTTAATGCCTGGATGATGCAGCAGTTCCCTTAGTCCAGGAGAAGTTTTTTCTATGGGAGACAATACAATAACGTTAATCATAACTTGTGTATTATTCTCCATTTTTGGTCTCAGCATGACTTAATGTATATTCCTGTATCTGTAGAAATACTATAAACTGATTGATTGCAAAATAAAAACTGAATTAGTAAACTGAGAATTCATTGCCACAAATGTCGAATGTTACATTTTTCTCTCCTCAGTGATGCTGGCAACATTCCCATTGCACGCAGTTCATGTAATTTAGTTATACATTACAATGGTGACTCTTATTTTTGAGGAAACATCTTGAGTAAGCCTACTGATATACCTTTTTTGCTTGCTGACCGATTGCAGAATTTTTGGTGTTCTACTGTAGGTAGTGTGGCCGAGTGGTCTAAGGCGCTGGATTAAGGCTCCAGTCTCTCAGGAGGCGTGGGTTCAAATCCCACCAGTGCCATTTAAGACACTTCTTAATAGTCTATCAGCATCATTTGATGCTTTGTACAACGACCTGAAATGCCTAAATTTTGACAGAAAAACACTGGTAGCCAGAAGCAAGTACTTGATTCTTTGTAAGGTAAAGGTCAGTGAGTCTTCACAGGCAAATTTTGTTCCCCTATCTCCAAAGATGTTCAACAAGCAAGCCTGGAGGGTGAGAGCAGAGTGGCGCAGAGGAAGCGTGCTGGGCCCATAACCCAGAGGTCGATGGATCGAAACCATCCTCTGCTAATTATGACTAACTTGGAACAGCAGGGTGTCTTGCACGTGTGATGTTGCAATGATAAAACATCAATTGACACACATGTTAGAAGTGCAAAGTCTTGCCACTTCACTGCTGGAGAGAGCAGTATAAATTTCCTAAGAACCTTACTCAAGTATTGTTGAAATACCAGCCTGTGACAGTTGTATGTTTTCAATGAAACCTTTGGGTTTGGCTGCTCTTCTCTGGACCTACAGTTAAGATTCTTGCAAGGAATTTGGAAAAGTCTGGGGACACAAGGTCACTGCAATGTCCACCAAATGCTACCAGATGCCACTTAACAAATACTCCATGCATTGTTAACAACTCAATCAATGACTCGATGAACACGGCCATACAAGAAAATGTCAAGCTCTGTAACTGAGAGCATATTGGCACAGTGGATTTGTGTTATGCCTATAACCCACAGGTGGATAGACACCAGCAATCTTCTGCCAAGTGCCCACTCCTACCTGTTGCCTGTGATTTTTCATCTGTTATCATGTTGATTTTGAAATCCATTGCCACAAATGTAGAAAGTTAGATTTCTCTCCTCACTGATGCACACAATATTCTCATTGCAGGGAATTCATGTCATTTAGTAATCCTATCCAATGATTCTTGTCTTGTCAGAGTGGCTGAAAGTGCTGGATTTAGTCTCCGATCTGTCATAGAGTGTGGATTCAAATCCTACCAACGTTGTAACCTAACTTAATTTACATGTGTTGGTATCTTTAAACATCGGTGAAAATGTAAAATATTTATGGTACAAGCACTAGTATTTTCAGAGAGACAGTTTCAAAGTAAACACAATCCCCCATTGAGGAATGACCTAAAGTTCTCGTAAACACTATGGTTTGAGTGTCTGAGCAAGAAGCAGCTGCATAAATTTCCTTGTAATGTCAGGGTCAGCCAAAATTGTGTCTGTCTGCATAAACTGTTCGCGTTTTGTTGGAGTGAAAAGTGACACCATTTAGAGGACACACTTGTACGCATCACCACAAAACTTTTTTTATCCTAATAAATCATTGCTTTGAACTCTACAGAGGAAGCCTTTTTCAGGTTTTAAGATGTGTTCAGAAGGACTTTTGCAAGTACACCCTTCTTGTCCACTTAAATCATAAAGTGGGTCATCATCCTCAACCTCAGGGAGACACCATCGATCCCCCTCAGTGAGATTAGATTTACAGCACATTATTATTTCCTGGTGTTGGATATGGCCCATGGCTTACAATTTTCTTTTCTCAAAACTTTGTCCTAAACGGAGGTCCATAAACACTAGACTTAAAATGCTGGACCTGCCAACAATGATTGGAGTTATTTCCCTCAAGTGGGGTTACAAGACTGACAGTGCAGTAGCTTTACTATTATATTATGTTATTTTACTGAATATGACACATGACCTGAAAAACAAATAAAGTTTTGTTGTTTGTCAATCATTCGAAACCTTCCCAATTCAGCACCAGCGTCACTTTTCCAAGGTTAAGAATGAACGTAGATACTTATCTTTTAAGACAACACGGACAGGCAGTCCTAGAGTACGATGGGTAAAATCTAACACTACTGTCAGGCAAGAACCTTAATATTAGACAATTTTGCAATGTTATTTGTCCGGTGTCCATGTCCCACTGAGCTGGTGAAATCATGACTTCTTAGCTTGATGTCAACATATCCATTTCTATGACAACAAATTACATACATAATTCCTGCTTATTCCTGCTTTCTGCTTATTATATAGTAAAGCTATAGTATAGCACGGAAGATAATGAAGCTATAAATATTACCACTGTTATAGTTGTTATTGTTATAATCTTTACTACTATTAATAACAGTTATCATCCATACAAGCAGTGTCACACAGCAGACCTTTGTTAAGACAAACATTATGTATGCATGCACTGCCTACCCCATGCATAGTCTACACCTGTGCACTCTTTTCATTAATCCCTGCAGGGCCTGGGGGGCATCGTGCCTATGGGACAGCTGGGGAGTCGGACCTGTTGACCCCTGGCACAACACAAGTAGCTGAATTTGACAATATGGACAGTGGATGATGCCAACGGTGGAGATGGTGGATTAGGACAACAGCTGAGGGGAACAATGGAGCAAAAGAACAAGTTGGCTCCACAGGCTGATGTTGTCACGCAAAAAATACCAGTGCCAGATTGAAGAGAAAGACGAGCAAAGTGAGCCTTGTATCAGAAGAGAGAGGAAAGGATGCAAAGATGAGATGTCTACTCCAGTGCCAAAGCAAGCCAGCTAGTCGACGGATGAGCATGGCCAGTCAGCCAGCCCACCCGTGCAGAGTGCTCTCTGCCTGGATCTGTGAACAGCTGTTTCTGTGCTGAAGGGCGCTCAGGGGAGAGGCTGGGCTGGACAAGAGTAGACTAGATACTGGTGGTTTAGCACAACGGACAGACCTGCAGTTCCAGAGAGAGAGTGGACCAGAGGACCAGGGACCCCGGCCAGGTGGTTGCTGTCACAGTAATAAACATGTGAAAACTCTATTCAGAGCCGTTTCCAACGTGACCAAGTAAGACAAAGCCTAACAGTTACTTCAAAAATGCATCAACTGAACACCCATAGTCTTGCAGAAAATCAATAAAATTCATACAATGAATTGAAATATATTTTTCACGTACTTATAAATAAATATAAAAAGCAGGGGAAATGGTTGCCCAATGACCATTAAATGGAATTCATCACAAAGCCAAAGTATATCCCCACTGCCTGGGGTTACACAAAGCTGTAGAGCACTTTCTGAAAAAGAAGCAGTGATAAGTAGTTTTCTCTGTAGCTTATACAGGCAGCAGGCAACACCTGGGAACAAACAATTTCGCACACACATACATACATACACAAATGACACACTAGTGAACATAAACAACAAAATCAAATATTCCCACAACACATACACACACATCCAATAAATGGGAGAAATTAAGTAAACACTTAAATGTTTGAGTTTAATATCCCATCTGCAAATGGTTTAATACTCAGCTCACACATGGATACACATGAATGCACACAAATCTAGACACACAAATTTACATATACACATAAAAGATTCACACAGTTACAAATGGACAAAAACGGAACTCATACATGCTCAATGACCTCAGATGCTCTACCTTGCTCCCTAAACCAAACACAACACGTTGATCGACCTGACCTTTGTTAATGTCACATGTGTCCTCCCTTAAGTCCTCCTGGGCCACCTCTGATTGGTTAATATCCCTGTTACGCTCCAGTAGGTTGAAATTTTAAAGATAACCTGCCTGTTTCTGAAGACAATGAGAGAGAGGTAAGGAGTTGGAGGACAGGAGCCAGATGAGGCGATTGACTGGTACATGAATGGTTCGATGACAAGAAGGTGAAAAAGGTGACTGTTTGGCCGTGTCAAGACAAACACACACACACACACACACACACACACACACACACACACAATGCTCAACTTCAAGGTTTTTTTGAACATTATGCACATAAACAATCACGCAAAGCATTTCAGAGTGATTGATGGGTGTGTCTGTGTGTGTGTGCATCAGTGTGGATTTTTGTGTGTGTAATACATGGGCTGCTATTGTGCAACAGCATCACAGCAGTGTCCCCTGTTTGGTGTTAATCTCACCAATCCATCTCTCTCTCATCTTCACAGACACACACACACACACACACACACACACAATCACACACTCACAAACACACACACACTATGTGTCACTGTTTGTCTTCCCTCTCTACCTTCCTCAGCAGTCATTGGAAACATTATAGAGTAAAGCAGATGTTGGCCAATTATCTTATTGTAAATGATACCAGTAAAGACGTAGCTTAAAGGTCTGCTGAAAGAAACAACCAAGATTTTTTTACAGAGCCATGATGATGTAGAAATGTTTGGTGTGTTTGTTTTTATACCACTGTTGAATGGCTAATTTGTCCTTACACTGTGAACAGGCTGCTGCATTTTGAGATCCAAACACAACATTTCATTGCCAACATTGGTGTCGTAAAGAACGCTTTGCCTGCCTAATGTGTGCATATATACTTGTTCTGAATATTGTGTGGCAGGGCAGGTGATGAGCGCAGCCCGACCACTAGGGACGTGGCCATGCCCGGTCAAGCTGTGCACTGCTGGTTTGAGAGAGAGAAAAGTAGAGACTGTTGGGAGTAGTAGTTCATTGCATTGAGTGGATGACGATTGCCAAATGCATGTTATTGTCGTGCTGTTACTTGTTACCTGTTAGATTCAGGTTTATATCTGGTTCTAATGAGTGTGTGTTGCTAATGATTAAGGTGCTCGTTATCGGCAGTAATGATACGAACGGTCATTTATTTTATATTTATATTTATGTTATTGATCGTCCTTTTTCTTCTCACTTACATGTGATACAGACATATTTCTGTTGACTGTGGATTTTTAGTTTTCATGTGTTTTGAGGAAGTTCTGGAGATGCTAAGGATAATTATTATTACTGTGTATATCGTGAGTTGTATTTGGTTATTAATAATTATTATTATTTCTGTTTATCCCAGAACCACACATGCACAACCATATCTGTAAGGGTGATGTTCTGTTAAATTAAAGCACCATAAACGGATGAGCTGTTTCATCCTTGAGTCTTGCGGGAACCTGGTGGACTGTGTTCTGACAGACGCACACACGATTACACACAGAAAAGCCAGTCAGCTACATATGAGAGTCTCTATTACAATACTGTTTAAATGCACAATAAGTGAATAATAAAGCCTGTCCTCACCAGAAAATGGCCGATTTGGTCGTCTGTGTATGTAGGTTATTATGACTCACTTTACATTCGTTGTTAGACTGCAACCTGTGGCTGTGGTAATTACAACAGCAGCAGTATTAAAAGTAAGAAAGTCTGCGGGGTTGGGTGGATGGATGGGATAAAAAAAAAAAAAAAAAAAAAAACTTTCACCTGCCCATATCCCATGGAAACTGAAAGTCAATGTTGACCTACTTTAAGACACTTAGGTAATGAAGGTAACAGTAACATTTTTAACCCAAACCGTAATCTTTTCTCAAACATAATGGAGCAGCTGTGGTGCTGAAACCTAACCAAGTAGTTTTGGTGTGTAAACCCAAGCAAACAGCGACAGGCTCATAACGTCAACCGCGTGACAATAAAAGTCTGGTACACCTATAGCAGGTACTCTCCAAAGGTCAGGTGTGTTATTTTGGGAACACCCATTTATATCATTCTGGGAGTCATTGGCAGTCTAACCCATACAGTCATTTAGGCATGAGGGCATGGAATAATGGAAAATATTTTGTGCCACAAAAAGTCAGAATGAAGATACTATATTTGTTTTGCTAATTGGCTACCGTCACCAAGAAGGCTATCATTGTGTTAGCAAAGATTAGCAGCCATACACTTTAAGATGACAAAATGACATATTATACCATATGGCCATGAACAATATATGTTAGCTTACATTAAAACTTACTTGGCGGAGAAACTCTCTCGTTTATGTAGGCACTGATAGTTCCTTCAATTAACCTTTGAATAAGTTTCCATGCTGTTGAAATATGTCTGAACTTCTGTCCACGACAGAGTAAAAAACAAACAAACAAACAAACAAACAAAAACTATAAGGGGTCAAATTTGCTGTGGAAAAGTCACTCAGATCTGTTGGTTTCAGATGTTATATCCATTTGACTAAGCCTTTATTTACTGTTGCCATTTGTTTTGTTTTGTTTTTTTTTTGCTATTGTCTGTCTCTTTGGAGTTTCTCAGTTTGGTCCATGTATGTATGTACTTCTGTATTTCTGGTATATCTTAAACAAGACAAGGTGTAAGAAGGGCATCTTAAGCTTGTTACACATCTGTTGTGTACCTCTGTTTTGTCTTTAATTTACAATTTGTGTAAAAGGATTCATACACTGTATTTCCTGTGACTGATTTACAATGAAACCCACCCTGAGTTCTCCCTTATTCATCAAACCTTTTCTGTTCAAGTGTTGGGTCCTGTAGATCTACACCTGGGGTTTCATTCAGAAAATCTAGCTGTTGTTGCTGGTTTTGACCATTACACTGACAGTCATGAGGTCTTTTTATCTGTAGTTCTCATCAGATACAGCCACAAGAATAATGGAATGGTGTCTCTTTAGGGCAATGTTAACATGACAATGTTCTCCAACCCCTGAGATGCTTTTATTTGTACAGGTTTTACATTTATGCTGCTGAGGCAACTCACAAAGTTCCAAAGCCGCCCAAAGTCACGCACACTGGGGTCTCAGTTGGGAAATCCACACAACAATCTTTCAAAGCCAGCCAAAACACAAGATGCACTTGGCTGTAAGCTCTTGATTATGATCATACTCAAAGTCAAATACAACATCAACCAAATACAGCCATGCAGTGTATGAATCATTTTTCCTTCTTCAGGCCTAAAATTTAATGACAAACTTCCTGTCTCCCTGGCATCACTGACGCAGCGCAGCTGTCTTGATAGAGCTCAGCTGTCACTGTCTCCTAGGGTAGCAATTCCAAGAGATTATGCTGAACTTCTCCTCAGATTCAACAGACAGACTCTTTCAAGGTGACCTGAATAGATACAGCGTGACATAGGTTAACTTAGGTAAGCACAGTTCCTCATATGTCGTATCCAATATCCGATAGAGTCTTCAGATGTAAGGGGATGAATAAAGAAAAACCTTATTTGGACACAAAGCCAACCTCACAGGTTCAGTAAAGGGTTAACGTAAAAGGTTAATTGTCAGAGTTGGGGTGGAAATATATAATAAATCTCCTGCACTGCTTATCTCCATTTCCCTACATGGAGCATTAACAAACACATGTGTGTAAGACACCCAGGTCTCCTGAACCTTCTTCAGTCTCAAGTTGACCAGCTCAAGATTTCTTTCTGAAATTTGCATTGTGAACAGGATCTGAAGACTGTGGTGTGTGTCTCTTAACCCCTACAGCACCACTACAGGGTGTCTTTTTTTCCAGGTTAGCTTCAGATAAAACCCACACTGAGGTAAGACCTGTGGGAATACGTTGTGGGGTACCTCTGTTTTGTCTGCCTTTGTGATATTTCATTCTGTTCTTAAAGTGGCATGAAGTGTCCATAGCTGTTTTATTTATTGCTGCTCATTTTTGCGTAATTATCTGAATTTGTGGCAGCTACTAAAGGTGGAGCTAATCTTAATGAATTTATATACCAGAGGGTAGTTTAATTTAAAATAATGCATTGCTGTTTGTGTATTGATTGTATTTTGTTTTAATAATGTGTGTTTCCAAAGACCAAAACAAACTGTAACAGAATTATAAAACACAGGTGTGAGAATTTAGGGTAGGCATAAAACTGGAGCAATGTGAACTGCTACTGATAGTCAATGTAGTGACTATCTTTAAAATCAGTTACTTTAATTTGGCAGGCAAAGACATTTTAAGAGGTCAAACACAGACTTGGATTGTTAGAAATAAGCGGTGTGTTTCAGACAAAAGGAAGTCTCTCCTCAAACTGGCTCAGAGGAGAGCAGCTCCACTAGCACACACACAGACAAGAGGAAGAACTGGACACTGGTCCAGAGACTGTGGGATCAGGAATGAACATGTCGCAGGTAACTTGGCTGGAAACACACAGCTTCTCTCACACCATGTTTAATCATAATAGTGAATAGTAATGACAGGCAGAAATCAGTATTATTATCATTATCATTATTATTTTTGAAGTCAGTCCTACATGCTTTTAACCTTGGGTTCTGGGACTCATAGTACAGACAGTCTTATAACACTCACACAGGAACACACATCCCTTACTGCTCCTTTGGGTCGTTTAAATTCCATTTCTGACACTGAGTGATTGGTACTTCTGCAGGTATCAGAGCAAATTCACACTTGATTTGAACATTTACACCCACTCCTAAAATTGCAACTGTTGTTTCCCTTGGAGTTTATTATAGACCTTGCATGACACAATACAGGCGTTGCAACCTTGGCTCCTCAACATGAAGTGGCTTTGAAACTAAATGTAGTTTTGCCACACTTTGAGCTATATCATCTCCCTTAAGCCACAGTTAAAGGCAATAACCTGTTGTTATTGAGTCTCTTCTAGAACACGGTGTTCTGACACCTGCCTCTGGCCAGTAATGCCTTTATGTACCTGAAGGCTGACAGACCTGGAGAGTGGTGCTTTATTCAATATCTGAGAGCTGTAAATGTGATCATTCTGATGGCAATTCCGATTTTGACTGATGCTAATAATGACTGATGTTCATATTACCTCATGATTCTAAATTTTACCCAGTGGTGCATGTATGTTCAGCATTACTATCTCTGGTAGTTTTATTCTTCTACAGTATAGGCCTCGTAGGTGAGGAGAGACCTTGCTGACCTCATTGACCTGATGGATGCGTGTTGTGTCTGGGAAAGCATGGAAACAGCAACCATTCTCCTCCTGAAATGTTTGATGGAAAGAGGTCACAGAACATCGCCTACTTGGGATACATTTGGGAAAATGGTTTCCTCCTCCTTTCATCACACAGCATTATGCTGCTGTCTGTAGTCCCTCCTCCACACATCAGAAATGTACTCCCTCTCATGACCAGTTACTGCAAGCATTAGATTCATGGATCCACTGAAACGGACCTTGTCATTTATGCTGTCATTCTGGACTCTGCATCTGAACCCCTTCAATGAACTGAGAACATGACAACTGCATTCAGAGGCTTGACGGCTGCTCTCACATCAGCACCAGCCTTGTGCTTGCCAGACAAACAGCTTTGTCATGGGCATCTTGGTTCAGCAGCAGGGCTCTCATTACCGCCTGATGGCTTTCTATTCATCTAAGCTGCCTCCTGTAATGCCTGTTCGCTTGCTGTTAACAGCCAATGCTATTTCAATTGGAAAATCAGCCCTATTGTTCTGAAGTCTTTGCTATATAAAATGTGCATTACACATTCTGAACAATCCTGCAAAGCAACACATGGCAGATGCTCCAATTCACATTACAATACACAGAAACATTTCAGTTCATACGGTCCTGTCTTTGAATCCAACTCCATTGCTCCCAGTGATTGACTTTGATGAACATGATTATTAAAAGCTAGTGGATACAGAAGCTTCTTCTATGTCAAAGGTGATGCTAACTTTTATTCCAAATTCTGATTATTTTTTGTGATGAGTTAGCTTTCAGACACCCAGTGTCTTTTAATTTATGCTGTCTCTACACAAATGGGTACAGTGGATGCACATGCTTGGTCTCCTGGCGCATCTTGCTACTTGTAAGCACTAACACACCTGTAGTTTAGCTGAGGGTCAGACTTCCTGTTCTAATGTGATCTAGTAAACCTACCCAACATTCAGCTCTTGTATCCAACCTATGGAAAGTAATTTTTCATGTCCTGTATAGCACCTTTCATACAGGAATTGCAGCTCAAGTGCTTTACAAGAAAGGAATCATTTGCACCAAGTGAGCGCCCCACATAGAAAAGACAGACTGGACATGAAAAGGATAAAAAAATTCCAATCACAGGAAAAAAATAATAAAATATAGGTTAAAATAGATTACATGGAATACATGAAATCAAGTAAAATACAACATTTTAAAAGAAGTGCTGCAGTGCATAAGCACGAGGCGAAGCACAAAAGTTTCAGACCTATATCAGGAACCAAAAGCTAGTTATGTAAATGCTAAAGTGAAGAGATAAGTTTTTATCTTTCTTTTGAAAATATTCAGCGAGCTATCTGTAGGTAGTGTGTTCCAGAGGTTTGGAGTGTAATGCACAAAGGCTGCATCCTCAATTTCCTTTTGACTGTTGCTGGAAACCTCAAGGAGACCAGCAGCAGATGATCGCAGTGTTCTTGAAGGCAAATAATAAACAAGGGAGTTTGCGATGTAGCTTGGTCTGAGACCAATGAGGGCTTTGTATGCAAGGACGAGGACCGTAACATCAATTCTCAATGTTACAGGACTACTTGAAAATTCAAAGCTAGTAATACATTGGCCCTTCCTTTATATCTTAGCCTAGGTTGCACATAGTGTCACATGTAGGAAAAAGAAGGGATGGGAGAATCATGCAATCTGAACACAGTGGCTCACGGTAGGGATGACTGCAGTAACACAATCATTGATTAGTAGGTGGACGGTGCCTGCAAAACAACTAAGGTATAAAGCAGTGAGATGGAAAATGACCCAGCAGCTGAGCAGAATGCAAGGAATAGCCCCAGATCTCAGGACAGGTGGAAAGGTTTATGCACATGGAAATAAGGATTTACTCCATTAAATCATCCAATATGATACATAGATTTGAGTGAAGCCAGAATCTGTGGCTCAGCCCTGTTCCTTCTGTCCGTCAGATTTTTAATTGTTCATCTCAGTACAGTATCACAGATGGTTCTGGTTTCACAAACCTTGATGAAGCAACAATTGGAAGTGGATGTGGAAGTGGAAGTGTTTTCTCAAAACTTGATTGCAAGCCTGACAGCTAAAGTTATTTTAAAGAACTGCACTGTATTATTTTACAGTTTGTTTTTGTTCTTCATTTAGTGTTCAATAAATACTTTTATTAAACATATCAACCATTAAGGTCGAAATCTGTAAATTAATACAATGAAATTTAATGTTTATAATAATAGGATTAGCGTTGCTTAATGGCTTATATTAAATTCCATTGAATTCTATGTAAAATACACATCCTATTACTGAATGTAAAATTATGATAACCCTTTTTTGTTTTTTTGGAAAACTTGAATGCAAAGAAAAAAAAAATCATGAAAATCCCATTGTAAAAAATCTCCAGAATTTGAAACAAATTCATATCTGCACAATAAAAGAACATATTGCAGTAATAAAGTAAAATCCCATTTTAATGTTCTTTAAAATCACCTCATAAAATTCCAAAGAAGTCTGAGTCAAATGTATTCTTGCTGCTATCAAATCAAAACAGCATGTAAACATTCAAGAAGTGAACTAGAACAGCTGGACTGAGTGCACAATACGTCTGACAAACACCTCCCTCTCACTTTTTGAGTCACCAGACATCAGGCATGGTTCCAATCATAACTATTATTATGTCTTTTAAAAAGAAGAGTGAACACATAAGCCTTTCAAAAAGGCAAAAAGTTAACAGTTAAAACAACTTTGCTAAAAAAAATTGGGTTAAAAATAGGATGGGGGGGAGTAAAACTAATTTGCTTTTTAGTTGCCACAGAGAGAGTGCCACAGAAGAACCAGAAGTAGGGAGATGTAAAAAGAGAGAGGATGAAGAGACAGCACTGGAGAGTAGAGCGACGAAGAATTTGAAGTGAACACAGGTAGAATGAATGATGTGTTAATGATTGATGAGTTGTATATGAATTGATATTGTGTATAATGAGTGATAATGAGTGGTGAGGGAATAGATGGGATCATTTCACAGCAGTAGTCACAGTGGATAATTCACACACACACACACACACACACACACACACACACACACACACACACACGTTTGTTTGTTGCTGTATTTTTTAAGATTCCCATGATGAGTCTGAAAATTACAAAGAAAGTGCAAGAATGAAAGTGGAAGAGGTGTGTGCAGAAAAGGAGAAGAGTGATGGGACAGTCTTGGAATGGGAGGAGCGAGAAGGGTTACCAAGGCGCCCCCAATGTGATGGGACCATGATGCCAGTCAGCTGCATACATGAAGTCTTCCAAGCGTAGCTGGACTAAAGATTCAAGGTCACCTACTCTTGTTTTCTTTATAAATGTTGGAATGTCGGTGTTCTGACATCACTTGGAATAGGAGAGTGGTCAGTCCTTAACTGGGTGCTAAATAGGGATGACAATGACTATTTTAAAATCAAATTTACATTCAAAGTGTAAAAAAGATTCAATACATTTGATTGTGAAAATTGATGTTTGAGTGTAGAAAAAAAAAACAGGAAAAAAAAAAGAAGCAGTACCACCACAATGGCTACACTAAATGCAACACAGTTTAAAGTTAACAGGAAAATCTCAAGTCTGACATATTCAAGTCTCTGTGGTCATAATGTGTGGTGGAGATAATTCCTGAGTTAGATGAAAATACTCTGTCTGTCATGCAAACATGTAACAAAGAACTGGAATCGATACAGATCGAGGCAACGAGTTTATTCCCAAAAAAACACAAAAAACACTACAATACTGAGAGAAAAGGGGGATCCGTGGCGAGGCCGTCTGGAGGTGAAAGGGAACAAAAGGCTGGGGCTGAGGCGTGAGGCTGAGCGTGGCAGACTGAAGAGTGAAATGGCAGGTCGCTGCGAGAAGACAAAACAAGAGGGTTAGAGCAAGGCAACAGTTCAAACCTGAGTGCCAAAAAAACAGTAAGTGATCGAAAAGCCTGGACGTTACCACTGGTGAATCAACAATGAACTGGCGAAGAATGGAGAGAGGAACCAAGCTCTTGTACTGCAGTGATTAGAGTAATGACAGTCAGGTGCGCAGATTGCTGAGGCAGAGCAGGAGTGTGGAGATGAGGAGAGTGACAGGAGCCACGCCCAGTCAGGGGAAAGCAGATGGGAGGGGGAGCTGAGGACGGGAGCAAAAGCAAACAAACAGGACAACAGACACCTAACACCGGCTCTATGCACTATTTCTTCCATTGCTTCTCTGATGTCCACTCCATAGTGCTGAGTTTGAATGAAGTGTGTTTTACCATGATAAAAATCACTGTTTCTGTGAATGGAGTCTGGCGGCATCCGTGAGAGCAATTGAACAGCTGTTTCTGGTTAAATAAAACTGATCTTATTCTTTAACAAAAAGGTCTGTCTACTTTTAGTGGACGTACATTGAAGGTGTGCCAATGTCTGGAAGGATTACAGTGCAGCTTGTTGGGCAGTTGACAGCTGCTGCTTTCTCTGAATGCTGAAAAAGACTTCAAAAATTGTTGTCTCCACTGAAATCTTCCACGACATGCAGACTGGCAAGTTTGGCAACAATTGGAAACCCTGCACACAATGTCACTTTCATTGATTGAAAAAGAAATGTATGTCAAGCTGATAGGAGTGAATAATTCAACAAGAAGATATAGAACATTGTTTTATTTTTTTATTTTGTGTAGCTATGCAGATCTTAAAAAAAAAACAAAAACATATTCATGAAAATATATGAAATAATTTACAAGTAGTAGTTTTTCATTGTATTGGTTTGCCTTCTTATAGATGTGATGAGAGAGATATGATGTGCAAAACAACCATTTATTTGTCATTTATTTAGAAGAAATAATCCAACATTTTGGCAGATTTTGACAGTCCTAGGGCAAGACACAGGCAACACACAGAAAACTGCAGCATCATGCCACAGAGATGAGACTCTGAGTTTATGAGCCAAACAAAATAAAACGACTGTCCAATTGAGGCCTTGCATTGAATGTATCTGTAGTTCTCTTTCTTCCATGGCTGCTTGTGAGCAGCTAACCACTTTTGAAAGAAAATGGTAAAACACTGAACAAGCATATTGCTGTTCTATTGTGACTTGTTTACAAGATACAGCAGTAAGACATAGTTCTACTATATGAACCTTAACTGCCACTGCTGTTTCGAACATATCAACCATTGTTTCTTCCGAGTTCAGTTTGGGTTGCCTTCAAGGGTTTGTTCAGACAAGAGTGGGGAGAATACAGCTGTGGAAGATAAAGACACGCAAAGAGGAACTCACACATCACAGGACAAAGTGTGCTCAGCCAAGGGTAGGCAATGTGATGTAATGTAGAACCACCACAACCCACCTACCTACAATGGTAAAAGTAGTAGTAATAGTACAAGCAGGTCAATTATTCATTCATTCATCTTCTATACCCCGACTATCCCTTTCAGGGTTTGGGGGGGGGAGCCTATCCCAGCTGTCAATGGGTGAGAGGCGGAGTACACCCTGAGCCGGTCACCAGCCGATTGTAGGGCGCAGGTCAATTACTCCTCTTTACTTTCAGTAAAGAATTCAGAGGATGTGAGGGGATGTCTGTGAGCATGTCCTGGACCTGTTCTACCACATCTTCTTTGTTTTGGAAGAGTAGGGCTTACTGCAACCAGACAACAATCCATCTGCAACTGTGGATGAACCATCCATGGAAAGATCTAGAGGATCCTGCAGAGGCAAATCAAATGTAACTGTCATTTGGAAAGAGATGTAGAGAGAAAATCAACAGGGTCATAACAATATCTATGCCACATGTAATACATTTAGATTAACTGAGGTTAAACTGTTTGTTAATCTAAATTTGTAATTATATGACGTTATTATGAATTATGACAGGGTGCAGTTAACAATGATCAAACAATCATTTGACAGATTTTATAGCCAACACTAGGTGGAATAGATATTACTCTTGACATCAACACACATTCTCAAACTACTGTGCTCTTGACTTCCTCTTTTCTTACTAGAAAACAAAGAACAAAGTACTGAATACAAAGAATTGTATTCATTATAGCAGTCTTACTGGGAACGACTCATCTCTACCATTCTTGCCACAAAGCTGTACATTGGCGTGAGCCCCAAGAGATGGACAGCTGGGTGGTAATATTGCTGTGTATTCAAATCTGTCATTGCTGTACTGGTGTTGCCTGGCAACTTGGCTAACTATATCGACTCAAACTGAGCAAAACTAAACCACTTTGTGCCTGAACATGGTAAAGTCATCATTAACCTTTCCTGTTATCCAAATAAGCTATCTCAACGTCAAATCGATGCTTGGTTGACCCAAACCAGGGACTCCTGCCATTAACTCCTATTTCCCCTCCTCATAGACCAAAGGATTAGATGGATGACGATCGAAATTGAACCCAGGATATTTCAATATGTAGCTTTGTGGCAGCACTACCCATCCAACCCAGAATTTCAGCAATTTGGTCAGCTGTCATGATGATGTTGTGAAATATTTAGAGAAGAGAAATGGTCTTCATCTATATTTTCTCTGGTTTTTAAACATCCTTGGCGAATGATGTGAACATCATAATCATTAATTTTCCAGCCACATAAATCAAGTCAAGTTTTCAGTTAAACCATGTAGACCAATATATTTCATTATCATTACACGATTCCATTATGTAATGTATATTAAAGGGGTGACAGAATGTCCAACTATCGCCCGTGCATTCCAGCTTTGAGCTGTCGACTGTGTTGTGTCTATGTGGTGGTGCCCACCACCTACGGTATACCAGTGGCTGTCTGTCTTTTTTGTATCAAAGACCTCCTAACTGATACATATGGGTCCACAGACCCCAAGATTATATTCTATATTCTATCATTATATTCAAGCAAGTGGCACACCCGCCTGTAAGCCAGATGTATCTCACAAGAGGATCAGCGGTTTCTTTAGGGTGAGTGGTAATGAATGTAGTTAACATTCATTCTTTATGCATACAAGAGTACAGTACTGTAGAGAGGCATTTTGTCTCATGCCATTGTCTATGAACATCATCAAGAAGCCGGTGATGCAGCACTTTGCTACCCGGCTGAAGTCTTTATCATCATCGTCGCTGTTATTGTCCACTGATGATACAGCCTCCTCTACACTCTATTCAGCCCTCAACCACCTGGACACAAGAGATTCTTACGGGAGAATGTTGTTCACAGACTTCAGTTCAGGAAAAAAGTATTTTAATCCCTCCGTATGTCCTTAACAAATGGTGAAATTGACAATAAAGTTGACTTTGATAGTGTTTGAGTTAGTTCTAGGTACCCAGACCTGTGCACCAACTACTGTCATGTACAACATTATCTACATTGATTTGTGGTGGCCATTATGGGCCATGGGGTAAGTGAGCTGCATGGTCTGTTGAAGTAATGTCATATTACGCTGTCATATTTGCAGATGGATATGTATTCTGACAATGAAAAAATCAGGAGAAACTACTATTTGAATGTCATGTAACCTAACCTAGAGAGTAACCTAGCCTTGCCATTTGTGAGAAAATAAATAAAAAAATAATGGAATGAGACGCTAACACCATTTACCATAAATTAATATTGCAGCTGTTAGCCTACAAACGCAACATTAAAGTAGAATTACATTCAATAAGAATTGTGTTTATTAATTGGATAGCTAATTGAGGTAAAGGAGTGTGCTGTGGTCAATTCTTAAAAAATGTGAATGGGCTGTCCAACAGGAGCTTCTAAATAATGATGTAAAAATGGTGGACTTACCTCAAACAATGGCACATTTATTTATTGTGCAAGATAAGAATAGATTACAACAGATCACATGGTTACACAAAATCAATTACTGATTTGCTAAAAGAATCAAATGTATTTTCTAAGGTCATTGGTACACTAGTTGTATTCTCACATCCATGTCTGGGCAGTCCTCTATGATGACCGTTGTCACCTCTGGCTCACCACAGAAGACAACATGTAAGAGCATTAACTGAGGGTGCAATATAATTATAGAAAGCTAAGCTAACAAGAATAGCTAAATTAATTTTCATGACTAAATTAATCCATTTAATACATGCAAAATACTGAAATGTTCAGGATAAGCTATTGACAATGAAGTCAATAATGGCCCTAAAAGGTCACAACTTGTGGAAAGCACCTCCAAACCATCACATTGCTCTTGTGTCAGAAATGGAAAATAATAATGGGATTTATATGATGCTTTGCTTGACCTCAAAGCCACTTTGCAATAAACAGTCGGGATAGTGACACAAATGACAAATGACATAACACAAACACAAGGATGAATGGGGAGGAGGGGGTCGAGGAGAGGGTACTGATGAAGAAGTGGGTATTCAGGTGAGATTGAATGGTGAGACAGTATACCACTGACTGACAGTATGGGGCTGTTCAGCAGCTAAATGATCATCATTGTCAGGCTAAATTTTGGTGAGAGGAGAAACATCATGGTCATCTCCAATGGTGTCTCTTTACTTCTCACCTCAAGACAGAAATAGGTTTGAGGGGAAACCCAAGAGTCTCCTCTTTTAGACATGTCCATTTTATGCTAATCCCATACAGTTTGGAGCAAAAATTTGATCACTTGTTTTTGTTTGTTCGTTTTTTGTTTTTTTGCACAGCAATTGACAATTGTGTTATTTTCACCCTTTCTAAAAAATGGTGTATTTGTCTGATTCTGCACAGTGTGGTCCATAAACAGTTCCATGGAGTTGCATAACTTGGCTATGAATGAATAGATGAGACTCAGCTGAGGACCCATCCTGTGACACAGACAGAGCGTACCTGACAACGAGCTCAACAGGGTCATGTATGAGGACTAAGACGGACATTTAACATTTACCTGTATGTTGGACCAAACTGAGCATATGGATAGAGATGGAGAAGCTGATTATAGAGCAGCTTTTATGGATATTTTGCCACTGCATCGTAAAAACTGGCAGCTATTGAAATACATTGTAAGCTACAGTACATTAATGCTCTGAACAGATGTCAGGTGAATCATTTTCTATGTCCCATTTGGTAACTTTGGAAACCATGAGAATTTAAACTGAAAGGATCTGTGGGTTTAACCAGCGCTTCGCCGTGCAATGGGAGTTTGTAATGATGGACCCGATGGTGAGTTCAGCAGAATCAAAGCTGTTAATGTGAGCTCAACCCCCGTTAAAACCTGCCTGCGGATCTGTCTTGAAAAAGATGATACAAGGTCAACAAGGTCATGTTTGCCCTCTGCACCAGGGCAGCGCAGGTTACTCTGGCTGCACCACCTTTACCATCAAACATTCAAATCACTCTCCCATGAAGTGAATGGCAACCAGTGAATTTTCTGCTCTACCTGAAAGCACTGTTACCTGTCTCCTGCAGACCCTCTGGCTCTGCCATGAGGAGGAACGAGGGCATTAGGAAGATAAAAAGATGGAGGGAAAGAGGCAGAGGAGGGATTGATGGAAAGGGAAGAAGTTAGGTTATTAATTTTAAGCATGAACACACACACATGCACACAGTCGTCACCTACTAAAGTGTCAGTGTGAGTGAAGTGTGTGTTTGTATTATTTTGTGTGCAGTAAAATGGTGTGTGTGTGTGTGTGTGTGTGTGTGTGTGTGTGTGTTGGCACCATTGTTTCAGTGCTTCACAGCAGTCCCCCCTATCTCATCCACATTTCACCTATCCATCTCTCTCTCTCAGTAATCTTACCCATGCATCTCTCTCTCTCTCTCTCTCACTCTCTCTCCTTTTCTCCCTCTCTTCCTCAGTCATCCATCCGATGCGGAGGGCAGCCATTTCGGCTCAGGCTGATTACTATATTTCATCAGAACACATGAGCTGGGAAGGAAATTACTATCAGTCACAGTGTGTGTGCGTGTGTGAGCAAGTGTGTAGAAGTGCACGTGTGAGTCCACAAGTTGAGGTTGTGATGAGGTTGCACAATTGAAAGCAGCCTAATGGCTTTAGTGATGATAAAGGATGATTACTGCTCATGCAAAGTTCCAAGTGATATTGTGACATTTTTTAAGTGAGAAAGAAATTATGTAAGTAAAGAGAAATTTGTCTTATTTTCAGTTTTTTTATTTTTTTAGCAGCTGTTGACATTGAACTTTTACCTTTCAGTTTAAAGTTTTTCCTGTTACACAACTCAATTAACTGCAAGTGTCAAGACTTTTTTAACCACGTGACCCATAGGCCTATCCCACCAGATTTATTTGCACACTTTGAATGGAAAACCTTATTCACCCAAGAGACTAGACTATACTAAAGATTAAAAAGCAATCTTTGCAATTCTTTTTTTTCTTTAATGTTTGCAAGTCAACAGCAGGAAGGAAAATATTAATGCCAAATACATATTTATAGAATTTATATATGTGAAAATACAAGGTGAGTCATACATGGCGATTAAATCAGCTGATTGTGCTTATCTTCTGGAGCAATGCTGTACTTTTCTTCACATTTGATCTGATTCAGAATGCTGTGGCGGCAGCAAACATTTCTGTCATTACCTGAGATTCAGTGTCCAATGTTATCGTTTTTAATGTAGATGGCAATATTAACACACAAGCTGTTCAACTGTTCATTTTGAGCATTATTTCATATTGACAAATACTCATGAGTTCTCCTGAATCTCAAATTTAATAACACTCTCTACCTGTATTCACTCTCAGACCAGTCGACTGAATTTAAGCAGAAAATCACCTGTGACTGTTAACATGGTAAAAGCTTGTCTTCAGCCCCAGAGATCTTTAGCAGCAGCACCAAGGCGTTAAATAGAGGCGTTACAGTAGCATTAATAGCCACGTTATTCTGCTCTCTGTCCCTGCTGCAGTCTCTTTCATTCAGCTTCTCTAACATGCTCCTCCTGTCAAAAGTGGACTCATGCCTCTTTTACTAGTTATTGGAGAAGGTCCAGTGCCCTCCCCAAACATTTCACATTTCTCTTTCCTTCTACATTTTCACCTATTGGAAGAGATCCAATGAACTCTGTGCTGATCTCGCTCACTCTTTCTCTCCCCTCGCCTTCTCTCTCTTCCTCTCTCTGCCTGCCTTTGCCCGGTGCACCTCAGGTTTTTAAGATCTCGGGACTCGGAGGGTGATTTCATCCTTCACTGGGCCATGAAAGCTCTTTATAAGTACATCGCCGCCGCCAGCGCATTAATCGCCCCGGCCATATTGATTTGACTGTTGTGTTGTGCAAGCTAGCACATGGAAGAGAGGGGGAGAGAGACAGAACGGGAGGGAGAACAGGGGCGCAGGAGAGGGGGAAAAGTTGGTGGAGGAAATAGAGAGAGCATTAGGATCTGGTAATTAGACTTATATAATGAGGTGGTTTGAAACTAAGGGTGAGAAGAATTAATACATGCATGTGAGTTTGGTCCTGCAAGTCTTGAATAAAGCAGGACTTGTACAGCAGAAATGAATTTATCATGGAAGACAACTTTCACTGCAGCAAGGGGTGTAGTGCAGAAAGTAAAATGACATGCCGAGTTGTGTTGTAAAGATAACATTTTAGCAATGTCAGAAATCAGGCGGTGCAAAGATACAGTAGGTAGCAACATAATTAAGGTGTGTTCAAACTGAATGCTCAGCAAATTTTAGCAACTGAGTGATTCTAAGTATTGAAGATGGCTCATTTTTAATTCAGTAATTTAGTCATGAAATAAATAAGAGATGGAATGTATTCAGAAGAGATTCAATAAATAAATATTATATTTGAAAGACAACTAAGCTGACTTTTTTATTTATTTCATTGCCTTTTTTGTCGTTGTTGTTGCCTGGCTTGAGGACAGGTAAGCCAGGCAGTTGCTTGGAGCCCCTGGCCACTACGGGGGCCCCAGTCACTTATTTACAACAACGATTATTGATAGGCCTGGGCTTTCAGGGACCTCTGTTGGTCCCTGGACCTCAGTATGAGAACCACTAATCTATTTTTTCAGTATTCATCTCAAATGTCCCGGAAATTGTGCATTAATGTGTGCAAAAACCAAATTTTTGCAGCGTGCACGGGTGGGGTGGGGGCCCCAGGGATTTCTTGCTTGGAGTCCTAAGAAACCCTAGCAACGTCACTGGTTGTTGTTGTTTTGTTGTCATGCAGAGGCCTTTTATTAATTTCTTAATGCAGTTCTTTCAGGATGATTGTTTGCTCTGTCACTCGATAACATCCAGAAAAAAGCTATTGAGTCAGATCAACATGATTTCTATGTGGTTAAAGTCATCACACACTGGTCTGGTCAGTCAGAAACTGAGTTGAAAATGGAAGAAACATTCAGATGGAGGACTTGATGTGAGTGACTTTACCTCATCAAGATCTTCAGGGGGTCCAGTGACAGGACAGCAAGGAGGCCCACCTTTAGTATCAGTGCTAACTCCAGGTTGACAAGTAGCCTGTGAAAAGCTCTGCTGACCAATCAAGTCTTTTGGGAAATGCTATTACAAAAGAGCTTGGTGCGCAAACCGTGAGAGGGCTTCTTATGAGGGCAACATCAACAACATCACCCTACAACAGAGATTGACTGAACAACTAAAACCTTGTACTTGTATACCAGAATCAGAATCAGAATCAGAAAGCTTTATTGCCAGGTACGATTTTACACAGACGAGGAATTTGCTTTGGTGAGGTTGGTGCATGACACATCTATTAAAGAAGCTATTAAAAAAGTAAAAATATAACAGTAAGTGAAAAATATAACAATAAGTAAAAAATATCACAATAGTAGAAAATAAAGCAATAAGTAAAAGATATAACAATATAAATATATATACACAAGTCTTTTTTTTTTTTTTTTTTTTTTTTTAATAGAGTTATGGCAGTGTCAATGTGACAGTAGAGGCAGAGGTGGAGTGTGAAGAGTGTCGGGGGGGTTCCGGGCCTTGTTAATAAGGCTGACAGCAGACGGGAAAAAACTGTTCTTGTGGCGTGAGGTTTTGGTCCTGATGGACCGCAGCCTCCTGCCAGAGGGGAGTGTCTCAAAGAGTTTGTGTCTGGGGTGGGAGGGATCAGCTTCAATCTTTCCTGCACGATACGATATGAAAGTAAGCAAATACATGGAACAGAGAAACAATCATAAAATATTCTAGGCAAGATTACTTGTTTATTTCCATCTTTTACAGTTTCAAGATAACAAAAAGGAGAAGGGCCTGAAGTAAAAGTTTGGGCACCCTGCATGGTTAATACCTAGTAACACCCCCTTTGGCAACTATCACAGCTTGTAAACACTTTTTTAGCCAGCTGAGAGTCTTTTAGTTCTAGTTTGGAGGATTTTTGCTCATTCTGCCTTAAAAAAGCTTCTAGTTCTGTGAGAGTGTTGGGCCGTCTTGCATGCACTGCTCTTTGAGGTCTATCCACAGGTTTTCCATGATGTTTAGGTCGGGGGACCGTGAGAGGGCCACTGCAAAACCTTCAGCTTGTGCCTCTTGAGGTAGTCCATTGTGGATTTAGAGGTGTGTTTGGGATCATTATCCTGTTGTAGAAACCATCATCTTTTCATCTTTAGTGTTTTTTACAGTGTGATGTTTGCCTGGAGAATTTGCTGGTGTTTAATTAATTTGCCACAGTCTAGATTTTTATTTGCCAGCTGTCCTTCCTGCATTTGGCAGCTGCAACTGTGTTGCTTTCAGCCTGTGTTATGTGTCTTTTGTATATGTCTAATATTATCATTTGCTCCTCGTTTGTCAAATAATGGCTGTCTGCTGTCAGTAGACTTGTTCATGTTTGCAATTGGTCATATGCTGCAAACACTGCCAATTCATGGTAAGACTGACAAAAACTTGGCTGTCTTACCAAGTTGATAACTGCCATTGTGTGACACCTTAGCATGACTGCAGTTTTTAGGCTCGTTGAAGCCAGATAATGAAACCATGAACTTACTTCATGGCACAGGCCACACATCCAGCGTCTGCCAAGTGATAGAACAACCAGTTGTGATTTTTCTTTATATTGAAATAAACATTTGATTTAATTTGAAATCTCATTTAATTTCTTAATATTGCAGTCACTTATTTATTTATTTATTTATTTATTTCATTGTCAGTTTATGAATGTTTATGTGTACTTATTTGATCATGATTAGTTAAATCTACTTACTTTCAAATAAACTTCCTTATTACATGTTTTAATTATGAATGTGCCATGTTAATATTGATATTTGATCAATAATTGATTAGTACAAATGTCATCTGTCTTGGGACAATATGACTAATTCCTTTTTTAAGAGAAAAATACACTATTTTCAGTCTTTACTGTGGTGTCAGATATAAGAATTGGTATAGCAAATCACAATATAAAGTGGGACTTCATCCTGGCATGAGACGTCCATTCATTGTGTCATTACAGTGCTGGATCATGGTTAATATTTCTACTGCATTACGTGTGTCCACAGTTAATATTTATTACTTGTGTATCCCAAATATGAAGCAAGTCTTACATTTAATTTCAATGAAGCATAAAGACAGTAATGCTGTCAAAACAATAATAAGTCAACAACTTCATTTTTGTTACGTTATGGCAGAATGAAGACATCATGTTGATTGATTACATAGTTAATGTTGCTATGAATGCCTGTTAAATGTTTCCTTAAACCCGATTGGCTCATATTTAGAAAAAAACAGGGTTTAAATATCCCTCAGTCATTTCAGAATCATCACATGATCCATTATATCTGTGATTTTGCCTCTCTGTCAACCACAGGTGCTCTCTTTATCCACTGCCATTATCAGACACAGGGGAACTTTAAAAAATGCTGTAGTAGTCTGATGTCTGATGTAAGTCTCTTTGTGGTCTGCAGATCAGCATTTGCATGTGGATGAAGTCATGTGCCCACCATGCGGCAGGGACTCTATGAGGCAGAGACGTGGCCACCTAGCTGTGTCTCAAGTGTCTTTATCTCCTCCAATAAATGCTAGTAATTATTCATGAATGTTTGGTGGCGCTTATACTCAGTTTTTTCTTCTTCTTCTTCTTCTTCTTTTTTTTTTTTTTTTTCATTTATTAATTTTTTTACCCAGGGTTTGGATGGAAGCTGAAATCCATGATGATGGAGAGTACAATCCAATTCTCACAGCTTGCAGACATCTCTGCCGACCTCAAAATTATGGCCAGAATGTTTATGTAGTCCAGGTTGCCAGCTCATTAGAATAAGCATTAAGCACATCAAGCCATGTTTCCATAGATAGTAGTTTTATGCGCATTTTGTATCAAGTATCACATTAGAAATGGAAAAATTAAAAAAATGTCCTCAAATTAACAACAAAAAAAGTTTGTATGCTCATTTGAGGTGGTTTTAGCCTTTTTCAAAGAGTTATTGAGAGATGGAAACACCTTTTTCATATAAATTCTGTTGGATTGAACATTTAACTCAGATGACTGTTCAGTTGTTTCTGTTCCAGCAGGAGATGAATAAGAAGCAGAAGCAGTTTCTGCAGATTAAATGGAAACAGGGATTCATTCGGTTTCTTTCGTTGATCTTCTTCTAATTTGTGATACATTGCCAGTTTATGCCTCCATAAAAACCAAGAAAAAACCTGCTCTTCTGAGTCCAGAGTCGTCAGCCACATTCATATCATGACATGGATTTGACTGTGAGTCTGTGAAATAAGGCATGTTTGCTGACACTTTCCTGATGTCTCAGTAAAGTTCAGAGTTTAGAACTATGATTAAATATTTACTGGAACAAAGAGCACGTTGTCTCTAGCATGTGAGCATGTTTGGCTATCAGGACAGATCCCAAGAGTCAGGAGTTGAAACTCTATAAATCAGAGGGATGACACCATTAAATAAGCACTATTTGAAGAGGTGGTGGTTGTACACGCATTTACTTGTAATAGATGGAGGCAGGATCAGGATGAAGCAGGATGAATAGTGTTGAATGAGATATATATAAAACATTTATCCATCTTGCTGACTCTGTATTAAGCTTTGTGGCTGGTGGAATGGCTCATCCTACACACCCGTCCTTTACGTTGATAGGGCTAACTTGTTAAAGCAAGCTAAAATAGTGAAGTTGGAGGCCAGACAGCTAAATAATGAGCTGCAACTAACTATAAAACTCACTATGAAAGACCCATTTCACAATATGTTCACATTGTAAAAAAATATTGATTACAACAGCTTTAATAAAAAGAGTTGACTGTGCCAACTGAGCTGAAGCAGCAGTTGACATTGGTGTGAATGTGTCTGCAGACTAATGGTGATAAGTGTTGGATTGTAATGGCTGTCCTGCACACCTGCATGGGTGCTACTGGATGTTTTTAATCAGCTGATGAATGAGCTGAGAATGAACCAGTGATTGTTCCACATGAATGAAGAAGCTGATGTCCATGATTTCATGCTGTGCCTCAATGATCTGCTTCATGTATTCCAGCCTGGGTTTCAGCTGCATTTTATATATATATATATACAGACATATGCACACTACATTAGTCTGCACTTCACTGCTTTTTGCACTTCTGCTTAGATGCTAAACTGCATTTCATTGTGTCGGTACCTGTATTGTGTTCAATGACAATGAAGTTGAATCCAATTTAATCTAATCTAATGAGGAAATCATGTGAACTGACACCACCACATCCACCACAGATATCAGATTCAAAAAAATGAATCAGTGGTGCTGAGTCACCTGCAGCGCTGCAGTACGCCATCGTGCACCTTGCACTAGCTTACAGCTAGCTCAACTAGTATACTGTCTGGCAGCTGTACTCTAATTTTATTTATTTTTGTTCTCTTTGTGAAGCGTCTTTGAGTGCTATATAAGTATAATGTATTATAATTATTACTTTAGCTCAATGTTGGAATTGGAAGAGCGCTTAGATTCATCAGAACCAGGATGCAGGTTATTGTTAATCATTGAACCATTGAATATGTATGTAATATGCCCCAGCCACAGGAGCAGTATGTAGTGACAAGCTGGGATTGAGAAGCTGGCATCTTGCTGATGAACTCTGACCAGACCAGATGAATGTGCATACAATGAATGAAAGAGCATGCACATGTGACGGTAGTTTGATGTAGGAGTTTGTGTTTGATGGAGAGGGAAAATGACCAGCAAAAGTGTTATAACTCCCTATATTATGCTGGAACTTAGACTATGCCGGTACAGTATGTTATATTTGTAGCCGGTCAAAGTTCACCAGTAGCATTTATTGCAGAGATGACACAGTTCGGTAACTCCTCTTCCCTTTCATTTTGGGAGAAAAGAAGTTTCTCTTGTACTAATACAGAAAATGGGATTGTTCCAAAGTAGACTTATGGTTGATGGGAAAGGGATTATGGTTCTTATTAAGATGTCATTTCACTGCTGTGCTTGACAAAGAAAAAGAAACACTGGTTTGATTTCTAAGGGAGGCATAATCTTGGGATTTACCTTATTATTTAGTTTTATGCTTTGATCTAACAGAAATGAAAAATTAGATTCTAGAGGAAAAGACAACATGATTAGATAATCATGGCTGTGAGAAAGGAGCTGATCTAGCTTGAGATCTCTGAAGCTTTCTTTAGGGAGGTCATTTCACCCTCAATGACCAAAAATGACACTAATTACATTTGTGGAGTTGTACTTGTCGGCAGCTGATGACCTCTTACACTGTAAAGTTAAATGCATGAGTGAGTAAAAGAGCAGCAAGGACAGAGCTTTTACCCACATATTTAAGATATTTCAACAGGATCACAGTTCAAATATTGATTTCAGAAAGGAGGCTCCAGCAACACTAGCTCACAATCAAAATGTCCTTTCCATTTCGAGCCTTTTTTTTCCACATCACCTTAATCAGTCAGAATTTGATCGTGCAATCGATTATTTTTTGAGGAAGTCAAATACTTTGTGAGGATTGGTTCCTGCTCTCATTTGGACTAAATGGCTTAAGCAGCTTGCATGTAAACATCATTCAATAGAAGGGCAAATGAGCAAACTGGTCGATTCAAATGATGGAATAATTACAGCACATCAGAGGGAGGTTCTGCAGAGCCAAAATAAGAATTCACACTTGATATCTGGTCACAAAGACCACGATTCTTCCTGTCAAATGTCCTCAGCTTTTAAATGCAATATTGTGAATCTGCCACATCAATTCAACAGCAGCTGTCTAAAGATCCATATTTCATAGAGCAGCAGGCTTGGAGAGCGGGAGTCAGAGATTTAACTCTATTTTGCTGTGGTGGCATTAAAAAATGCTGAACTGTTCCCTTAAAGGGGAATCAGACTGAATGGAAGTTTTGAAATATGGTATTCCATTACCCTTTACATGGACATTACAGCTTAAATTACTCAAAAGTCTGTAATTCCAGAATCCAGAGGGAGTTTTCAATGTCATTCCTGCGCACTGTGGCAGCATTGCATTTTAGTGGATTTAAAGGAAGCACACCCCCTTCAGTTATTATTTCTCCAACTTAAGTCCATTATTAATCAGTTACAGTTAGAAAATTTAGCGGTGGTTTTCCTCAAATTGGAAAAACAGTGTTTCATCGAGCACTTTTAAAGTGGCCCTAAAGAAATGGTTAAAAATTACCATGCAACATACTTTTTTTTTCCTAGTAATTTTTTGGGGCTTTTTAGCCTTTATGATAGAAACAACTGAAGGTGCCATAGGAAAGGGGGCAGAGAGAAAGGAGACGACACGCAGCAAATGAGCCGCAGTAGGGAGTCGAATCTGCAGCCACTGCAGAGGACCGACAGCCTCAATACATGGGGTGCGCACCCTGCAACGTACTTGAGATTCAATTTTTCAAGAAAAAATGACCACGTATACATAGCAGCAGCAGTCTGCCATCATTTGTATAGCTTAACTGTATTTGTCTTTGCTTGTCTTGTTCTGTTTTTATCTCATGGTAAGTATTATACACTTTGATCTTTATTGTGATTTTATCCTCAATGATAATTTTCTGTCATAAAGTGTGATTCCACCGTTAAAACTTTCAATTTACACTTCAACAAAAATCTCAATAAAAAAAGTCAAAATATTGCATTTTTTTATTTTATTTTGGATGAGGCGGAAAAGTTGATGCATTGATGATGAGAAAAGTCTTTAGACAATGCAATGACTATGATTTGATGTTCTTCAGTTTACTTTTATACTGAGAAAGAGTACTGTTATACTCAAGTGACAGTACTTATGTAAAAGTGTACTTACCTCCATAAAAGTAAAAAGTAAAAAGTAAGTACAGTAAATCAGTAAAGTAAATCAATGAAAATGTACTCTGAGTAAACATTAGTCCGTTACATTTGGAGTATATGGTGATATATGATATATGTGGGAATATGCTCATCATTATTAATTCCAGATCTAACGTTAAAGTAGCCTGTCTGATGCAGCCAACACAGCCGAGCCTGCTGCTTGTAGAATAAATAACTATGGAAATAAAATGACTATATGTGAAACTCACACCTGTTGTAATTGTTATCTGGATGCTACAAAGCAGATGCACAAATAATGACCGAATGGGCTGAAGTTTACACCTCCTTTTGCATTTGCTTTTAATATTATAGCGCATCCACAAGCGCTTTCTCTTTCCTTTTTCCAGTGCACAAGACCACCAGCATCACGCACAGTGCTTCTGTCAGTTTGTCAGTTCATTTAAATCAGGGTTGAAAACATTATTATTTGCTACAGCTTTTACTTAAAGTAAATCTGTCTGCTGAATGATTTTAATCATTCCAAATGCTAAATTATTGTCTTTTACGGGCTTCTGTTTTTAATTTTCCTTTAAATGTATTTTATTATTTTATTTTTATTTTTCTATTCTCTTCTAATTTCTTTCTTTCTTTCTTTCTTTGAAATGTATTTTCTATTTATGGTTTCAATGTATTTTTATGCTTCTGTAGAGCACTTTGAATTGCCTGGTGTATGAATTGTGCTATGCAGATAAATTTGCTTTGCCTTGCCAGCTGTTTCACCCGCCTCCCTGATGATATTTAAACTGGTGTGTGATCATGATTTAAGACATGCTGTGATCGATCAGGGTCATACGTGTAGTCTGGCCAGTCACCCGACCAAGACACAGCAAGAGTTTCTGGCAGTGTGATCGTTAACTCTGACACGGTGACCATCGTTTAAGACTAAAAGATAATGTCGTCTGAACCAGGCCTAAGACAGTAGTGAGTAGTAAGTAAACCAGGGAGTGATTTCAGACACAGGTTGCATTTGATTGACATCTCCCTGACTCTCTAAGTTTGGTTGCACTTGATAGAGCTGGACTAATGACTCATGCAACATTCTTATTGGTACAAGGATTCCACTGACCTCACATAACCCACACCTTCAACCTGAGCTGAGCTGTACTCAGTAAAGATAACCATAAACACCTGGTTGGGTGTGTGGGGCCTTTAAAGGTGGAGTGAGTCATTCTGGAGAAAGAGTGTTGATATTTACTGGATGTGAAATTCACCCAAGTATCTCCTTACAGTCCGCTAGCTGTCCATTCTGTGTGTGTGTGTGTGTGTGTGTGTGTGTGTGTGCACTGAAAAAAAAATCAGTTTTTGTACACAGCCATGGCACTGTAAATGGGAAACAAATAAAGTGGATTGGACCGAGCACACAACACATTTCCAGCCAACAGATGGCATTCATGCTCGTGCACAGGACAAAGGGAAAGGCGAAGGGAGATGGGAGGTAAATCTGCATGCTAACATGGTATCAACAATCTCTCTCCAGAATAACTCACCCCACCTTTAAGTTACTGATAATGTGAAATATACTTTTAGGTTGTTGCAGTATATTTACTTGCATGAATCAAAATTGTCATGGCTCATCGGCTGAGGGGCACACTCAGATCACTCCAGAATAAAACACAAAATGAACTGAATTTTGCATCTTTTACTCATATACATTTAAATGCATATAAATTAACTGGGGAAGCTATTTTGAATTTGTTGCTAATAAAGCTGCAAGCTAGCCCGCTGTTTGTTCGGTCATATCCACAAATACACAGAGTGAAAAGTCAATTAATGATGCATTTAAAGTTTAGTTTAGTTTTTTTATATCTGTATTTTTGTATTTTAGAACATTGTACAATTATACTTAGAGGCAATGCACTTTAAAGTGGATTAACAACATTTTGGCTAATACACATCTGAAATGAACCGGGTTGTTTGTTAGATGCCAGCGTGTCATTTGTAATGGTGAAATTGGATAAGCAGGTTGACTCAGTTATGAAATCAAGTCTTTCCATCCTCAAAATTTGACTATATCTGTCTCTGACTTTGATACAGTTGAGTTTTGTAAAGCCTTCACAGATTACATTCCTTGCATGAAAAGCCATGACACAAATAGCCACTTAATACATCCATTAATATACCATTATTCAGCATATCAAAAAGGTAATTTAAAAGTGGAAAAATTTAGTTGATACAATATTGGTGTTCAGTTACTTTTAGACAAATGGTAACAACTATAGTGATTTTTGACAAGGGAACAAAGTACTTACACTTTGTGATGCCAGTGTGTGTTAAGAGTTGCTCATACAGAGTGAAAACCAGCATGTGGCATGTCTTCAGGCTCTACATCTGAAAATTTGCTGTACATTCCTCTTGCAGTCATACCATGTTCAGACAGCTTTCAATGTACTGTCTTGTAGCTTACACCTTGCAGACTTGAAATGTGTCCCACACAAAGCCTATCCCCAAAAGTTGGACAAGTATGGCCATGGGAATATCTATTTTTGGATGTCCAGGTTCTGATTCCCTTTGGACAGCTAATGTTTGCTGTAATGACTGAATTGACAGATGGAGGTCTAGCAGGATATTGGGGATTTTGAAGATATGTCACACTACAAAAAAAAAAAAAAAAAACAACTGGCTGCAGACAAATTTAAGGTAGTCTATGTTCAAAGGCCTCTGCTGAAGAGCACGGGTCCACTGTGACAGTGACACTGAAGGATGTAATTTCTGACTCCTTCCTGTGATACAATGACCAGTCAGATCTACATCCAAAGTCTTTAATTTAACTCTTGATCAGCACACACTATATAAAAATTTTACCTTCTCCACCAACAACTGCAAGATTTAGTATTTAGAAAATCCATAGATATATGTACATTTAACCCAGTAGGGCACAGACATACACACATTGTGTACATAAAAAGAACTCACTCCAGAACCCACACCAAAGTTACCACATGTACACTTGTACAACAACGTAGGGGCACTTGTTAAAAAACATTAAACACAAAAATGCTTCCAGTAAAATAGCCAAAAAGTGCCAGCAAAACATAATGTAGAAAAGGTGTGTTGCACCCTTAAGATAAACAGGACTCTGAATTTCTTTTTTAATTTGTTTTCTTTCTCGACAGCAGCCGACATTCACACCCATCATACAATCTCTAGTACACACACATCTCACAGGTAATGACCTATATAACAAAAAAAAGTAAAAATACTTCTGTATATATACAATAAACAGGATTAACTAAAAAGAATAATCAAACGTACAAAATTAAATAAGAAAACATTCCTCTGTACAAACACAACCAATTCTATTTCTATTACGTTTATACCTTGCAAATTATTTCTGTGTCACAACAGGTGCAATGCATGCTGTGAGTTCAAAACATGATCTTGTATTGTCTGGTATGAGACTTTTTTCCACCAACAAATGCCATTTCAACACTCTCCATGTTGGCAGATCAAGTCAGGTTAATGTAACTTGATATATGATCAGACAGTATGTACATCTATGATTTATGATCATATGACAAAACTAGTTTTTTCTAACTAGTGTTAGCTACATGTACAGGTCATATTTCCCAGAGTTGATCTTCTAACAGTTAATGGCTAATAAGAAACTTGGCAGCAAGTGGCTTGCTAGCTGGTAATGTAAGTCAGCTTCTGAGATAATACAGTTGGTGTCCCTGAAACCCTAATCAATTTGCTGGAATAATGTTCAGTCTTAAGACAAAATTTGTAAAATGAATATTTTTTATGAGAAATTAAAATACATGTTTAAGAGTAAATTATGCACATTTGCAAATTGTTTTGTATTTCTGTGGATATGACTCCACAGAGGACGTAGATAGTGAAATATTTGGGAATCATGGTACTTATTTGTGAGTTGTCTTCTGCACTATTAAAAGCACTATTAAAACATTTTCCACAGATAAACTTTGTCATTCCAGTTACTAAGATTGTTTGTGTTATTTTAGTTTGAAATTGAAGCATTTTATTTGTATGTGTTCAATTTACAGTCCAGACAAGGCAGAAGTGTGGTTTTGATGAATTTGTTCAACCTCATGATGCAGTGAAAAAGTCATCTAGCAACCAAGAATCACCAGTGAAGCACTGGTATATTATACAAATCATTTCTCATCTTTCTATCATTAACACAAAAGCAAAACAGGGAGTATCTCGAACATCAATGTTTCACCACAAGCCATCATACAGAGGGAACAGTAGTTTTAATTAAAAGCTCATTGATGATTTCAGATGACTACCTAAGATGCACCATTTTGTTTATCAGGCAGAAGATCAGATGTCCAGCTTTTAAATGATAGTGCAAAGTCCTATAGGACATTCCAGGAGAGTTAAGCATCACAGTTCACAGTGAATACTCTCTCAAAGACCACAACACTGCCGTCCGTGAAATTCAATAATGCCTACCTGTCACATCAATTCAGCATCAGCAAATCTATACTTTCCCACAACATCAGTTATGTCTGACAGAGCAATGAGCGGCAGAGCCAGTAACTCCAAGCCTGATGGAAAAGAGAGACTTTTGGAACCTCACAGTGATGCTTCAGTGGTTATATATTGAGGGTGAAAACACAGAAATGCAAATGCTGAAACAATAAGAGCTGAATTTTTCCTGGGAGAACTTGTGGGAACACAAATGTACATCTTCCAGATACATCCTCATGAGAAAAGGTTGTACCTACTGTTGCCTAATGCTTCTGGAGAAAATGTGATGCTGTCACCCAAATCAGCAGGTGACTTCCTCTCGTCAGCACAAATGTGCACAATCATTTCCACGTCAATCTGGCCATCCATTTTCCGGATGTGCAAACAAATAAATGGATGGACACAATCATGTAGCCTGAGCTCCCCGGCAGTGGGAAGGAAGAAACTGTGGACTTTGGATACACTGCTTTGTCAAATATAACAAGGTATTTAAGTGTCCTTGAGCAAGACTCAGCATCTCTACTAGCACCAAACTCTGACCTTTGACCTCTCTGTGAAGGAGGACAAAACAAAGCAGGATTTCACTAACTTGACAATGTAATATTACTTTATGACAGTAGAATGTAATTAATTGAGGTTGAGGTTTTTGATATCAATTGAAGAAAGAGTCCAGGAAAGATGCGTAATATTGTTATTAGAATCCAGTGAACTCATTTTTGGGCATTAAAATGAGAATGCCATGAAACATGTGACTTAAACTACATACTTGTTCCAAAAGCTCAATGGTACCTTTCTTGAATTCAAGTGACTACTAGTAATTAAATTCACAAAAAATAGATTTTTTTGTTTGTTGTTTTTTTCACTTTCACATTGAACAATATACCTTTGGTTAAACATGAAAGTGGCAGAACTCTCATGCATGTTTATGTGATACTGAGAACCATATACTCGCGGGATTTTCACATAAAAACAAAGTCCTGCTGTTGCTGACAGGGAGGCACGCACACTTACACACCTAATGTATGAGTACATGATCACACAGCTCTCACACATGTAGAGCATTCACACACTTGGGAGGAGCTTTGCTAATTTCTTGGCCACTTTCCAACACTCTTATTAGCACAGACATATACAGATGGCATTTTGTGGTACAGATGTTGGCCTTTCCAATAACACAGCTAATCCACAGGGACTCTCTAAACACACCAGAAATACGCTGAAAATGGAGCACTACTACATCCATGTGGCAAACCAATCTCCAGCATTAACGTTGATATTTACTAGTTTGATTGATGATTTTGTGTTGAAAAGGTTTTTCTTTTTTCTTTGCATGTAGACATGACTAAATGAAGTTTAACAAATATGAAGTCAATATTAAATTAATAGTTCAAATATGTTCATTTACCATGAGATCACTGCCACACTCATGTCTGTACACTAAGTATCCTAGCTTAACAAAGACAGAAACAGGGGGAAACAGCTTGCCTGTCTCTCTCCAGAGTTAAAAAAAAAAAAAAAAAAATCTGCCTTCCAACACCTCTAAATCTTTTTTCATCATACACAAACAGAAAAGCAAGTTGTGTTTTTTTCCTGTCATCACCATATGTTTACCAGGCAGTGGAGACCAAAATGTCTCCCAAGATGTTGAAATGTTCCTTGAAGAGCAAGCAACAAATTGTGAAACCTACAAATAAGACCAAAACTATGTTATTTTATCTTGTATCGCCTTTAACGGCTATGCAGCAGCCTAGTTATTTTTCCCCTGACGTAGTCAACCCAGAGCAGGTTCAGTTAGGATTTAGGCCTCAGTATTACTCCCCAAACAGCTTTAGTGTCAGTGTTTTAGCACCCTGTTGCCAGTCGAAGCATTTGTCAGCTGGATGTAAGATAGCACTTCTGTTTGTTAGAAATCTTTCCCACCTCCATACCCAGCAAGATTTTCATGTTGAACAGATATTGACATACCTGCCTGCAGCTATTTTCAGAGCTGCTTGCTGCCAAAATGGAAGCTAAGATGACCATACCATGCTTGTGTGTGTTAGGGTTGAACTTGAACACCTGTTGCACATCACGGTCAATCAAAGGCTTGCTGAAATATCTGTCTGCAGATTGCAGGGAGGCGTGTGGTAAAAGGAGCAGGGAATAGTTTAAAACCTCCCCATGTTAAAATTCTCTAAAAGTTGAAAGGGAAGGAAAATGTTGTTGTGGTGAATACAAATGAAGCAGGAGATCTGCTGGCTTGAGCTCAATGTGAGGTTATCTGGCTGGGCATGACCAAGCATGTTTTCTGGTGGAAATCACTTCTTGCTTTACATAACTGCTGGTGTAAAAGGCCAAACAGAAGCTGTGATAGTGAGGGCACTGTGTAAATGTCAGCCTACTCTACTGCATATCAATAACCTTTAACAATTGCAGTTTGCAGTCTGGTTTGTAGCAGTAAGACTTGGTAAAAATGCAAGTGATTTTCATTTTCAATTTTTGATACTTTATGTTTACATAAATGTTTATTGGACCATTAACTATATCCATTACCTAGATTATTTGATACCTACTTTAGAGTGCAAAGCCAAGCTGGCATCTCTGTGAGGCTTTAATCCTCATTGCAAAGAAAGCCAAATGGTAAGAGGGACAAAAGTTAAGGTCCAAACTTTTTTGTTCTTGATCCTGCACATTTGTGGTGGAAAATAATGTAAATATGACGATATCAACATTGTTTGTTGTTCATTTTTGTGGATGTTTTTATTATGTGACAGGAGTTCAACAAGATCTTACACCTGAATGCTTTGGAAAAAGGTAGTAAATTCACCATTAAGTCGGCTCACAATGACAGTTTGAACATGCTGATATTTAGACGGTAATATGTTGTGTTTGTTGCCATCTTTGGAGCCATGTTGCAACCAAAATGATCTCCCTTTTCAGCATTTTACAACTATCAAAAAAGATGAAGCACCTTGCAACTCTTACTATTACATTGTGGTGTATTTTCTTTGGCCAACTCAGCCGTGCGACTATCACACGACCAAGTATTGTCCGTGACTACAACTCCAAGATGGATGGGGTCAACATGGTAGACAGGATGATGAGTTACTACTGAATGAGCATCCGTACCAAGAAGTGGATGCTTCGGATGCTGATGCACCTCACTGATCTTGCTTTAGCCAACAGCTGGCTATTATAGCACCAAGACCACACTGTACATGGTACACCAAAAAGGGGCATCATGCAGTTCCTTGAATTTCACATGGAAGTGGCTAAGACATTCTTGGCCCAGCATGACAATGTACAGGAAGACAGCACAGACCTTTTGGAGCCAGGGAAAAAAACGTTCCGTGAAGGCAGTATCCCACATCAAAGTCGGCAGGATGGCTAATGCACATCTTCCAGAGGTGATCAACCTGAAGAATGCAGCGCACTGCACAGCGACAGGCTACTCTTGGAAAACTCAAGTGCAGTGTGTGACATGCAAGGTGTTCCTGTGCTCGCAAGCTGAACTCAACTGTTATACAGTCTTTCACACAGGTTAGGTGTGACCACAGGCAAAAGGACATCATTCCTAGTTTAGAGGAGTAGCTTTGGAGCGTTATGAAAAAAAAAAACAAAAAAAAAAACATTAGCAAATATCAAGGGTTTTGGATATGTCGCATGTTCAGAAATTGAAATTAACAGTTATATATGGAATAGTGACAATGAAAAATGTTTTAGAAAACCACTGCTGGGTTCAGGCTGGAAATAAAGACTTTTGCACTTTGTTACACAATGGTGTCTTGATTGTATTGAAGAAACTCAGACCGAGTGTCCCCGTGTGTGGATATCATTTTTTTTTTCTTTTTTTTTTTTTTTTCAAAAAGAGCTTCATGTTCATGTTTGGCTTCATGCAAGCCAAAAAAAAAAAAAAAAAAACAGGTCTTAGGAGGGTATACATAACATACTGTAACACCTGCAGTGCAACAGTCTGCACCCACTGGTGAGATCTAATGTACAAAAAGAATCTGAAGTTGGATTTCTCTCCAGGATGCAGAACAAAGCAGCAATACAAACATCTACTTGGCAGCCTCATTCTCTTCATGACCCAGACTAGGTTAAAGACTGGAGCAACAACAGGGAATCCACTGTACAATCAGCCAAAATCCATCCATTAACTGCTCTGGTGTCTCCTGCCTTCCTGCACTGAAGCCAAATTGGAAATGTCTCTGGTCGCCTTTCATTTCCTTAGCATAGCATCATTAACCTTGCCATTGAATCTGCACACACTCAAACACTTTCAGGATACTCATGAAAAACAAACTCTTGCTGTTAGCGACAGGCAGACACATGCACTCCCACACATAATGCATGAGAACATGATCACACAAAGACCTACTCACACGTGTGGAACATTAACACACTTTGGAGGACCTTTTGCTGAATTCTGTGTGACCAATCAAACTCCAGCATTAAAAACCTTCAAATAAATGTCAGGTTTTCAGTATTACTATGAAGCCGAAATACAACAAAAGTTATCTTGTGTCATGTTTCATACGGAGCAGGTTTAGATCATACTCATTTTCAACTCCTTCAAAATAATTGTGCCAGAATATCAGCTGCTTTCACTGACAAAGTCTGGCTATATAACCTCCCTTCACTGGCTTACCACTGAAACTAAATCTGACTTTAAAATGGCTTTAACATAGACACTGTTAGTAGATGGGCTTAAGATAAACTTTGTATAGAATCCAGCTCTACCTCTCTAGACTCAACTCCCTCATATGATTAAACTTGCAAGACTTTTTTTCCCCTTTGATGTATCATTATGAAGTGAATGTTGACTGCAAAGTGTAATGGCTATAGAATAATGACACCATCAGCCTTTAGACTGATTGACTATAAGCCTTGCCTGACTTTACAATTCTGTTTACCACCAGGTACAAACTCCCAGGAAAATGAAGTCTGACTGGTGATCCAGTCAGACTGGTACCATTTCTCTCTGCTGTCATGTCTCCATTATAGACTAAATAAATGAATAAACACACAGTTTTTCTTCTCATGTTTTCTTCTACTCCCCCTCCACCCCAACACCAACCCCTGATGTACGTACTTGTTTGCACAAAGCAATACTCAAGCTAAGATATCACTGCATATGATGACAATTTCACTTTGCACCTTCAACGATGTGCCTTTTTTCTCCTCTTGTGTTTTCAAAGGGATGTTGATCATGTCTTCGTGGAAATTTGCAATCAAATGTAATGTATCCAACATTTTTGGTAGTTGCTAAGTTCGAAGGAACAGGAAGCCCCCAGCTTGTCTTTGAGACAGTGGTGCCAACAGTAACACTACTTGAAAACACTAGAGGAGGTTGAAAACTTGTCCAATTTAAGCAAATTCATTTGAAATCTTCTAACTGGCCCTAAAAACCAATGTATCTCTAATTGTCAGCTAGCTGACACAAACACAGTCGAGCTCTGGGGGGAACACTGTCCCTTCCCCAACACAGCTAACACAGCAACACATTAGCCCGAGGGAGTGCAGTGCGATGTAACTCCTGTTTGCTGTATCTCCACACAGTGTCTGCTGTCTGTATGAGTGTACACATTGGCTGGATGTGTGTGCTCTGAATGTGTAGGTGGTCCTCAGCATGGTTGGATGTGTGGCTGTGTGTTTGTCTTCTCTCTCTCAGACACCAGGCCAACACAGCGCCTAAACCTGGCAGGGAACACAGGCTGCTCTTTCCTCTGTGGACGGTGCCACCGCATCATGTTTCTCTCTGTCTCATACATTGTTTTTCTAACCTCAGTGTCACTGTCCATGTTACTGTTTATTTTTGCATTCACCCTGGAACATACTGCAGGCTAAATCATCAAGGTGAGGGGTTTTCTGGGTTCTGTCTGACTTGGTTTTTCACATTTGTTTCTTTTTCCCTGGAGATTTTCATTCCACACATAATGCTGTAAAGAAACTGAGGAACTTGGGCTAACGTTGCTGAGTAAAGCTATATCCATTATGCATCCCTTTTTCTTACATTTTGTTTAGTTTTTACTGTAATTTAGGTTATACTATGCCATATTACATTTTGTTCTAACACTTATTTTTACTAGTTGATTGATAAGATAAGCCTTTATTGATCCCAGGCTGGAGAAATGCAATTGTTACAGCAGTAAGAATAAAAAGGAGGGGTAGAAAAGAGACTTAATAGGCAATAAAAAAGGCACAAAATAAAATCAACCATAGAGGCTGTGTACGTTAAATACAAAGGAATATAAAACAAAATATTGCCTTTGGAAGAATGGCTCAATTTTACAGAGGATTTTAAAAATGATTGATGATTTTAAGCTGAATACATTTTTCTTTTCCCTCATATATAGCCATATGCGATATGATTGTGATCGAGGCAGAAATATGAATGAACTGACAGCATATACTTAATATAATTAGAGTTAAAATATATCATATAGTCAATGAGAACCTGATCACACAAAGGCCTGCTCACACACGTGAAACATTCACACACTTTGGAGACCTTCATGAGTTTCTTGGCCACTTTTCAATACTCTTACTATCACACATATATACAGATGGCATTTTGTGATAGAGATTTTGGCCTTTCCAACAACATAGCTAATCCACAGGGACTGTCGAAACACACCAGAAATACACTGTGCACTGTGAACACACATGCAAGCGAGGCACACACACCATTTCGTACACATACAAAGCAATTATTATGCATTCACATAAAGTTACAGACACACATAGACAAAATGTCACTGGGTTTTCTGAGAAGAGCTTGTTGCATGACTAATGAAATATGCACATGCATGCACACGTGCCCTTGTCCTGTAAGGTCACTGAGTAGTACAGAAATATACTTAAGGCGATGACCACTAAGACTGTTTGTGGCATTTTGTTCATATACATGTTGGAAAATGATAATAAGACATCTCAGTAATGCCAAAAAGTAACAACTAAATTGATAACTACACTACAAGTCTGTAATATACGTTTTATACTCTGTTTGGAATACTCACAGTTGTTGGAAATCTGCCTTTTTGATCACAAAGCTCATCCTCAGGCACCGAAGAAACCCTGCGTGGACATTTTCATGCTTCATAGCCTCAGTGATCCTCCTCTGGCAGCATTTGTCGACTTTGTGTCATGTTTCTGTGAAGGAACTTAAATAACAAAGTTCACAATAAGGACAAGATTCAGAAAAGAAAGGTGTTGCTGTGTGGCTTTGCTACATCTATGCAAGACATGTTTTTGGTGTAAGGTGGAAAAGGCTGCACATTCACAGAAGTAGCCCTTTTGAGGGATGATGTAGTATGAGGTGCTGTGAACGGATTACAGCATTTGTCTATCCTAAGAAAGTGTCCTGCAAGGCACTTAAATATAGCAGTCAGCCATGCTAACTTTTGTTTAAAACAAGGGGCTAACCATTAAGCGTCATTTGACCTGAACAAAGAGCAGCAGACTTGACCTTTATTTGTGTCTTCTTGTCTGTCTCAGACTTTTTTTTAAAGCTAACATACATAACATTTAGTGATGTGACTCTATTTCTATCACACATTTTCACACTTGTAATGTTGTTTTAGTTTTTAGCAGTAGTTTAATGTTTTTTTCATTCCCGTCACTGAGGCAACGTGTTTTTCCTTTGTTTTAAAAATGGGTATATTTTAGATAACATGATTTACTGTCTGACTGCAACTGTTAAAAAAAGGAAAAAAAAAAAAAAAAGTTTAGTTATTGCTTTTAGTAAATAACAAGTCTCAAAAGTTGATTTCAGTCGCATACTTCTTCACTAAAGTCATGAACTCATTTATCACAAGAGTCATAATCTGTTAATCAAACCTGATGACTTTACCACAGCTGGTACCATTACATCTTCCCCCATAACATTAAAACACAACTGATAGCCCACAACAAGGCAGCATGAGATGTAACTAATCAGTGCACACTGCTGCCGATATCTCAATGAAGATATTAAACAACTTTGAATCATACTGTAACAAAATATCGAGAGGAAATTAGCATTTGACTGATTAGTTTAAAGTACATTTTAACTGACTTGAAGGTATACTATGCAGGATTTTTTTCCAAAAAAAAAAAAACAATGTATAGACTCAGTCAGCACTTATGACTCACTTGAAGTGTGCGGCAGTGTATTTATCTACAGTGGCCCTGTCCTCCGCCTGTATTTTCTTATTATTTTTCTATGTTCAGGGCGCTTCTGGGCAGCAGTCTCTGAGCAGTAGTGTGTGGCCTCCAGCCAATAACAGTGTACAGGGTGTGAGGTCAGGACTCGTAGCGTAGTGACCAGGTTACATCGCTGTCTGTTTACGTGCTTCGGTGTTTCCCCTGGTTCTCCATCTCTCTCCTCTGCTGCTCTGCTGTCAGCGTGTCTGTTTGACTGACATACACATGCAGAGCAGAGAGGCCACAGTGGACAGGATGCAGCTCTGAATTCAAAATCGGGCAATGTGGCACCTTCCCGCAGGGTTGTGTGGAGGTGTGGATGTGTTTATTTGTGCTTTAGAACGTACTACTGTGAAAACAATGAGAAAATAATGTCTTACTGAAACAAAGCTTTGTTCTCACCAGCATGGCTCGCTCTTTTCACTCGCTCTCCAGCTCACCCGACCTCTGCTGCTTCCTCTGTTGCTTGTCGAGCCGGGGAGAAGGGGCCAAGTTTGTATGTACATGTTTAATTCCCGCATTGTATGCCTTTAGCAGGCTTGTGGAAATAAAATGTAAGATTGGCATTGGTGTCACATGGCTCCTGTAAATGTTCACACAATATCCCTGCTCATCTCTCCCATTTGCAACAAATGTAAAAGAGATCTTGGGGCTTGGGACCAGCTTTCCCCACTCATGACAGAATTGAATGTAGAACAATGCACTGCAGCCCATGTGTTTAGGCAGCGTGATGTGGAACTGAAAAATAACATACTGTAAGACGTTATTAAATAGTTAACATGGAAACCATTTATGGAAATTAAGTAAAATAGAAAAATGAATAAGTGACATGGATGTGCGCAAGCCCTTAAAAAGACATTTTCTTCAGTTTATTTTTGTTCATACACTTGTTAAATACATAAATACATCATAACAGTTGAATACAGTAGATCATGGTGTCAAACATCACTGTTGTCTTTTCAGATAACTGTAAAAAGGTCAAGTAGAAAAAAGTAAAACTTGCATGTGCTTGCTAAGAAATCCCAAAAGTTACAGTTTAGTGTACAAATCCAGGACACTTTGAGAAGTTATTTGCCCTTTGCATCTATATACATTTCTACACTATTGAAAACAAATGCATCTTAATTTTACAAACCTTGCTTCATGTAGTCTCAGACATGACCTACAACTTATTTGCTCAAAAATAGACAAAATGATAGGTTATCTTGTATTTTTCCTCATAGTCTTTTTTGCTGGGATAGCCAGGCCAAACATGTTTCATGAAGACTTTAGACAAAGCAACAAAATAAATAAATAAATAAAAACTACTAACAATGAGAATAATAAATAGAGCTTTAAGTGGCACAGTCCAAAAAGAATGTGAAAAATCACAAAATCTGATGTGAAAACATACACTTGATTATTACAGCATCACCTTGAGGTCAATGAGTGTCACTGCATGTGCCTGGGTGGGTGAAATTTGCAACCTACCTACTTTTTTTTTTTTTTTTTTTTTCTTCTCGTGTTAAACAGTACCTGCGTGGATGGGACATTTTTGTGAACTAAGGAGGAAGAATGTATGTATGGACAACACCTTAGTGATGTTAGGTCAGGTTAGTTTATGTTAATATAGCCTGAGTTAAGCTCTGTTCAGGGCCCAGAGCTTCATTGTCTGTAAATTCTTTGTTTTATTTGCATGCGTAATAAAACACCCTTATTGAAAATCCAGCTGTGACTTATCAAGCCTGCCAGTTTGGTCCCTTACGGTGAATTTTTCTGATACAATTTGTCAATTATTATTTTATTGACATGTTGTGTAGCATTTTCACTGTATCATTTATTTCCCCTCTTGTGTGGAGCGGTGGCACTGTAGAAGAGCAGTAGTGGGTCCACTTGCCTCGGCCAAACCACAATCGTGAAAAGTTATTCATAAATGTATGTGGCGAGAAGGGTGCTAAAAAGGATATATGTCACTAATATTGCTAAAGAGCTCGACAACGCCACCCTGGGAATTTCACCAAGGGAATTACTCTTGTCAGAGACAAGGCACACAGGCTCGTAGTTACTCAGGGCAGGAGATGTGGTTCAAAGTTAAAATACAATTTATTAATATTCATATTTTCTAAAAGCATCAACTAAACTCATCCACACAAAGACAAAAGGGGCCAAACCTAATCAGGGCTGAGGCCGAAGTGGATGGACGAAGGCTAGTGCAGGGGAGGGATCCACCAAAAAAAAGAGAAGAAACTCAAATCACCGGGCACACGTGGCAGACACACTCTCAGTGAAGAAAACCCACTCCCAGGAACACAGCAAGACAAGACAGGGGGATGCCACCACCAGGTCACCGGCACCGCCACCACCGGCCTACAGCAACTGAGGAGGAAGGAAATAAATCAGGTTAATGGAGCTGCACCAATAAAAAGAAAGAAAACCTAACAAAACCACAAATATTGGGCACCTCCCTAACTCAAACAATGTATCAATTAATAACTGCCAAATATAACCAAAGAAAAGAAAAATAAGAAAAACAAAACAAAACTCAATTACATGATTTACAAAACAACTCTCAATTAACAGGATTAACAAAATAAAACTACATAATCAAAATCCAAGATAAACCCGAACAAATTTCTCCAAAGGTATCAAAAAAATAATCGGGGCAGAGGGGGGCGAGAGGACTCCAGGCGGCCGCCAGCATTTGCCTGTGACCACATTAGCATTTGCCACCAAGGAGCACCAACCACAACGCAGAGAGAAAGATGGCACTTACCACCGCCAGACGATAACAGCGCACACCGGGAGCACGGAGCAGCACACTAACAGTCGCCCTACAACACAACACAAATGCCTTGAGCACATTAACCGGACCAAACGGCCAGCGTGGTGAGGCAGCGCACAACCATACCTGTCGGGCACAGAACCTCTGACCCAGAAGTGACACCGGTGACGATGGGAGTGCAGAGGAAGAAACCGTGGGCGGACTACCGCTTTCATACTGGCTCCCCTCAATGCATAGCGGAGACCATGGTGACCAAATGTGACCAAAAAGGAGCAAGGGGAAAAATAATAAGACGCTCATCCTACTACATGTAGTTCTTGTTGTATCCCTAAGGAATACTTAAACATAACTTCCAAAAGGGAAAATAACACTTTGCAAATGAGGCATGCAAAAGCAGATGCTTCCACACAGATGTGTTCTCTAAGATAGTTACAATTTACATTGAGGCATTTGGCAGATGTTTTTATCCAGAGCAACCTCCAGTAAGTTTAAGAGTATAAAAGTAAAGATTCCTCAAGCACCAACTGTGTAAAGAGCCAAGTACTACAGAGTGCAATGCATTGACTGCTTCATTAGTCAAGAAGGATAAAATAGGAACATCTATTCTGTCAGTAGTCTAAAAATAGAGTAACAACAAGGACACAAGCCTTTTCAGTGTGTGTAGAGGGTGAAGCATGTAGTCATGCAGGGTTGGGTAAAAGTCTTAAGGTCAGGGAGAAAGATGGGATCGGAAGAAATGGATTTCCAGCAAGGGGTGTAAAACAGACAGACTGTGCAGCCTTGATCAATGTAGGAACAACATTCCACTGTGGTGCCAAGGGGGAAAAGAGCCATGACAGGGCATTGGGAATACAGGCTCAGTTGACTAGCAACAGCCAAGAGCAGAGGCCAGGCCAAAGTGTTGGGTTGAAACATGGCATTTAGATTGCCTTAAAGCTGCAGCAATGCTTTGAAACATCGGCGAGCATCCAGTGGAAAAGGGAATGAAAGGAGTTACATGACAGAATTTTGGGAGGTTTAAGACAAGGCGACTTGGCGACAACATTCTGGATGAGCTGTAAGAGTCTAAAAGTGGATGAGAGAAGGCCAACAAAGAGGGAGTTACAGACTCAAGCCTACAGGAAAGAGAGCTTTTTACCATGTTGCCTTGTTCAAGCAAGGCAACATGTGCTGTAAATGTGATCTGAAAAGGATGGCGCAGGGGCTGAAATGTTGGGTTTGTAGGACAATTGATTGTCATAAGAACAGTTTTTTTGGTTGCAGATTTGAGCAAGTTTTTACTGTAAATGAAACTGTTTTATGATGTCTTTAGTGTTTTAGCTGGGGTACCTTAGACACATGCACATATGGGCTTGATTATCCATCCCATGTCTGGGGGAAGGTCTTACTGGTCAAAACTGGTTTGATTGCTGACTTTTAGACCAATGATTTGAGAAAAATCAGGATGGAACAAGACACATCAGATATAGGTAAAAATAAATAAATAAAATGTCTCAGTTTGGTTAGTCTGTCTGTCTCTGAAAACTGAGTATTTAACTATATGCAAAATAATTATAATACTTGTAACTATAGTGTTTCTTCCTTTGTCTGGCCTGCACAGAGTGAGTGTTCCTCACCCGTTACACATGCGATCACATGTGACAAAGCCATGCTCCATCTGGAGCTCCCACAAGGTGAAATCACAGCTGACAAAACATGTACTGCACCTCATCATCTGCCTCTGCTTCTGACCCTGGAGGTGAAGTATTTCTTCACACTGCTCAGTGTTTTCAGAAAGAGGATGTCTCTGTCCTTTTCCTCTCTCCAGGCCCTTTTTTTCTTTTTTTCCTCCTCTTTTTGTTCATCTCCTCTTACTGATCTAGAGCATTCAGTTTTGGAGGATGGCATTGTGCTCATCACAGGTGACAACTCTCACATGCTGGGGCACCCATCATTCGCCCCTTCCTACTGTGCCAAAGGTGGCCGTGATGAGGATCTTGGTGAGGGAAGAAGGGGTCGAACCACTTTCAACCAAATCATTTGGCTATTCCTTTTACTGTAGGGTTAGTTTCTGGGGTCGCAGGAGAAGTAAACAAGGATGTTTCTGGGGATGGAGCTGCAGTGGAAGAGGTGGGCACTGTAGCTGGTGCATTCTGGGGAGTGGGGGAAGGAGGCATAGCAGTTGGAGGATGCTCTTAATTGGACATGTAGAAGATCTCATGGGTCAAGTCAGGGTTAAATACTCCGTGCCAGGAAGTAACCTTCACTTGTACTGCTAGTCTCTATTCTCCTTGATGAATCTTCAGAAATGTTTCTGAATCTGCGCAGTAAAATCCTACCTGTTTCTTTTAAACAGCCTCTCTGGACAATGGGCAGATTCCTGTGTGAATGAATCTATTATAGTCTACAGTGACTGGCTTTTCATGGGCATGCCTCAAAACCATGCTTTGTCCCAGCCATCATGTCTCCTCTCACCAGTCCCATACGAGTGGTCAGGCTGGTGAATACAGTCTTGAGTGGGTTGGAGATACTGATATCCAGAGGTTGGAGGATGTGGGTTGTGTGGAAAGAATGTTGCAATATGTCAATCTAATTGGCTCTGCAGACATTGACGCCCCGGCAGTGGGTTTTCATGTTGGTGCATGATTTTCCTCACTATAGTAAGACTGTAGTGTCTCTGCTAACTTTGTTAATTGTTAAATTGATTGTTTTTTGTTGCATATTTTGAAACTATTGTTATGTAATGCTTTGATTTGACTTGCAGTTGTGTGTCACAGGTGTTACTACAGTAGTGAAAGCTGATCACAGTAAACAGCAGGATTAAAACATCCACCCTGACCAGCCTGAAGGGAGAACACACACTGCTGCCCACATTACTGCTAGGGTAAAGGACTAAATAGAGGCTAAAAATGAACTTACCTCGACCACTTCTACCAATAAGGAGGGCCTCTGCTGACTCTCCTACCTCCTCTGAAATTGCCAGAGGAGAATAAAGAGGAGATGGCCCCTGTGGCCTCTGATAACAGCTGCTGTCCCTCTTTATTTCTGAGGCCACCTCCTCATAAGGTGTCACTTTAATCATTGCCTTCCGTCGGAAATTGCAGCAACTTTGTTCCTCTTTGTGGTGGCTGGCCTTGAGCCATTATTCATAAACTCTGTGGGCACCACCCTGGGCTGCTCCACCATAGCCATCACACATATGTGGAGTGATAGTGAAATATGGAATGTCAGGCTTCTTCCAGATAAGACTCCTTATGGCCATTCTGAAATGATAATATAAACACAGGCAGGTTATACAATAAGCTACTATTAGACTTCTTTCTAGGTGAGTATCTGGGTATAACTTCCTGTGATCTCCTCATGTGACTCATATTGATGATGGTCTGACAAATAGACTAAACCTGACCGTAGTAAGTGTCAGAATAGAGAAGCGTCTCTCATACATCATGAGTAGTCCTAAACCATTACTGTCCACAGTGGAAGTAAGAGCTGAGGTACGCACAAATCCACTGACTTTTTTCAAAGCCATTAAATTATGAGGCCATAGCACAAGTTCTTCTTAACATCCTTTTTTTAGTCATTAGTCATGAGGGGTTGCTGTTTTTTGATTTTCCACAAAAACACCTCTAGACCAATTGGTAAAGAATCTCAGATACCAGTCATTTTTGATACAAAGTAGAATCTGGACTTTTACAATTTAAGTAAAAAAAGAAATGATAATCTGTTTTCTGAGTCCAGTGCTGACATTGTGCAGACCTTGTAGACATTTTATTTAATATTCTGAATGACTGAAATGTCTGTTTTAAATCGAAAATCTTCATCCTAACTCCATCCCCCTTCCTCTCTCTCTCTCTCTCTCTCTCTCTCTCTCTCTCTCTCTCACACACACACACACACACACACACACACACACACACACACACACACACACACTCACACAACCACTACTACTACTACTCCTAGCAGCAATTCTGTTTTTTATAATATCATATGAACATTAAAAGGTATTGCCACGAATTTGGTTTTAAAATTCAATGCGCTTAAAATGTAATGCATAAAATATTTCACACACAGAAATTTACATAACTTGAAATTCCGCACTTGAATAGCAATTTAATATATTGTCCATAACAGTGCTCAGAAATTCTTTGCTTGGTGACAGCTCCGTATCTGTTGGTTGAGGCTGCTTCCATCTGCTACAACACCTAGCTGATGACCAGTTGTCCAGACCTCCAAGCATCTCCTCACAAGCTAATCCGTTACCAATTCAGTCTCTTCCTCAACTGTGAATTTTTTTTTTTTTTTTTTTTTTTTCAAGAATTAGCCATACCTCACTTGCAGCACCTCTTCCCCTGTGCCTGCTAGCAAGACTGACAGTGGTACTGTGACAAACCAGATATATAAATAAAAATACACCTGTACCTTCTAGAGTTGTCAAACATACATATTTGTCAGTGCATATTTATTTTGATTCTGAAAAGGTCTATTTTCACCCAAACCGTGTTTTTTTCCTAACTCTAACCAAATAGCTTTATTGCCTAAACGTAATCAGACTGATAATTAAATAAATAAAAAAACTGATTACAAGTGAACTAAGTCTAAAAATAACAAGTTAACTTGACCCATCCGTCCACCATGACCTACTCCCTAAGCAGACTTTGTCCGTATTTGGTCAGTTGCAATGATGGTCCTTTAACAGCATTAATTATGATGTTATAGGAACAATACCAGCACAGCAGATATCAGATAAACCATAGTGGCACAATTCCTAAAAGCTGCATCTCACAAAGTACAAGGAGTTATATCAAATGGAAACAACTGGAAAAATTGGAATTAAAAAAAAAAAAAAAATAGTAATAATAAAATACTCTTTGATCCAGTCTTAACCTGATATTAATGATTGAATGCAAACTTATTGTTGTGACTATTTGCATTTTTAAAAGAAAATCAACTTAAGTGTTGTGTAACGGCCTTAATCATATCAGTATGAATATGACAGTTAAATGGACAAAGAGTTGCATAAAACAAGCAGGATACATGAAGAAGCTGCAAATCACACAAATTTGAGCCCTTATAACTGATTCTGAAATGCAGTTGCTTCCAGAAGTTTTATTTAGACATTACTTAACTTAATATGAAGGCATATTAGAATAAAAACATTTAAAATCTAATCATGTAATAACCAGTGAAGTGCTTAAATGAATTTTTAAAGGAAGTGTGGAAATGAACCTATTAAATTAACCAATTAAAGTGATTAAATAAAGAACTCATTATTAAGCAAATGACCAATTCAATTAATCTTGTATCTAATTAAATCAAAGTAGATGTACTACATAGTTCATGATGGTTGAGACAGGGGTTAATTATGTGTGTTGTGCAAATGTATTGGGAGCTGGAATGAATTTTGCAATGTCAGTTTTGGGTCCTGCCCTCTTCATTGCAATGACAGTTTGCTTGGTTCTCTCTTTTTGCAAATATTACATATTGTATCACGTCATCTGTTCATACCTGGAGCTTACTATCTTTTCGTTTTTAAACAGTTTTTTCTCCTGCAAATTCTTTTGAGATCTTCTTTTAATTGACTTGTTTAAGACTTTTTAATGGACACCAATTCCAACAAAGTATATTACGCACCTCTGCAGTTTGCAATCCCCAGTGCAGTAATAGTTTACTTTTTAGTTCATCTACGACAAATTATTTCATTTTGTATCATTTTTATTGTGATTGCCATTGTGTGTGGTATTTTAGTATTTTAAAAGGCCATATTATGCTCATTTTCAGGTTCATTTATTTTAGGTGTCTACCAGAATAGGTTTACATGTTTTAATGCTCAAAACAGACATTAGTTTTCTCACACCGTCAGTTACTGCAGCACCTCTATCTTGTCTGTCTGAAACACCCCATTTAAATTCCAGTCCTCATCAAGACCCCCTTCCTGAAAAGCCCAGTCCGCTCTGATTGGTCAGGCACAGGTCACCGTGTTACCCATCAGCTCCAGCTGTGGTTTTAGCTGCAATTTTACCATGACTGTCACCACAATAATCACTTCAAGAGTAAGAACTTCATGTCTGAGCAGGAATCTGATCAGTTGTGGCCTCGGCCTCACTGCCCAACGGCCCACTAACGACATGGTCTTTGTACGGTCTGAGCAAACTATCTGCTGAGTAGTAATCAAAAGTTATACAATGGTGCCAGACAAACCAAGTCCTGAAGTTTGACCCCTTTTTTTTCACACTTGGTGATACTGTTACTTTCAGAGCATGTCTTTCAACTAAATTTACATACAGCAGCAACACACACACACACACACACACACACACACACACACACACACACACACACACACACACACATCCTTGCAAAGATCCCAGAGCAGAATGGGCTTTGAAAAACAACAAAGCTAACACTAGCTGAGTTAGAGATGGAGTATAAAAATGCAAGCACCATAAAAAACACTTAACAACATCAAGCCCACTACTCTCATTATTTAGTTGGCTTCAAATGAGGCTTAAGTTTCACATAGTTTGTCTTGCCTGTCACTCAAAGTTACAAAATTTACTCAAACATCGCTCTGAGTCTGTGGAAGTAGATTAGCCATGCGACATGCCAGCAGCAAATTAAATGGGCTAACCAACAAAATAAACAGTAAAACAACATAAAATATGAAAATTTGAAGTCAGGTCACAGACAGCAGGTATCAATCGATCATTGGACTTGGACCATTACCGGCCTTCATTCAAAATGCACACAGTTTTGCAGCTGTTGTGGGGACGTTTCTGTCACATTTGCATCAAAAATAAAGTTAATCCACTGGGTCTTGACATCCTCAGATGGTGGGAGTAGATGAAAACCTCTCTGTTGGTTCTTTCAGGCAACAACAGAGCAGTTCTTGTGCTTAGCTTTGCAGCTTTTGGCAGCTTTGTACTGGCCCTCAAAGAAATCTGATGTAAAGTACAGGAGTTTTTAAATCTTTATGGGGACATTTCCATCACATTTCCATCAAAAATAAAGTTAATCAATTCATCTATCTTCAGATGGTGGGAGGAGATGAAGATTTGTGTGGGTTCTTGCAAGCAACAACATATAAATTGGTTTCTTTGCTCATAACATTACCTCCCACACCTTTGTATAACAATGGCAGACAGCGAGGTGGGTGGGACGGTCACCGAGGTGGAGGATGGGCACTGGAGGTAGAGCTGTATTATGCAGTTTGGAGCTGACTTATTACTATCTCTGTGTCCCGTGCCAGCTCATTATATTCTGTGTCCTGTCCTCCATTTTCAGAGGCTGTCTGTCTCCTCATCTGCATTGTCTCTTTTTAAAGGCTTCAACTGAGTAACTGAGTGCCTTCCTGATGAAACGTACCATTACCATATCTCAATTACTTTATTCTGTTCATCATGAACAGAGCTCTTCTCCATCTTGAAATAAGCTTACTAATACTTCATCTGCAGCAAAATGCTTTCTTATCATGGTCAACCTGACAGTCTTACATGTCTTGTAGCATTTTGATGGAAGTGCTATCCACAGGCTTGAGCCAGGATACATTCCTCAGGGCCAAAAGGAGATACAAGTCCACTTACGCCCTTTTGGCCCCTGTTCAGTGTGTTCAGTGTTAGGTCTTTTTTGATTTTGATTCTAACTTTTTGATTGGTTTAGTATTGTGCCCTGTCGACAGAAGAGCTCATCAAGAGCTTTCATTTGATAGGGCTAATTTTTGCCCAAAATGTCACTGTATGAAGACTAACATATACATTCTGCTAGTTGATCATCACAGTTCCTTAAATAACTATAATTTTAAGACATCAATGAAGACCTAGCCCAGTTAAAAGTGTAGCATTCCTTATAATGCCCTCTTGTAATATAGTGTTCCTTGATCTATTTTAGCTTTCTTTTATTTTGTTTTGAACTGTTGTCTTGTCTTGATCCCTGAAGGGATCCACCAAGCACAATTATGGCAGTGGTAGTTTCAATATAATATTAGTAGTTCTGTGGGAGCAGTTGAGAGCAGCTAAGAAGTGAGTTGACCTTCTGGTGACTACAAGAAAATTAGGGGGATCAAAAAAGAAATTAGGATTTAACCCCCTTGGGCCTTAAATTTCTGTGCCAGTTTTTAAAGAAATCTACTGAAGCAGTCGACCAACCAACTGGCATTGCCATCCCTACAGTTACAGCACTGATCTGGCTAAAAATGATGATCTGCTGACACCCAAACCAGACCAGTTAACATTTGACAACAGCCACTTTCTGAGTAGCCATTAAATATTTCATTTAGAGAGAGAACGAGCTCGCTGCACTCTAAAAGATTGACCTGTCAATAGAAAGCTGTTTTAGCAGTGCAATGCAGGGTGCAATAGCTTCTTTAACATTCAATCTTTGTAGATCTACAGAGAGTTACAGTAAGCACAATCCCAACAGACAGCCTGACATAGAGAAAGAGATGATGACATGCTTTGCAGGTGGAGAGTTGTTTTGTGCTCTTCACTTGCATCATTTAAACTGAACCAAAGCACCGCAGAGGAAATAAAACAGAGAGAAAGCGGTTGTTAAAAGAGACACGATTTGCGGGAGAGAGAAAGGGGGCAAAGAGATTAGTGAGGGAGGAAAATTGGAAACGGGAGATACACACAACAAACACAGGAGAAAAAAAAAAGAGATGAGTCAGAACAAATTGGATGAGTGTTCAGAAGTGGGACGACAGAAATTGAGGAAACAATGGAGATGTGAGAGATGCTCGAGGAAAAACAGAGGGGAAGGAAGAAAGAGAATGAAGGTCACAAAGGCGTGAGGGAAGAAAAGATATTATTACCTTTTGATTTGGAGTAACAAGCAGTCAGAGCAAGATCCTCTCCTGTACGGCAGGCACAGACACATGCATGTTAAACAGGCCCGTGCACCGTGATATTATGTATTCACAGTAGCAGGTCTGCTCTAATGATACCCCCACTGATAGTGGGATAGCAGCTTAATATATCACTCTGTGTGTGTGCCTCAATGAAGATATTACCTCTCGCTGCACATTGTGTAAGGAGTACATTACAGAGACTGGACACACATTCTGGCTCTCACACACTTTGTCTCAAGTGTCAGGAAATAAAACACTGATAGCATTTCACTGATATCCTCAATAGGCGCATGCACACAGAAGGGAAGGATGTAGGAAACGATCTTTGGATGCGTAGAATGACAATAAGGGTGTTGGGCGAGAGGGTAAAGGGTGTGTGGCCAGTGAAGGAAAACTGTCTTTGGGGTCCTGAAAAAAGACCAACATCCCTCCTTCATCAGGCACAAGATGCACTCTTTTTGTTTTTGTTCAATATCTGTGATTTACATTTGAAAACACTAATTTTTACAGAGTATTTCTACACTGTGATATCACTACTTTTACTTAAGTAAATGATCTAAGTACTTCTGCTGCATGTATGGTTTTAAAATCACTTCAAAACACTTTTCAAAGCTGCTTTAATGTGACTCTTTAAGAATGCCAAAATATCACCCAGTGTAATTTTCTTTTTTCCCGTGTTTGCTTGATGTGTATCTTGGCCTCCACCTGCACATCACCATCTGTGAAATGCTTTCTCAGTGTGTGCACAGTGTTTTGAAAATCAAATGAAAGCAAATTTTGGATACTCATGAAATACACCAAAATAATAATACTAAAAAAAGTGTTCACAAGGTAAAAGGAGACAATATGAGGTAAACATTATAAAAGTAAATATAATAGGATGAAGGGTCGTGCATTAAAAAACATGACGAAGCAAGTAACTTTAAGCGCGTCATTTAAATGTCATTATGACATTATTATTTTTAGATAATTAACCTACGCCCTCAATGCAGGTTGTACGAAAACACACACACACAAAAAAACAAAGCAGACGGTGCTTACTCCTGACAGAAAACTTTGAAAGTGACTCCAGAGTCATGATATTGCAACATGACCCACCTCCTGCCCCTCCTTTATGCAAGGAAAGTTTTGGGAATTAGAAAACAAGTTAAAACTTTAATGAAAAGCTGATTGTTTACTGTAACTTTGCAAGTCCCAGGGTCAGGTAGTTGCAGTAGTTGAGGAAGATACACAATAGAAAATGCTGTATTAAAAAAGGTAAATGCCTCCATCACCAATCCATCACTGACTCCATGCATGTGTCCACTGACTCCTTATTAACACCATATTAACATGAAATGGTATGACAAGAATTCTTTCATATACTGTATATTCATATGTTTTCTCTCACACGCTTGCTTTGTGCTGTAGGCTATCATGTATCCTGATAAGAGCAAAAAAGTTGTAGGTTTGTTGAAAACATAAACTGAAAAGATTTACATGTTGAAACAGTTTCCAGTGTTTGGAACCACCATAAGATAAATGCTGAAATGTATTTAATGGGTTTTAAGCTATGCTAGTGATGAGGCATTAGGGATGGCATCATCAAACAGTCAGTCAGTCCACCACTGTGGATGGATTACCACAAATGATGCAAATATTCCAGGTCCACAGAGGTTGAACATAATGGCTTTGGTGATTGCCTGACTTTTCATCTAGTGCCACTAGGATGTCAAAGTTTCAGCTTAACAACTGAAATGTCATCATCCACCAACAACATCTGCAACACAGATTATGAAGTCTGTGACTGTGGTTGTCCTCTAAATTTTGTTTTTGAGCCACTAAGGGATTGATATCTGAGGTTAAGAGTGAAATGTCTCACAACTATTGGATGCACTATCATGGAGAAATATTAATAGCTTTGGGAATGACACATCAGTGGTTAGTCAATATGGATGTGTGTTTCAGTTTTTTTGTAACATACATAGATTACAGTTCATAGACCCACACTGCAATGTATTAGACCACATCTGTTAGTTATTCAATCCAAAGGACAACACAAACATAACTGACTTAAAGTAATAATCTTGAAGATTTGAATTAAAATACATATCTATTGCCCAATGAGGCAATACATTGGTGATTGATTCTATGACCCAATGATGAAAGCCCTTCTATTTGCAATAGTACCCACTGGGTGTGTGTGGTGATTTTCTCAGAAAAAAAATCACAAGCTGCGCACTGATAGTGACACGTTTTCCATCACCCAGCAGTGGTTTGTCCACCAGTGAGGGTAGCCCAGCTAATGTAACAGACTCACTTGTGTGTGAAGCAGCATCCTGTTTTTTTTTTTTTTTTTTTTCTGGTCCCTGCTTGTGTTGAGAGTAAACAGTTACTCTGGCCGAACAAACAAAGAAAATATCAGTGACTACAGACAATGAAACTTTCGTTACAGCTCATTGCTATAGGTGCAGCCAAAGAGGACAAAACAGACATCTCTAAGTGTATTACTTTAAATACAGATTGTTTAAATGAAATTTGTCTTCACATGTAACATATATCAATGTAACTATTTCATTCCTTTTATTGTTTTCATTTCTCTCAATTCCTTCAAATAACATTATTTCATATAATGTTGTTCTAATTAATAAATAAAAACAGTTTGTAAATGATGGTGTATCTGGACTCTTCAATTCTTGATGGTCCAGCCTAATCATTGGCACAAGACCCATCTATCTATCTATCTATCTATCTAGAGAGAGAGAGAGAGAGAGAGAGAGAGAGAGAGAGAAATAAAACAATAGTCCAAACATCTGCTGAAGAAGATCAAGTTTCAAGGTCGAGCATGACCTTCAGGTTAAATCTCAAGATTTATTTTTTTACAGTCTTACAGTACTACAACATTAGTGTTGTAGTAGTTTTTTTTTTAACATAAAACTGTTAGTAAAGTCATGACGTCATAATCAATGGTGAATAACATCTTAACAAGGCGTTGCTTATAAAACTCTGAACCTGTCTGTTCACTTTTTGGGTAAAACAGGAACAGTTTTAACCAGCTGTTTTTTAGTGTGTATGCTGAAAAAGTATAAAATAATAATGTGAGGTAATTGTATGCTAATGTACGCAAAGGTGCTTGGAGGGTAAACGACTACACAGGAGGAGTGTCAGGAGGTGAGTTTGGGAATCAGCTCCCATCTGCTGCCGCCATGGACTTTAACACTGTGGACAAGAAAGGACAGGTGCTGGAGGTTAGAGATGGAGGGCGCAGAGCATCTGTATTTGTATCCAAAAAGAGTCATTTTATTTGCGTGTGGTGTATGTGTGTGTGTCAGAGGGACAGATGCTGGCGTAGCAGGTGCACCGTCCCCTGACAGGTGACAACTCTAACTGCTTTGAAAACCTTATGGCCAACAGAGCGGGGTCACATTGTTAGTTAAATACTTTCTGATTCTCCAGGGGCGCTCACTTTAACCTGCCTGACGTGCCGTGGGGACACTGTTAATTAGGTTCTTTAGGAAATGGCAGCAGCGCTTGCATTATGGCCATGATAAACAGCATATTTTGAGGGCTAGAAATCAGCCAGGTTTGCCTATGAATTTTGTTCAAAGAGATCCAGTGTCTTAACATTAAAATATATGCACATGCTTGAAAAGGGTGAGAGATAAATGACCTCACCACAGAGAACTTTGTGGAGGAGACATATTTTGACATTGACGCAGCATTTTGATGTTGAAAAAGCTTCATGTATAATGCAAGTTTAAAGTTGTGGAGGCTGATGGATTGAGAGACAGACACATTTGCAACATTTAACCTCAATTTCTTTACTTTATTTTTAACCTTTGCAAACTAAACAGAGTAAGTTACAGAGAAAAGGAGGTCGAAACTTTTGTCACATACTTGGCTGGTGCTCTGTTTCATAATCTAAAACATTGACTGGCTTTTTCTCTATATTCTCTGCTACATAAAAGACTATTATCCAATCAATCTAGAGATTATTAAAAAACACTTGACAAAAAAAAACAAAAAAAAAAACACAAAAAACCTCCAAAAGTGTGACCATTGAATAGATTTTATGAATATTCAGTTCATGACATGTTTATCCTTCTTTTGTGAGGACATGTTGGTGTTAACAACATATCCTTTCATCTTTCATTTGAGCTTTAGCCAACTTGTCAGTCTCCATACCCAGTCCTTGAAAACACATGGCCTTAGGCCAAACTGAAGGGCATGGTTGACAAGGATGTGAAGATGCATTCATCACTCCCCAGGTTTTCTCGGAATAAATGGATAAGTGCCCAAAATTTGAAAGTAAATTCTTCTTTCACCTTGGCTGACGATCAGTCTAGAATGGATTTAAAATCTTCTTGGACCTAGTCCAGTGGGTGCCATTTTGTCTAGCACTCCCGCAAGACAATTCCCTCATAGCAAGGTAGCGGTGGCTGGCACAAATCAACCATTTGCACACCAATAATGTTTGCTCATTCGGTCGGCAGTGTGCAGCTGAGACAGGCTGCGGAGCCAAAAGGAGACCAAAGCAGCCAGTGCTGAATCATAAACTACAGGGACAGTTATTTGCTTAAATATTAAATTAGGCCCATTATTTCAACCCTTGTCCTGGGCTAAGGGGTAATAACATTGCTCCCAAGTTCAGTTAATCATTATAACTTGCACTGCTCCTTTGACACAACATAGACAGATGAAGAGGGCAGCAGAATATAACATATATGAATAAGTGGAAGTGAAGGACAATGTTTTCAAGCTTCTCAGCTATAAGTTTAGAGAGCAGTTAGATGAAAAGACACACACTGATATCACATTCTGACCATCAAATATGAAGCTACAGCTAGCAGGCAGTTAGCTTAGCATAAAGACTGGAAACAGCTGACCTAACTGTCCAAAGGTAACAAACCCTGCCTATCAGCACACACTAAAGCCCACTTATTAACATTTTATATCAGGAGACAAGTGTAAAAAAAAAGTGTGAAAGGAACAAATTTTGGTTTCATCTGTTCCCAGTGTGTAGTCTAGGACAAGATAATCAATCAAAAAAGGTATCCATTAATTGATTGACATGAGCACAGGGGTATGATCAAAATAAAATGCCTTAAGAAAAAGGTGAGGGTTTATTAAATTTTGATTTCACTGCACATCCCATGATTTTAAACCTTAACAGAAAAACAATGCAAGTAAAGTGTAGCCAAGGTTTATGTGCATGACGTACCTAAACTAAAACAACTAGAAAATTATGTTTCTTCCATTATTTGCCTCTATTTAGTGTTTATTTCAACTTTTATTTTTGTAGCTCTGTCCATCAGTTCAATTAAAGATAACATCACACTCATCAAAGTAACTACTAACATCCGGGAGCGTGATAAAAATACTGTAGGTCGGACAGGGCAGCAAACATGAGCACTGTGAGAGATTGTGAGCAAAATTCAAGGTAAGTTAAATGCATTCAGAACAGACAATGACCTAAACTGTCCAATGTGAAAATTAATCAGACTTCCTAGTTCAACTGTATTTGCCAGTTGGACACATTGTGTTCATGTGCAATGTTCAAAGATCTCATCATTTAATTTGGTGAATTATCCTAACTGAATTGATCATAAATAATCATACAAAAATAACAATAATAACTATAATAAATTTCCCTTTTCGAAGATGGTGAACCCTTTGCTTGTATGTATTAAAGAAGGTGGAGTGGAGTGGACCAGTCTTTATGGGCTGAAATAAGAGGCACATTATTTTGACCAAGCCCTTAAAACTTACACTACTGAAATGACGGTATTTCATTTGCATAGAATATTTTAAAATTCACATGAGTGGCCCTAACCACATTTCACTCTTATTGTTAAAAAGCCATCATAAAAAAAAATAAATGAAAATAAAAATAAAATATAAAAATTTCAAAGAAAAGCAGAGAGATGCTTTTTCAAAAGTTTCTGCTGTGGATTATACTTTTGCAGATGAGCTTTTGCCATTACCAACACTGAGGGATGAAGCCAGAGTCCTGCTTGTGACCAAATTAGGGGATGTGATGGTCCTTGTTTGGTCATTGTTTGTGTGTGTGGGTGTTAGAGGGAGTATCTGTGTAAATTTCTGTATGAATCTTTGCCTGTTCCTTTTTCTATGTGTGTGTGTCCAAACTTTTCCACACGAGACCATGGTTCAGTAGCCCATCTGTCTGTGTATACAGTAAAAGCAGAGAGATGTAGTGCAGATATCTCTGTGTGTGTGTGTGTGTGTGTGTGTGTGTGTGTGTGTGTGTGTGTGTGTGTGTGTGTGTTTGTGGTCAGCTAATCTGTGAGCAGGTGTGGTTCTTGAACACACACACACACACACACACACACAAACACACAGTAAATCACTTAAATCTTTCTGTCTGTGGATGATGCATGACGCCACTAGAGGCACATCACTCACGCTGTCATGACATGCATTTGAGCCAAACGCGCTCACAGAGATTTCTCCTTTAAACTTTTTCCCTACAGATGACGTAAGAAGTCTCTGAACTTGCTGAGAGTGTTGTCCAATTTTATGGATGGGGAACCAAAATGGGCTACCAAACCAAACATCAAGCTGTATAAAGCCAGACTTTTCTGCTGAGTCTATTGTCCAACACACCTTTTGCAATAACGCAGCCTATTTAAGCGGTCATGTTCTACTTACTGTTTTTGCTCTGCTTACACTGCTGTTGCAGTGATGGCTGCATCATCACTGCCGATGCTGGTGTATTGCAATTAGTGGTCTCACGTCAGTATCCATCTGTTGATATTTCACAGTAAATTTTAATCTGCTGGCGGTGCTAGCGAAAAAGTCAACAAATACTGTTTTCTCCTGCCTGAATAATATTTGCTGAAATCTTCGGTGCACAGATGTTGTAGGAAATTAATGAGCCCTATCTATCTCTATATTTATATCAATATATTTGCAACTAGCATCTAAAAATGACATGAATGAATTAATTAAATCATTGAGAGACTCATACACCGGTTTGATGTTTTATGTTGTCATTTGATATGAAGCATATTTTAAGCTCTGTGCTGGTTTTCTGTCTTCTGTGGTCTGTGTCTCCCTCCGATGTTCCAGAGTAAGGCCGTGGAGCTGTCAGTGTTAGACATGGTCTGTGGGTTATCAGTGCTGGAAGCTGCTATCCAGTGCAGGACAGGACAGTTAAGCAGCCGGGCTGACAGGCTGACAGGTGTCAGCTCTACGGGATTCAGGCTGATCCAGACCTCTCACTCGCCACAGTGCTCCAAGAACAGGTGGCTCATGCTGATATATCACACACGGCCACGTTCACGTTGAAACACACACAAACACACCATCAGAAAAACACACTCCCTCAGAGGCATGGATGCGTAGCGAGCAAGCGTGACGCACACTGGTGTTGACCAGTAAGCATGCATGTAGACACTCAAAATGATGTATCATGTATCTTTATGATCACATACAAAAGTGCAAAAATCACAGAAGCAGAAATGTACACACATATATAAATTGAATTGCACATACACTGAAAATGAATCTGATATCAAGGAGACAACTTTTACCACACTCACACACCAGTATATGACACACATGCATTGGGTATAGACAAGACAGACAAGTTTTATTGATTAGGAAGGCATGATAAAGATTTTTTTTTTCTTTATTGTACTGCATTATGTGGAAAAACGCTAATAAAACTGCGTTAAACAGGTTAAACAAAGGTTAAGCAAATCTGATTCTATTCCAAATAACATGGACTATACTAGTCTCTAACCAGATCTTATAGCTGTGTAGCACACAGAAATTAAAGTACAATGTCTAACACATGTTACTCTGCCTCAAAGGAGAAAGTCACCACTGAGCTAGCAAACAAAAGAACCAAATGTATTTCTTCGGATCTTGTGGAATCCATCAAGTAGCAGGGTGCTAATTATAGAATTGTGTCTATAATTAGCACAAGCGTTTCATTGCATATTATTATATTATTTAAAATTACATGTTTACAATTATACATTGAGGGGGACAACTGTTTTTCCCCATAATTTCCACTGATTGGCGTCCACAGTATATTGTAATATATCATGTGTATGCTCCCAACTTTAAGGTGAGTCATCAAAAATATTTTAATGTTTTAAAGGAAAGGAGAGGCATATTGACACTCAAAAAAGATTTTTCTCCATATTGTTAGCTTCAACCAACAAGGGATATTCAGATGCAGGAGGAAGGTTTACTCAGGATAAGGAACATAATGTTTATCTTGTATTACTGTGGAGGACGGCAACTTTTGTACAATAGAATGCTCTAACTTCAGTGCAGATGAACTTTTCAAGTCCATACCAGAGCCAGCAAGCAATCACAACAGCAACATGTACAAAGTGAAACTAGCAACGAGTTGCCATTGACCTTCCAATAGCAAGGTAACGTAGATAGGTAACATAGGGCATATGTTATGGGTCCTAAGGCTGGTTCCACAGTAACAAATGATTTTTTTTTAGGTTCGATGTCACGATTCCTGCAAAACACAAATGAATTTATCCAGAGGAACGAAGAGCCGAACCACTCGCTTTCTTCCCAAATTTCCTCCGGCGTGAGAACGGAGGTGCCCACCTTAGGAAACTGGGGCGCAACACCACCCAAGCTAATTGGTTCCGCCCCCCTGTTCCCCGAGATCTTCATTTCACAGTACCTGTGAAATTAATTACTTCAGGTCTAAACCCGCAATGCTGAGGTTCATTGAAAGGACTAGATGTTACAATCCCTAGTGTTTGCACCACTTTTAATTCGGGAGTTCTTGACGGATGGCTTCTATAATGCTTTACCAGTGGGACACATCGTCAGTTGTGTACCTCAGCATCACAGGGTGTTTCGGCCATTTATCACAATACACCCTCTGCTGAGGCAGGCCCACCACGGGTTGATCAAGCCTGGGTGAGTGTCTCACGGTTAGTTGTTTGCCTTAGCAGCCCAGGTGGTGTCGCTCCTCTTCAGCCACAGCCAATGGCTTGTCCTCTCGGCGGTGTTGGCCAGCTCTTTGATGGCTTGTCTGTGAATCTGTCCCCTGACTCCGACCTCCCTAAGGAGCTTCGCTGTTGTGCTGGCTACAAAACCCCTACACCCCACCTCCACTGGGCGCACCCTTATCTTCCAGCCTCTGTCCTCTGCCTCGGCTGCTAGGTTGGAGTAGCGCAGCTTCTTACGCTCATACGCTTCTTTGATGGCGTCCTCCCAGGGAACCGTCAGTTCTATGATGTAGGTGAGCTGGCAGGAATTAGACCAGTGGACGAGGTCTGGTCGCAGGGTGGTTGTTGCGATCTCCGGAGGGAAAATGAGCCTCTGATCTAGGTCGACTCGCATCTGCCAGTCCCTGGCTGCATTCAGTGGGGTCAGATCAGGGTTTGAGGGGCTAACCCTCGGCTTGTCCCCCTCCCGAACAAACGATGGTGGGTGTCGGCGCACATCCTGGTTGTTGAAGGATTGGGCGTTGATGGATACGCTCTTGCACTCGAGTTTATCGGCTAGACACCTGAGGACCTGGTTGTGTCTCCATGTGTATCTGCCTTGAGTGAGGCTGGTCCTACAGCCAACCAGGATGTACTTGTGTGTTGCAGGGGTTCTACACAGGGGGCAAGATGGGTCCTTTCCAAGCCATAGCTGCAGATTTGTGGGAGAGGGCAGCACATCATACATTGCTCGGACGATGAAGCTCAGCCTGTTGGATTCCATGCCCCAGAGTTCACTCCATGTGAGTTGTCTCCTCTCGACACCCTCCCACCTCATCCAACGGCCCTGTTTGGCTTGTGCTATGGCTTTGGAGCATCTGGCTGCTTCCTCCTGTCAGTGCACCTCCTCTACCACCATGGATCAACGTTCGGTTGCAGATGCCTTTTGGTGTTACAGCTCCAAGGTCAAAGCCTACACTGCCTTGTTGGACATGGCCCACTATGTCACGATGGAGGAGAGCAGATTTGGTCTGTAGCACAGCTGTGGCTGGGGTCCACTTTTTCCCAGATGCTAGGGTAGGAGCGGCGCCTCTCACCACAGGGTCCCGGGAGTCAGTGAGGGACATGTCTAGCCCCACCTTGGCACACTTGAAATTTTCAACCAGACTAGAAATTGGCAGTGACAGGGCTCCGTTGCTGTAGAGTCCAACACTGCTGAGGCATTCAGGGAGTCCAAGCCACTTCCTCACGTGAGAGTTCACCGTCCTTAAATACTACTTGTTTCTTAAAAATAATAATAACAAAAATAAAGTGCTCATGAATAATTACAATAATAATATGTAAATAATAATTTTACACAAAAGTGATTACACTTTTTGAGTGTATCACACATGGTATTAGTAAATGTACCAGAAATAAACTATATTTACATATTTACACAATCAAAATTCAATCAAGCTCTTTTGTCATGCACATATTTTGGAAGTTCCTTTTCACCATATTTCCATTTAGTCACCCTTAACCAGATGTCCTGTGGTCCTGATGGACCCTGCATTGGCATGTTGTGTTAGGCAGTGCTCGGTTCCCTCCTTTTTCCCTTGTGTTTTCCCTGTGTTTCCTTGCCCCCTTGTGGTCTTGTCTGTTTTTCCCTGTTTGTTCAGGTCCGTGCTGTGGGCTGCACCTACCTGCCCAGCTCCTTCAGTCCTTCCTCCTCTCACACCTGCAAGTCATCACCTCATCTATGACTTAATCAGCAGTGTATTTAACCCTGGCTCAGTCCACCAGTTTTCATCAGATCGTCTGCTTGTCTTAAGTGGTATGCCTGTCCGCTCATCTGCCAGTCGTCCGTCCTCCTGTACTTGCTTGCCTGTACTTACTCAGACTTTTCTTTGTACTTTTCTCTTAGGAGTTCCTCCTGTTAAGCCCTCAGCCCAGCCCAGCCTTGCCGGTGACAGGAATTGGATCGCGGCCTTCTGGAGCGTTTTTCTGCTCTCACCCTTAGTTGCCAGTTCTTGGACACTTTCTGTTATATTATTTCATTAGTGATCTTATTAGAGCATTTTTTGCTCTCACCTTTTGTTGCCAGTTTTTGTGGACACTTTTTGTTATTAAACCATTTGATTTTTGCAACCTGCCTGTTCTCCTGTGCATTCTCTGAGTTCATCACTGTGAGTTCTTCCTTCAGGTCTGAGTGTATTCGTACACTTACCATGTTGGGTGTGAAGCCTGTGCTAGAATGCTGTGCACTGCAGTATCAAACTGTTAGTAAGGGTAGGTGTTCATCACACTTGTTCTAATTTTGATCTCCATAGCAACGGCTCATCTGGAGAAGTGTACAGATAAACCATTCCAACTGTCCATTCAAAGCAGGATGGTATGATGTGGCCCTGGTCTTGGAGATCTGAAAGAGCTTGAAAATGTTCTTGAAAAGCACACTTTGAAAGTTATGGCTCTGGTATGTATGTAGCTCCAATGAACAAAAAAAAAAGCATGACATGCAGTCGCTGACCAGCATCTTTCAAATTGTTTCTGCTCCTTTTTCTGGAATTGGGAATGCCTGCACCCACCTGGTGAACTGATCCATGATGACCAGGATCAAAGGCGGCAGAATATGTGACAGAATATGTGATAGCAGCAATAATGCATTGGTTTAATCTCATCTACAGTAATATAGAATATACAAAAGATATTTGAAGGCAAAACCTAATTTTCTTTCATTACTTTACAAAATAATCCACCAAGACAAGGCATTTTGCTGTCTCATTTCCCCCCTCAAAGATGCCTTTGTGTGCAATTACTCAATGTCTCACTGGCCTTTAACACAGCAAAACAAACACACACACACACACACACACACACACACACACACACACAGACACACACGAGGTTCATACCTTCTATGACAAGTAGCTTCCAAACCTCACTCAGAGATCACCAACAGTGTAATAAAATGCTGCATTCAATCAAACTCACTGACTTCTTCATGTGATGTTTAGTGTCATTTTAGAGGAAGAATAAAATAAACTGTTCACTGGAGGAGTTATCAGCTAAAAATAGAAGAGTAATTGGACACGATCAAGTGGAAAGGGATGGATGATAAATACAGGAGGGGGAGAGGGAGAATGATGATGAAGGGATTAGACAAAAGAGAATATACATTAAAACATGTAACAGTGTGCAGTAGATGGAGAAAAACAAAGAGACATGTGTCCATTGAAGTGTTCAGTGGGAGTCCATTCAGCTTGTGTAGGATTACTGAGTTTTAAAAACCTGGATTGAGTTACTTTATTCTGCAACAGGAAGGTTACACAAAGGATGTGAAAGCCTGTCCTCACACTGTGGAATAGCTGCAAAGTTGCTTGGCCATTTTTCCCAAAGGGCATGTCTGTACTCTTAGTCCAGCAGCTTTACCGACAGAATAAAATTGTTTGTATACATAAAGCAACAAATGCTCCCTCATTCTTTTATAGCCAACAGTAAAGACAGTGACACCAGAATATTTGTTGCTTCTGTCAAAAAATAAAATCGACATGTACCATTTAGACATCTTGTATTGTTACATGTTGAGGGGATACAGTAAAGTGACTAAAGTAGTAGTCCATGACTTTCTTTGTTGCTGTTGCTCCAACTGTCATGCTTTGCATTCACACACAGGCTACGTTATCAAGTTTCATAACTAGGTTCGGGAACAAAAACCATCCTCTGAACACATCTCATTAACTCTTCGCACAACACATGACAAACGAGCATTACAGCAAATTGCTCACCTTACACCATGAACCAAGTGTTCATTTTCAACCCTTCAGACAGCAATCAGTTCGAAGATGAGCAGACTCTCAAAGTCCTCTCCATCTCCGAACATTCATCTCCACCAGTTTACCAGTTGTGCTCAGCAAAACCATATTTCCGGATGGTCTCAGCTTTCAGCCTACGACAACCCAATGCCGTCTGTCCCTCATTGAGCAGAATCTCCAGAGTAGCATCCCATCTTTGGCTCCAAACAACTCTCTGTCCAACTCGAGATCCAGTCTCTGAGCGACATGTACAAATCGTGTGTTTTCCGTCAGCACTTCCACAACAATGCCAACCCCCTGCCGAATGTGGTAGTGTATCCAGGCCATCACAGACCACTAGCCGAAAAAGACAGCCCCACCAACCAGCAATGCCTCTGTCTCTGATGAGCCCAACAACTTCTACACTCGTGTTGACTGAGACAACACACAACTAGCCATCAAAACTGCTCCCCACCCAGATGAACAGCTCCTCACGCTCTTCACTCATGATGTGTGTTCTGCACTCAGCAGGGTGAACGTCCGTAAGGCGGCTGGCCCTGACAGCATACACAGCCGTGTGCTCAAGGCCTGGCTGGGGTCTTCACTGTCATCTTCAACCTGTCACTGGCCAAGGCAGTAGTCAGCTGCAGTGGACCTTAATCATTTCCATCCCATCGCACTCACCCCCATCATCACCAAGTGCTTCGAGAGGCTGGTCTTGGCCCACCTCAAATGCTATCTTCCCCCCACACTGGACCCCCATCAGTTTGCCTACCGACCAAACAGGTCGACAGAGGATGCCATCTCCACAGCACTGTACTCCACCCTGACACACCTGAACAACAACAACACCTATGCAAGGATGCTATTCATTGACTTCAGCTCAGCATTCAACACAATCATTCCCTCCAAGCTGGTCAACAAACTCAGTGACCTCAGCATCAGCACCTCCCTCTGCAACTGAATCCTGGAATTCCTGGACCCTCATTTCCTCCACCCTGATAAAGAAAGCTCAACAGTGCCTCTACTTCCTGAGGAGACTGAAGAAAGTTAACCTGGCTCATCAAATCCTAGTTAACTTCTATCGCATCCAGAGCATCCTGACCAACTGCATTTTAGCATGGTACAGCAGCTGCACAGCCTCAGAGCGGAGGGCCCTGCAACGGGTGGTGAATACCTCCCAGTACATCATCGGTGCCCAGCTAACTGTCATCGAGGACCACCAGCGCAAGCAGTGTCTAAGAAGAGTACGCAGCATCAGCAGTGACAGCTCTCACCCCAACCATGGACTATTTGCCCCCTTTCCATCTGGGAGGAGGTTCAGGGGCCTCCGTTCCCGCACCAGCAGGCACATGAACAGCTTCTTCCCCAGAGCTGTGACCCTGCTGAACTCCATCCCCCCAACATGTTTTTATCTCATGTCAATTGCACTACCTGTATGTATTTATACTTTGAATATTATGACTATTTGACCCTCTGGTTAGATGCTAAACTGCATTTCGTTGTCTCTGTGTTGCACTCTGACGATGACAATAAAATTGAATCTAATCTACTCCAATCTAAAAAAAATCATTGCCGTAGCCACTGGACTGCATTAACAGTGTGCGATAAATAACATTTCCAACCATTGAAAGCAACCTTTCTGATAAGTTACTTTAAGGTTTGGGTTACCTAGTCAGCATTGCCTAACTTGATGGTATTTCAACTGGTCAACTCAATCACCAGTAGTGAAAAGTAGCTTATTACATTTAGGCAAGTAGCCTACTGTACTGAAGTACAAATTTGAGGTACTTGAATATTTCTATTTTCTGCTACTTTATATTTCTAAGCCACTACATCTCAGATGGCAATATATAACAGATTCAGATCCATAATGCAAAATATAATCAATAAATAAATCATAACATCATATATGTGCGGATTAATTGGTCTTCAGGGGGAAAATTTACAAGATACCCAACGGTATGTAATGTGAAAAACATATATATAAATTAAAGCAATGAACACATGAATGCATCAGTAATTATAATCCAAAAATAAATATCTATTTTATCCTGAAATGTAGAGGCCTCTGTGCTCTCTACTCTGTGTGTGTGTGTGTGTGTGTGTGTGTGTGTGTGTGTGTGTGTGTGTGTGTGTGTGTGTGTGTGCAGTGGTGGCTGCGCTTATCTCTGCAGTGGTGGCTTGCTTGTTAGTAATGTCAGCTCTAGTTCCAGTTTCATTACAGGAATCTACAAAACTGCTATTGGTAGCTGTTATGCAGTGGCTGCACTTGCTGAGTGACCATCCTCATTAGGTGAGCTTTTTGTTATTGGTAAACTACTTTCTGGTTCCACCAAGTATTATGATGGCTAATACTTAAACCAAGCTAGCAAGACGCTGGCTGAAGTGAAGCATAGTAAAATTCAGATTAAACTACATAATCCTGTTGATTACTTATAAGGTTCTACATGACTTTGTCTTGTTAGATTGCTGATCTCCATGTTCTGTAGTCCACCTCTTGACCACTCTGATCCTCTTGTCTCAACCTTCTGTCAATCCCCCACTGCAATTGCAAAACAAAAGGTCATCATGCCTTTGCTGTTTTAGCTCCGACCCAATGGACCCATTATTTATATTCTGGGCTTTGTTTTTTTTTTTTTTTTTGTCTGTCTGTCTGTTAGTCTGTCTCTGTGTTTTTGCCGTAGTTGTTCATTCACTTCTATTTGTATATGAAGCACTTTCTAATTGTGCGTGTTTTAAGGTGCTATATAAATGAAGCGTTACTTAATTACTTAAAAAAAAAAAAAAAAAAAAAAAAAAAAAACAGAGAAAGGAGACATGCAAAGTTCTGAAGAGGTTGACATCAATCACATTGTTTAAAACAAGTGTAGCGGATCACCAGCAGACAGTTAACTTAGACCAGATCATGAGAAAGAGAGCCAAGACTTGTAGACTTAGTAGACTAAGGGTTAGGGTTGTATCCCACAATAAAAACATATTCCATATTCCACATGTTGCAAAATAGTACAATACACAAGAAACATTTGTATAAAGCACATACATATTATGCAATAACAATGATGATAATAATTATTCACCCCCCCCAAAAAAAAAAAATAAATAAATAAAAGAAATAAATAAAATAAAATAAAATAAAATAAATAAAAGTCTATATATATGATAATTACAATAACACACTGATTTCCCCTGGGCAGGCTAACTTGATAATACTGGCTCTGTTTCCACATAATTAAAAGGCTGTCTTTCAGCATTAAACAATTTTGTTGATCCAACTTAATGTCTTTGGGTTTGGTCAGCTTCATTGATTAGGGTTGATTCAACTTATTCATTATGGTTCACTGAACTTATTCATTATGGCTGGGTCTGATTTAACTTGTCAAAACAATTTCAGAGTAATAAAATGACACTAGTAAAAGAAATTGATTCATCCATGTAAATTAAGTTTGCCCAACAAGATCAAGCCATTTAATCTCATAGAAATACATATTGCATGATTTAATTAATTTAAATTAAAGAATAACTTTTGAGTGGTAACATTTAACAATAACTGAAACCTAAGTTTCAACAAAGTCTACAGCCCCCTTGGTGTTAAGGGTGGAAACATAACACAAAATAACTGGGTAATGTAGCTCTTGTGATGGATGGAAATGTTATCCAATTCAGTGATGGTAAAATATGAGAGCATTGCTTGTTTCCATCTCATTCCTCTGTAGAGCTTTGAAGCATTCTCACCTGACGTCAGTGCTGTCAAATATCCAGATCAGAGGGCATATGCAAACAAACAAACAAACAAACAAACAAACAAACAAACAAACACAAAAGCATGAACACCACCAGCAGAGTGGGTTTCACACACCTGTACATCATTTCACTAGATTCACAGACAGTCACAACATTAAAGCATTTAGAGGCAAGAGTTGACATGTTTGCAGTGGCTCTGTGTGTGTGAACCCTTTTGGGTTATATACATATTTCAGATATAAATCCTTATTATGTTTTCATATATGATGCATTTCATTTTAAAGCACAACACAATTCAAGGAAAACGCAAACAGTTCAAATAGATTTGGATTATTTACTAATGATTAAACATTATGCATGTGCGTATTAGCATGTGAACCCTTGTGATCTAGAAGGTGCTCTTGTCTATGGCTTCAACTAAATCTTTCCTGGAGTTGCATATCCATTAAGTATTTGATAATTAATAATTGATACGTAAGTATTTGCTTGGAAGGATTTCAGTTCATTTTCATTAACTCCCCCAATTTAAAAACTGCTGTGGGTCCCACATGGGCCAACTCACAGGGGTCCACACTGTATTAGTACAGGTTTGCCCCTGCCTTCACTGCCCACAGTAAAACCTCACCTGGGACACTGGATGTGCTACTGTGAAGAACTTTTACTCTACAACCATTACTCTACAAAATAGAACACAATGCTAATTTACCTTGGAAGTAACCCTGAGTTAGCTTACTATGCCAGTTATTAAGATAGTTAGCTGGACAAGCCAATATTTATGCCAGTTCGACCAATTCTGAGACAATCATATATTGTTGTATGACTATATGACAATAAAACCTCTTGCTAAAAAGTATGCCATTGAGAATTCTTCTAAAGAAACAAGGCTGTCTTTTGAAGCGTCACCACCATAAGCAACATTTCAGCATTAAAATGTGTAAAAATAACTAGATCTATGTTACATATTTTCTTCAGTTGTGCGCTTACATTATCCCAGCAATCCTCAAACCCAGAGAGATCCATAATTTTATTCAAAGTAATGGTGTGTTTGATTTTGCGGGCTGTTAATGGCGACACAGGAAGATGATACTTCACAGCCGATGGTGAGAGAGAGGAAGAAAGTTGGTGAATGAGACTAAACATAACGTGAATAAAACTTGAGTCCATTTCCTCCTCCATGAACACAATTTCTATGTGAGTCACATCAGATAGATTTATCAGCAGTGGTGTTTTTTTCATAGTAAAGACAACAACTCCCATGATCCCACGCTACTTCACAACATCATCGTCTTTTGTTTTCGTTTTGACCGAGAGACTGCTAGCAGCAGAAATGACATACTGTGTTCAAATGATTTTAAAACTGTATTGTTTACATCAGTCATTCATCATACTGTGCTTTCATTTGATACCAATGCCAAAACTTTGCAGTAGATGCCAGTTTTTAGTGTTCATTTTGTCTTGTTTTGTATTTTCTTCGGGACATGCAGTTCTAGCTAACAACAGATGAGATGTTTCTAGCCAAATATCACATGTGCATTCAAACAAGAACACCATGTACTGTATATAAATTAGCCTGACTAGCATAACTGATTAATGTATTCGGATCAAAAGCTATTGCCATGTAACTCATGAGATATTACACTTTGCATCTGTACTCATGACAAGTTATTTCAACATTATTCCTTTTTCACTGCAGTCCCTTAGGAGCCTACCATCAGAGCATGTGTGCTACTGGTGGGGGCAAGGGCACTCACAGGCTCACACCATTGGAAACTCAAATTACCTCAATGCTCGAGGGAGTTTAGGACTTATAATGAGGATTGTAGGAGGAGTGCAACAATTGTGAGAGAGCTGTTAGACTTCCATATGCAGGCAGTATAGATGTGCTGGGTGGGATGACTTGAGCGTGTGTGGCAACCGCTGTAGGTCTCCAGTGCGGTCTGTCGTGTTCACTGTAGCAGGTTTACACAGAGAGAATATATAAAAACTAAAATTATACTTGCTGATATGCACTGTATTAGAAAATATTATTAAAAACTATTGACACTTCTTCAGTGCTCTTTGATGTAATCTTGAGTCTCTACAAACAGCGATGGTAATTTCATCACTTAGTTCACATACAGTACAGCCCTCTCTACTGTGCTCTGGGCATTTGGGATGTGATGATGAGACAGTGCTGATGAAATATTGAGCCGACTGCTATTAAAGATTTGAGTTGGCTCATGTCTTTTTAAATTGAAAGCTGCTTATGGAATAGCTATGGCTCACTACAAGCACAAGTACAAATAACTGCTGATTTGTACATTTCTGATAATATGGAGGTATAATTAATATGTTATATTATATGAAATTAAATGTGCATGAGGCACCATTATACAATCTGGCTTCAATTCACCATTTTACCATCTGCATTGCCAATTTCCCTTCTCCACAATGTTCGTAGGCTTGGGAGTAGCTTAAGTCATCCTGTACCGTGTGCCCTATGTCTGGGTCTGGACATATCACCACTCTAACTTTAACAGTAAAGTGTGGATTAGCCTTTTCAGCAAGAAGTGATGGATCATTAATCAGATTCTCCTGATGGGCTCCATGAGGGTCAAGTCTGATATCACCTAAGTCAGAAGGTTCAATGACAGTTGCACTTGATTAAATGGTGGCTGTAGCTGCACAGCTGAAACTCTGTCACTGGACGTCATCATGGCTGACTGACCATTATTGCAACTAGCTCTAGCTGAAGCTCCATCAATGAAACCAGTGACAGCTGAAGTGCTGTCATCATGAGGAGCACTGTTGATGTCTGAATGTATTGCCTTAGTACCTCTGGTGACTAAAGTTCTGCCAAAGGCCACAGCAGTTGCTGAATCATCTCTGGAATTTGCAATTTCTTTTAATCTATTATGTGTCAGTGGAAGTTGAAGCTTTGTCATCTCCAGATTTTATGTCAGCTTAGCTGTAGATGACAGATTGCTCCCAGTTGACCTTTTGCTAATCCCATCCTCCGAACAGCAACTCAGAGCTTAGTAACTGTAACTAGACACCGGCAGGACCGTCAAGCTTTTCATTGTTATAAGTGTTGGTACGGTGTACATGAGGATCTAAGAAAAGCAATACTTGGTATCTCTAGAGTTTGGATGTTGGCGTCTTCATTGTAGTGTTTCAAAAACCTGTGAGGAATGGATTGAACTTTGTCTTTATCTGCTCTAACAACAGCTGCAAATGTTTGTCTGCCTACAGTAGTAACCAAGTGTTATACCTAAAGGCAATGGGCACATAATTAGCTTTCTACAGATTACATCAGAAAAACATCCACTGTTTGTGGATATGTCAATCTGTGAGCCAAGATATAGCTTTATAGGAATTTAGAGTAATGATGTGTTGTTTGTTTCTCTGTGTGTTCTGGGAACATTCACACCCCAACAACTCCAGCCAAATTGTCAGATTTGAGATCAGTTTGAAGAAATCTCAATATCCTTTAGTTCAAATGCCACGAGCATCAGGCATATGCATTAAAACAAGTTTAAGTAGAATAGGAAAGTAATAAATATATAAATGAATTGACCACAGCAAGGACAAAATATCCTTTATGATTCTCCTAGCCTTATTCTTGCAGGGCCTGGTGTAAATATGCTTTATGCAGCTAAACTAGCCACTCTTCGTAGGGCCTTGCACACCAGTTTGGTGATGTTTCCATACTAGGCAGTGATGTTCCCCATAAAGATACTCTCGATGGCGCATGACTGGAAATTCCTTCAGTATGGAACATGCATATGCAGACTGTATGAGACCTCTGACTGGCCTGACCATTTCCTGACATCTCACATCACTGGAAGTATGTGTCATTGTTTGTTGACATATTCTGACCTCAGCAAACACATCTAGCATTTTTGCTCTGTAGCTGAAAGTTTATTCTCCTTGTGGTACTGTCAATATGTTGATGTAAATCCTTCCTAAGGGTAGTCTGATTGAAGTCTCCAGCAACAGTGAGGGCAGCATTAGTATTTTCTGTCTATGAGCTGTTTTTTGCAAAGATCTGTCAGGGAAGCCTATGTTCTCTATCCTGTGGTGGGATATAGACCTCTGTGATAAATGCTGATGTAACTTTCCTTTGGTAGAAAAGGTGGTCTATATTTGATTGGCAATAACTCTAGATCAAGTGAGCAGGAACATTATTTTTTTCTCCCTGTCACATCAATCCTTATTCACCACAATGCACAAACCTGCCAATCATCTGTTCTATCAGATCACTAGAGAAAAAGCACTGGGAGAAAATTCCCTGTTAAATTACAGTAAGCCACTGGCAGCTACAGTGTACCTACCTACCTTGCATAATACTGTTATTTTAGTGTTGCTGCTGTGATCTCCACAAGTTGACAGTTTATTACTGCAAAATGTATTGTAGAGCTGTAGAATGTAGAATGCAAACCCTGAAAATTAGCAGCACAGAAATTACTTGGACAAGTGAATACCTTATAACATTTGTCTTTTATTATAAAGTCAATGCAGTGTCCAAGACATTCAGTGACTGATAAATTTAAAATTATTTTATTTTTTCTAGAATTCATAAAACATGATCCTTAAAAACACCATTCCTCATGCTGAACATGTTCTCAGTGTTAGTGTAGGGGGAATTAAATTAATGTTGGTATTGCATTCGTTAATAAAATATCGGGGCACCACCTTCCTCAGCTAAGAAGGACTGTATGGAGACTGACTCCTGTAACGCTGATGTTATGATAACGAATGAACCAACAGTAAACCAGTCTGATAATCTGAAGGGTAAGTTCCGGAGATAGGGATCGTTATTACTCAGCTCAAAAGGACATCGTCTGACCACGGCTTAAATAAAAAAAGAACTTATTTATTAAACACAAATGAATAATGAATAATGTATCATGAATAGTACGACAGAGAATATATGAGATCTGAAACAACACAAGCAGAGAGAAACTTATGGCAAACAATGGCAGAATGAGTTTGGCAATAGTGAGAAGTAGTTAAAGGGAAAACTGGGGACGCAAATGTAAAGTTAATTTACTGAACGAATGGTAAAGAGAATTTAGTCAAATTTACAGTATCATAACCTCACGGACCAACTCTTATTCAAACCCGCTTAACATGCCTGCTTGGCCAGCGACGCTCCTGTTTGATGTCTGCTCCGAACTGACACGAAGACTCCAAGCTGTGTCCGTGGCTCTGATCTGCGCGGCAGTCTGCTGGACGAATCGAGCAAACCACGGTGACGAGCCGGTGTTGGACAGGGATGTTTCAGGGGCTGGAACTCTCCGGTGTCGGTTACAGACGAGGAGCGGCTTCTGATGGTTGTCTAGCCCGAACCAGCGGGTTAGCAGATGGCTGCAGGTTTTAGTAATAAGTGGTGACCGTGAAACAGGACTTTAGATTACTAACAATAAGATTAAATGTCTCCTCGATGGCCGATCGAAAAGTGTCTCCAAAATTATTGTTACGTGAGTAGAATTTTACACAAGAACAAAACAAATCAAATCACGTGGCTTAATGTGGCGAGCAAAAATTAAAGTTTCACGAAGAGAAAACAAAAGAAAATACGTCTTCTTAAGAATAAGCTCAGGCTACTCAGTGTGATTATGAGCAGCAACAAAAAGAAGAGCAGACGAACGCAAAAACAGTACTGAACGAAGGCTAAAAAAAACTAGAATAGAAACTTAGACTGAAAAGGAAAAATTAAGACTAAGACAAGACACTACAGACTAACACGACAGACTAACAAAACTCTAACTAGACTGACGGGACTCACAAAACAGACTGACTGTCCGCTGCATGCGGCAGATGTTTTTCCTCGCTCCAAGGCGTGTCTAATCACCGATAGGCTGTCACGCATGTGGGATGGTTCGTAGGCGCGCGACGTCATTTCATCTTGTAAGGCGAGGATTAATTAATGATTCGTACGAGGGGCTCATCTGCTTCTCACTATGGTCAATCACATATTCATATTTTGAATGGACAATTTTCAACGGCATTTCAACATTGTTCACAACATGCGTTAGGCAATTCTTATGGGTAGCTGACAACGTTAAATGATAACTCATAATAACGGAATCATGATAAATTTCTAATACTCATCTTAATATATATGATGACTCAAGGTATAACTAACACAAAATGAAGAAATAAAGAAGGGAAGACTATATTTGCCCAAAATGATCATCACTATAACGGTTACTTATTAATAAATGTATCACGTCAAGCGTATTCAACCTAACTGTTACGAACCTCGAGATGGCAGTATGGTTCCATGATAAAAACTCAGACAAACTTGGAAGAAAAGTTAAAATCACAGCTTTGTCATTCTACAAGCTACAAACACAGAAAAAGCATTGATATCACACAGATTACGGGCTTGACACTGTAAGAAAATCTAAAGTGAGATCAAACATAGAGAATTGGTTATCCTGGTATACTGGAGAACAAGACACACAGATCTACAAAACAGTTTGTTTCAGGAATGTCTAATTTACAACCCATCAGCATTATTTTGTTTGTGGATTCCTCTGAGGTCTGGCATTGGTTCACCTAGACAGCTTTATTGTCCGTATCTCCCATGGGGCTATCAAGAGGGAATTAGCACCTCCATGGGAAACATGGAGCAAAAAGGGCAACCTTTGATGTTGAGGTGTCTGTTTCTCTTGCTCCCCCGAAAGAGTGTGGAGGAGATATCTCTGAGCCAGACATCTTGTCTCTGTTCAACTTAGCACTGTCCCTGTAACAGTTCAAATGGTCAATAGCTCTTGAAATTTGGGGTGTTTTACAACTCCATTTCTCCTGAAGGGATGCAGAGAGGGTAAGGAAGGGTCAGTTAGAGGCCAGTTCTGCTACACAAGAGATGCATATATCACATGTGTGGGCTGTTCCTTTGTGAAAGTGAGGTCCTCTGTGGAGATGTGGTCTAAAGCCCAACTCAGAGTCCATGTAGCCACATGGACACCAACAGTTGCTTCGTGGCTATGTGGTTTAATGGCACTGCTGGGTATTTAAGTATTTAGCCAGGTTTTGATAAAACTAAGAGTAATAATGTTCCACTGGAAACTGATGTGGGCACTGAGGTTGAGCAGTTTATTATCTCATGTCTGTACTTCGGATAGCAGGATGTGGCTAAGATTGCTGCCAGGATAGTCCCTCCACATTTACCACAGTGTTTCCTCCAATGTTTAGATGGATACAAAGATGGACACATAGATGGTCTTGCTTCCCCGGGATCATAACTGGTGTTTATCCTCTCCAAATTTTTCCCTGTGATCTCCTCAAATTTTTAGATTTGAAAACCTTGACCAAACAGGTAGCAAAGTCAGCAGGGGGTCAACAAGTTAGTGAGTTGGCCATTTGTCTAACATTATTCACAATAAGTACATATGTACTATGTAATAACATTTGCATACATTTAGTGGCGTTAGCAGAGAGGTGACCATGCCTTCTAAAATGTTTATTGGACTTTTACAATCAAATGAGTAAAAAGCTAAAACTGTGGTGTGAAGAAGTGGCACCCTTTGTGTGCTATTAATCCCTTTCTGCACTGTGTATGGACACTGGTTTCTACAGTTTCTTGCTCATTAACCAAAACTAGTATCATACCAATGCGTGTCTCAAAATGATCAGCAAGTTATATAAGCTACAATAATGTATTACTTGTTAATAAGTGCTACTCTTTTGTCTGCAGCCCCAAATCATGGGATATTTAAAGGGATTTAAAAGTCTTTGAACATTTTCTTACACCAAAAAGTAATTTACTATCATTGCAACAAAAAAATCACCCTGACCAATATACATTTACCAATAAAATGTTCACTATCACTCACTTTTTCTTTTTTGTTCTTCTCCTTCATTTTAGAAACTCTGTATCCTGGTGTGCACTGTTCCAAAATAGTAACGCAAAGTAAACTAAAGCTAGACACAGGGTGAAGTAAACACTTAACTTCATGTGTACCATGGGAAGGAACTCACTTTTTTGAGAAACGGCTTTAAAAATAACTCAGTTCTCAGTCCACTCTTTGTACCTTTCCTGGGGATAGGGTATCATCTTTATGCTGACATCTTCTACACCAGTGCTGCTTTCTGTTATCATTTCCATTAGATCTACAATGGGGCTTGTGGCACAATCATGGAGAACAGCATTGGTTTTTCAGAGTCTGGACTGAATGCTTTCCCAAAGAAAGCTGACTGAGGTAATATGAAATGGATCAGGGAGAGCCCACTCTCTATAAAATGGATGGTAGTGGTGGAAAGGATCTAATATCAGTACAGTACCCAAGTTATATTTGAGCAGAATTTTGAGGTCATTGTATTTTACAAGTATTTATGCTGTCTGCAACTTTCTCTGCACCACAATTCAGAGGCAAATATTCTACTTTTTACTTGACTACCTTTATTTGAAAACTTAAGTTACTGGTTACATTGCAGATTCAGGTTAATGATACAAAATATCACAATCCATTCAAATCAGTCGTTGACAAATCAGTCAACTACCTGTAAATGGTTGAGAATCATGATTGACAACAGTACTTGCTAAGACTTTCCCCTCGGGGATCAATAAAGGAATTCTGATTCTGATTCTGATTGCTATCTTAATTGCAGAGTATCTTTGTTGAGAGAGATTCGCTTGACAAGGATGGAGAAAGTAAAAGGTGAAGGAGATCTTTAAATGGAAGAGTTGTGCAGAAGGTGATGAAAGAGTTAAGAGAAAAAAATACAGAGGATGTATTACAATGGTGAATGTGTAATGTTGAAATGAAGATTGTGCCTCCAGTCATGGTGGTGAGATAAGCACACTACACTCCATGCATTGCTGTGGTAATGGGCCCCATTCTTCTTCCAAATACAATATGGCACATTTCTCCCTCTAATAAAACACCAATTAGAACCACTTTACTGAAAAGCCAGCAAGAAGTCAGAGACATACAGATAACCGTGAAGCGAAACATATGGATAAAACACCACTTTTCTCAAAGGAGCACATACTGTTAGAAAATGATTGATGGCTATACATTAAACTATATCCAATACATTCTTTCATTCTTTCTTGCAAAAGGGCTTATCAGTTCAAGAGTAGAATAAGCTGTAATTTCAAGCTCACCAAGAGTCCACCACTAATCAAAAAGTGGGAACACAATGATTGAAAGCCTCCAGTGGGATTCAGACTACCCTTGCACTGACTGTAGAGGCACTCAAGAAAGAGACTAAAAAAAGCTTGAAGAGGAAAATAGATGAAACTAAAGGTTGAGGGCTTTTTTTTTGTTTATTTAGAGGTTGTCCACCACTTTGGTCCAAACTAAAATATCAATTCAAATTCAATAAGACCAACTATTGGATGGATTGGCTAGTTGAGGTGGGAAGGGGGTAGGTTGGATTTTCAATTTCATACATGAAATCCTCCCTTAAAAAAATCAGCTTTGTACTGTTTTGGAAAACCATAGTTCATATCACTGAATTGAAAGGGCAATGAACTTGTAACCAACCCTTGTGTGAATAGCATGAGTTGGTGTTAGTACAATCAGCTCAGTCAACATGTTAAGAAATAGCTAATTAATTTTTGTCTTCATGTTTGCAATTGTCAGTGCATCATTTATTACCCCACAGTCAGTTTTTCTTCTGAATTACAGACCTTTTTTTTTCTTGTAGAGAAAGAAACACAGACAGAAAACAGATTTCTGGAGTGATGGTGGGAGGAGGGGGTTGACAGAAAAAAAGGCGATGGGGAGTTTTGCCGCTTCATGAGAATAAATGGATACTGTTCCTTGGATCATTTTAACGCATCATAAAGTCTCCTCTCTCTTGCTTTCCCTCCTACCTTTCCTTTTCTTTCAGCAACTCTCTCTGGTTTCATTTGAAAGGTGCATGCCTCAGAGGTTTGAGTAATATTCCCAGCTGGCTGTCAGATTTCATATGCAGGCAGCTTTTTCCCCTTACTAACGCAACAACCGACCATTGACCCTTGCTAAAGGGAAGAGTGACACCTCAAAGAGATGCAATATTAAAAGAAATCATTTTTGGACAGAAGAGACAAAAGAGTGAGATAAATACAAAGCGTGAGAATGAGCTATCAAGAAGCACAATGACAGTAGACTCATATCTTCTCCTTTGAGCCTGCAGATCAGAATTTAACTTACAGACAGCAAGTTAAACTTCAGTCTTGAAAAGTGTATCTCCTGAGCATATTGTGTCATTGGAGTCACATGAAACCCTCGTATTGTAGCATCAAAGTCTTCTTACGCAAACTTTGTTGATTTGCCGTCCTTCTAACACACCCACATCTGTCAGATTCTAGACCTTACTAGTCAGTATCTACACTTTGGTTTGGTGCGAAGATCATCACACACTTAATAATGGCAAAAGTCAGATTCCACTGTCACATATAGTAGCTCCAAAAATACACTGTATATTTGAAGAAGTAAGAAATATGTCACATTTTTAGATTGGTAAAAAGATTGGTCCAAAAATTCTTTATTTAGAACTGTCTTGAAAAAGGTTATTTAGGCCCTGTGTTTATACAGGCCGTCAGGCAAAATAGATTAAAGCACACAATGTTTGTTCAGTTCAAGGTAAAAATAAAATGTCCAAAAGAAACAAAGAAAACAAAATTTGAACCCTGATGAAAAAAGCCTGATGACGCTTAAGAATGAAAAGCACTGGTTCACACCAATCACCTTACTCTAGAGAACAAACATTGATATGATAGTTATGAAACAGGTCTGATGATCTGTTGTTTCCTGAGAGTTGTCTTGACAAAGGAACGACGAGATTACATCTTGACAAGACCAAAAAATACACACAAATAAAATATTAATACTAAAAGACATTATTTTGCAGACGTGCTAAATTGTATTTAAATACATCACAATATGTGATTGCCCTGTGGTGTCAGCAGGTAGCTTGTATCTGTTTCTAATCTGTGTCTCTGCCCTGCAGGTGCCTTATGCTGTAACTCAGTGCACCTGGGCCCAGTGTCCTGCATTTACTTAATCCTTATTTAGGCTGCAGTCATTCACTGTGTCTTTGCTCCTCTCCACAGGCACACCACATCTTTGTTCTTGTTGTTTGTTGTCTGTTTGTTTGTTTATGGTACCTTAGTTTATGCTTATGCCCTGTTTTGCACCTTTCAAGTCCCACACCCCTCACTCATCATCACACACCACTGATTTTACTCATTTACAAACCCCATGCTGTTGCATATTTAATTTGGTATTCTTAATTTGGTCCAAATTGGGTTTAATTTGAGTTAATAAAAATTCTTCCCCTTTTGTTGTGGCCACTTGAGCCCGGTCATAACATAGTACAATAACTACAAACTAAGTGGCAATATCTTTTTCCATTAACAATGAATGAAAACAAAAACAAAAACAAAAAAAAAAAAAAAAAAAAAGAAAGAAAGAAAGAAATGTGCAATTCTTTTTCTGATTTTTAACATAGTACAGACAAAACATGATCAAAATAGAAAAAAACAACAACACACAAACAAGACTCCAGATTGGGCCTTTGTGTCTTTAGTGCTAGTAGAATGCCAAATGTTCCAAGTAGACATAACATATTTCAAAATAAAATTTAATCAAGGTGCCTTGTGCCACCACTGCCAGCATGGGTCATTCTCTGTGACCTGAACTGAATTAATGAATATATTTTCCCCTTTTGTCAATATATATTTTTCCTATCATTTACTGCGTCTATATGAAATTTGTTCACATGATGTGACTGGACCAATTTCAGCATACCAGTCCTGGAAGGACAGACTCCCTGGTGTTTTCCACTTCCTCATTTCCACTTCCTCTACCGACCATGATGCTGCTCAATAAATACAGTCTTGGTTTAAGATCAAAATTGTCCTCAGAAGTTCCAATAATATGTTTGTGGACCTGCTTCCAACAGCCTTGGACACCTGGGCACTCCCACAGGACATGCATTAAGGTATTAAGGTGCCTCCAGCACCTCACCAAGTCCTTCAAGCCTAATCTATGAAGTCAAGAGGGTGTCCACTAAAATCGATTATGAATTTTGAACTGGATAATCCAAATTCTAATATCCGTTGACATTTTTTTTGGAGTTTCCGCAGATCACCTCCCACTCCTGTACACTCAAAGTCCCAGATCCCTTTCCCAGGCAGCCTTTAAAGCATTAGACACTGTGTTGGTCTGACCAAAGAACTTTGAATAATAAAATTAAGCCTCAGAGCCAGGCCCATACAGCATTATAATGCCAGCAAGAACGTTCAAATTTCAAGGGACATTTCTAAGTGAGTGAAAGATTTGTGCTAGTAAGTGTTTTATTATAAAATTTTTATCTGGGAATGTCAAAGTCTTCAACCAGCTTATCAAAAATTATTAAAGTCTTTTTGTCATGTGAAAATGCCTCTCTCCATCCACTCTTTCCATAGGAAAAGAGCTTGTTTTTAGCAATCTTGGATTTGACCATATGCTTGACTCTTGAGGGTTTAAATTAAACTGACACATGAGCAACATTAAAGAAGTCACATATTGAATAGTCACCTGACTCTATAGAACCCCTGAACTCTTGTTTTTCAGCATTTTTCAGCTAATTTGGTGGCTGGTGAACACAGTGGAATATTTAGCAGCTAAACAACCAGATATTTCCCTTCAGTGTTGGAAGAGACAAAAACAGAGTTAAAAGAGTGTGAATATTGGACTTACAATGCCATTTAGCCAGAAACTAAAATCCAAATGAACGCTATTGCTCCGGATCTGCTGGGTGTAAGTTCACCATGTCAATTTAAGATGATAATGTCAGCTTATTTCTGCTGCCCCCAAGTGATCCCAAAAAGTNCTATCATCACTCACTCCCTGTCCATCTGGAAACAAGGCACAATTTGCTCTTGGATTAATCTAACTAACACCTCTTACACCTAATCAATAATTAACCCACCATACATAATGATAGATAATGTAACAGAACAACAACATTGACATTGACTTTTGCTCTTTGTCATCCAGCTGGTGAGGGATCCACTGCCTTTCGCAGGTTCACGCAGCTCCTTTTGTTTTTGTTTTAACCTCCTCTCCTTACAAGGCATCTCTGCAGAATGAAATATGATCGTTAAACTACAATCTGATGCACATAAAACACACACACAAACACACACACACACACACACACAGTGACATTTCATACCTTTTCAAAAATTGTACTGTATAGCCACGAATTTAATCCATTCATAACCTGCCCTTTATTATTTCTAGTGCTAAATTAATAAAGTAAAAAATAATTAAATGATATACAAATCATGTATTTAAACATTTTTGTGCTTTTATTCAGTTTGACTATCGATTTTGCGCAAGACAGCAAGGTTCTAAAAGTTATGTAATTTGTATGCATATTATATTTAATTTGTGTGTAAATGTTATAAACAAACAAGTACTGATATGTTTAAATGAGAGTTTGAGAAAATCAAAATTCAAATTATTTTATTATTGTTGTATTTATACTGTAATAGTCCAAAATTATGTGAATATGTTTATTGCATAGTTTTAGTAAAATAACATAGTCTTTGCCTCATTGCCTCTAGAAACATAGGAAAAAACAGCTTGACAGTAAAATAACACATGATATCTCTCTAATGCACTTTGCCCATGAGAAACATACAGAAACAAACAAAAAAAGCCTGACATACTTTTCTCCCACAGCACGCTGTGTGTGGTTAACTAGCGGCTATAACTTGTGAGAGGTGTGTGTGCAGAGTTGGACGACACAGAGGATGCTCATTGCTCACTTTGTCAGTCATCTTGCAAGAATACACCGTGCACAAACGAATACCACTGAAAAACCTACTCACCTGACCAGTTGTTTACTCCCTCGGGTCTTCTTTGGTTTCACGAGACTAGCAGTGGCCATCTCCAGAAGCTTAGCGATTAGCAGCAGGGCATGTCTGGACACGTCAGGGCAGAGACGGCAGAGTGAGGGCACGTTGTGGATCATGTGACTGACCAAGGTAGATCTAAATTATTATTATTTTGTTTTATTTATTATTATTTTGGGCCACACAGATGGACTTTCACACACACACACACACACACACACGCACATACACACACACACATGCAAAAAAAAAGGGCACTTTCGGCAAGAAACTCCAGTCCTTGAAACCATCTTTTGGACTTCAGAAAAGCCTTGATGCTTAGACTACGTGAAACATCATCAGCTGGATTTTCCTTAGAGCTGATGTGCCGCCACTGGTCTTTGTCTGAAAGCTTACAGATGTCTGAAATCCTATTGGCCATGTAGGTTTTGAATCTTCTGGTCTCATTCTTTATGTATTTCAGCACAGATTCACTGTCTGTCCAAAAGGCTGAGGGCTCTAACTCCAATTCCAGTTCTGACCTCAGCAGTCGATCCATCTTGGCTGCAAGCGTTGCTGCGGCTAGTTCTAATCTAGGGATAATTATTTGCTTCAGTGTTGTCACTCTGGATTTCCCCAGAACAAACGTCACGCGGATTTCACCCACTCTGTTGGTCAGTCTAAGGTGGCTGACACTGCCATAGCCATATTCGCTTGCATCACAGAAGTGATGTATCTGTGCCTTTTCAACCTGACCAAAGTTCTTGGGCTGCATCGATGCATCAACTTTGGACAGTTGCTCCAGTTCAGCAAGCCACTTTTTCCAAGGTGTGAGGTAAGTCTCTGATATCCCATCATCCCATCCGCACTTCAGTTTGCAGAGGTCTTGGAGGATCTGTTTTGCTTTTAGGATGAATGGTGCCAGGAATCCTAAGGGATCATAAATGGAGCTGACTACTGATAGGATCAGGAATCAAAGCACAGAGCGGCTGTTGCAAGTCCACTTTGTGAGCTTGAATCCACCCTGAGCGCAGAGGTCTCTGAGGTCTTTGCAGAGGGTAATGGCCTGGTCTTCTGTTGCCACCGACTTGATGCAATCATTGATGTAAAAGTTGTGTTTGATGGTCCTGCTCACCTCTTTAGCATAGCTATGACCATGGTCATCTGCAGTCTTGTGCAGTGCAAAATTGGCACATGCTGGAGAGGATATTGCTCTGAATAGATGGACCGTCATCCGGTAATCCTCCAGGTTCTTAGACGTGTCACCCTCTGGCCACCACAGGAATCTCAACAGGTCTCAGTCATCCTCATGGACATGGACTTGGTGGAACATCCCTTCTATGTCAGCCATCATAGCAATGGGTTCTTGGTGGAGTCTTAGCAGAACGGCGGGGAGAGGGTTTGCCAGGTCAGGTCCTTGAAGTAGTTTATCATTGAGGGATGTTTGTTGGAATGTTGATGAACAATCGAATACTACTCTAAGGGTTTTCTTCCTTTTGTGATACACTGCATGATGTGGGATGTACCACATTTTGCCATCTTGCCTCTGAAGCCTGTCCCGTGGCACCGTCTCAGTATACCCTGGATGGATGGCGTCATTCATAAAGTTCCTGTATTCCAGACTATACATTGGATCTGATTTGAACTTTCTGATCAGGTTGCTTGGCAACGTCATGGTTATTTGGCATCATCACGTCTCGGTCACGCAGTGGAAGTGACATATAGTAATGTCCATTCTTTTGGCACTATGCATGAACTTGTGATCTTCAGCAGACAACTCTTTCTTTTCATCGAATTTTAGCTCAGGAAAATCATGATCGTACTGCTGTATGAGTAGATCTTTCAACTCTGTCACAGAGATGTGGTTTGCTTTTAGTTGGCAATCTTGGGGACTCCTCAGCAGTGTTGAGTGAAGAGTTGAGTGGTCCATTGATCACCCATCCAAACACTGTCTTGACTGCATAAGGTCTGCTGCCTTCGGCACTGATGATCTGCCATGGTTCAAGGGCTCTTGGGACATTTACTCCTATAAGAAGATCAATGTCTGCGTCAATCTCTTTCAGCTTCACTTCTTTCAAGTATGGCCAGTTTGAGATGTCCTTCTGAGTTGCAACATAACAGATGCATACCACCCCACACACAAAACCCAAACTTTTTAATAGTTTGATTGTCCAGTCTGTCCTGTCGTGGTATAGTAGTAGTAGGTATAGTAGTTCACCAGTGTGAAGGACAAGCCTCTGCTATCTCCTACACTGTACAGTGCAGATAAAAACCTGAGACTTTTTATCTTCAGACTTCAGTCATCTCTGTGGAAACATTCCACAAACATAACTTTACATCCACAAGTGTCTGCACTGTGACAGAATGCCTATTCTCTTCAGCTCTGGTTTCAAACACTGTCTTAAAAACAGAACTATATCTTCTGGGTTTGGATATAACCCAAAGTACATGATGGAGTACCGCAGCAATGGATAGAGTTTTTCCAGAATTCATGCACAGAAACAGAGAAATTATAAACATATAGTTTTCAATAGTCAATTATTTTTTAACAATCAACTTTTCCATTAATGTCATTTCCATTCCTGCTAAATGATGCTCATATAAAATCTATTTGTTCTATTTTGCTCTTACGGTACAGTCAGTAGAATTACATGCACATAAGGAACGAGGTTACTTAGAGAAACCATATTTTGCAGGTAATTGAACATTTACATTAAGTGTACATGTAGCAGGTGAGTAATTCAGTGTTACAATATGATGATACAATATGCTGCCTCCTGATGACGACAGGTTTTGTAACAGGGTCACACAGATTTTCAGTTTGTCTTAATTTTACAAATAGTGAAATATTCAGTGATGAAAAAAAACTGATTTGGACTTCTAGAGGCTGCTTTGCGTTAGTTCCATTTTGTGCAAGACTTTGGATGGACTTAATTTGAATACCAGGACGCACTGCTGCATGTAATGAGCTCTCCTTTCATTTGTCTCTGCTGTCACAGCGATACTCTCCCTTCTAATTCTTTATTGTGTACATGCTTTCATGCAAAAAGGAGATCAGAACTCTGTTTACACTGTCAAGAAGTCAGCTTGCTCAATCCCCAACCCTATTACTGAAACCAGGTTTCTTGTATAACTTTAAGGAACTCAACGCAGGTGCTCTTTAATCTATTTTTCAGCACTTAATCAACTTTCACATTCAGAGAATAGAAGGCAAATACAGATCAACATCCTCTGTGGTTTTTGTACTGCTGTCATGTTGGATACACAAATAAATTTTCAAAGTTGTTCTGTCACTCTCTTTATCTTGTTCTGCTGTGGTCAAAACAAAAATGCACTCTTGAATGAACTGTTTGTGATTTCTTTTTTAGTTTTGTGGTCATACCTTTTGTGCCCCACAACAATAAAATGGGAAGAAGTTGTACAACCAAGCCCTTGTTAAATGTCCTGCCAGTACCTCTGATAATTTATAGTAAAATAAATTAAACTGTTGTGTTCCATGTAGACTGTCCATTAATATAAATACATTTGTTAGTGGTGTAGCCATTGTTTGCCATGTGTCTGATATTCATTAGCTCCTTATACTCTAACCATCCATTCTTTTAAAAATAAGAGATGCAACAAAAAATCTCACAGTGTAGGAGGATACAGTGCTTTAGTGTCTAACAGAGGTAGAAAAGGAAACAGAGGCAGACTGAGAGCCTGCAGTCTGCCAGCCAGCCAGCCAGCCAGCCAGTAGTCAGTAATTTGGACTAAAAAGGTCAGAGGAGCTGATGGCTCCATCCATCTAAAATGGCAGCTGACCTGTGAGAGTGTGTATGGGGTCAATGTGGATTAGAGAGAGGGAGAGACACACAACAGCTTCACAACAACGGATGTCTACTATTGTAGCTCCAATGTAAACTAGTTATACATGTATAGCCAATGTTTCTGTTGTGATGACCGTTAAATCTTTCTTACATACTGACTTGTTAGTCACCATTTTCTGTTAATATTACATTAAGTCATTGATGTGTCCTTATATCTGTCCTTCATCTCATCTCCAGTGAGGAGTCACAACAGGCTGTCTGATGGCTCAGTCCATCGAACATGTCAGATGACCCCTTTGACTGTACACTGAAAGTGAGAGGTGGGAACAATGAAACACACATACAGACCACAAGTCAAAAGTAAGAGTGAGAAAAGATGTGTGGTTTTTTCAGAAGAAAGCCGCAGGGTACAATTACTACCACAACAACGATCAGCCAGATGAAAAAAGAAACCTAAAACTTCTATTTTGGACTGATGTAGATCGAGTTTTGGTTGAATCTTTTCTACGTCCTGTACCTCCATCATATGTCACACTGCTCTCCACCACTGGCTGTCTGCTGATGGCTTCATCCATCTAACATGACAACCAAGCTCTGAGAATTGCTTTGGGGTCATGATGGGTCAAAGCTAGAGAAAGAAAGATAAAATACAAAGAGAGAGAGAGAACGAGAACGGCGAGTGATTGAATTCATTGCTCTTCAATACAGCATTGATGATGAACAATCTAATCAAGGATCATATTGACATGATGGGACTGTATGAAACCTGGCTGGAGTTACCTTTCTACCTTTTTAAAAGAAGCCCTACTGTCTGGTATTTTGTACATCACATGGGAAACTTGATGAACAATGGAATGGAGGCACTACTTTGATGGTTAATGCTATTAAACTTTCCTTAAATTTGAACCCAAAGTCTCATGTGAGTTGCTTTTTATTTCTGCCTCCGACATCATGCTGGTACTTGGCAATTACTATTACAATCCAATGATGGTCAGTCAAGGTCAAGGAAATAATTAATCATGACCAGATTGAAGAGTACAACCTTGATTCCAAAAAAGTTAGAATGCTGTGTGAAACATCAATGAAGGAGATTGATGCAGCAATCTCTGTGGAAAAATCATGTTGGATCCTGACACATCATATTTTTGAATAATGGTGTTTTTCAGTATAATTAAGAACCACTGCTGCAAAGAAAGCATCAAATTGGTTTGATCCTATCTAACAGGTAGATTTCCAAAACAGATAATTTCCAGTTCTAAGTCTGTAACTTGCAGGGTTCCCCAGGGGAGTGTCTTGGGGCCATTATTCTTTTTCTTTTCTATTAATAATTTTAAATCTATCTGTTCCTCTGAACTCTTAAATCATTGTCATGTGATCTCTTCTCTGAAATAGACTTTACTAATAAAGCAAGCCCACCTGCTTCTGAATTGATGCAAACTCAAAACTTTGTTTTCTTGTGCTACTGTCATGAGAAATTATGAATAATGTACATTCCAACAACGTGGTTGTTCCATATTGGTTACTCTGCTGAAAAATGACAACAGGAGACAAACTCAAAACCAGGCAAAGATCAAGCACGATGAAACAATACAAGAACAATAAGGGGTGAAATACTAGTGTGCCAGGAGAAATAAGACAACCACGGCAAAAGGCGGTGGACAGCTAGGAGTATAAGTACCACGGGGACTGATTGGGTAATGGAGAACAGATGACAATTAAAATCAGCGGGAAACTGAACAATGGCAGGAAGTAAACACACTGGAATGCATGAAGGTAAGTAACTACAAAATAAAACAGAAAATGAATTTGTCTAGAGTCCGTGCCAGTTGTCACATAAACAAATCACGAATGTAACTCAACACAACTCAAGCAGATTTTTCACATTGAAATCTTACAGTTTGCCTCCTGGTAGGCTACAAGTAATGTTGAGTTGACTGAAAGGAAAAGATTGATCAGGAAAAATGGAAATGTAGGAAATAAACAGGTGAATTAAACAATCTGTTGTACCAATGGATAATGTGGAAGTCTACATTATGCTGAATTTACCATGTGAGCTGTTGTTGTACATTTGTTTGTACACCACTTTGTTAGGTCCACCTCATGAGTACTGAGTTGACCCCCTTTTGCTTTCAGAACTGCCTTAATTATTTGTGGCATAGCTTCAACAAGCTGATGAAAAGAAGAAGATTTTTGTCCACATTAACATGATAGCATCACACCGTTGCTGCATATCCATGATGTGGATCTCCCGCTCCACCATATCCCAATGGTGTTTTATTGGATTGAGATCTAGTGACTGTGGAAGTCACTAGTACAGTCAAGTCAGAAACCAGTTTGAGACTATTTGATTTGATTGGTAAGTATCCATTAGAAGATGAGCACATTGTGTGTAAGAATGGACATGGTCAGCAAAAATAAACGGGTAGGCTGTGGTATTTTAAATGATGCTCAAATAAGGAGCCCAAAGTGTGCCAAGAAAATGTCCCCTACACAATATCCGCCACACCATTATAATGTTCCAATCAGCCCATCCAGCACCTATAACCAGACCACATTCAAAGCCATGTAAATCACCTTCCTTTCTGCTCTGATGCTTGGTTTGAGCACCATATCGTCTTGATTCAATCCTGATTAAATATTTGCATTAAGAAGCATTTGAACAATTGTGCCAAATAAAGTGGCTGGAGAGTGTATGTCAGTGAAAGACTTTGCTGTCTGTAACTATCTATTTCAGTTATCTACAGTATAATTCAAGCAAGTAAGCACACTGACAACTAACTGCAGTTTAATCAGTGTTTTACATAAAACAGCCCCCAAGTATGTATCCCTGCACAACACTAGTGCTGACTTGATTATATTCCTCTGAGATGAATTTCATCCAATTTCATTGCAAGCCTTTTTCACCACGTCTGACATTTTAATTATTGAAGACTTAAATATTCATCTAAATAATGCATCCGACCGCCCTCAGTAAGGCTATGTTGTCAGTTATCAACACATTTGTCTGCAATCAATTTGTACATAAAAAGACCCTTTAACGCCTTCGATCTGGCCCTGTCTCATTGCAATACTGTTTCTGATCAAACAGCTTCGATGTATTTGTCAGCTCTCCCCGCATAGATGCTTTTATTTGATGGCTTTTATGAAGTCACCAACAGTAAGTGGGACAAAGTACTGTATAACCTGAAAAGCCTTCTTCCTAAAGGTCTTGTGTAGGAGTTCAATTAAATGTTTGTAAACCAGCCAATCCTGCTCATCTATATGTAGAGTCAATGGTTATTCTCTCATCTGGAAGAAACTGATTATAATTCCCACAAGTCAAAGTTCATTTTAATAGATATTCCACAATGGAGTGCACAACTGGGGTTGAGCAGTTCCCAACTGATGCATTTCATTTACACTGTTAACATGTTATCATATCACTGCTTTCATCATTAACACAATTACAAGGAAACAGTAAATGCATCAATTTACCTTTTTGTTTTAAGGTTTGTTTCATTTGTGCTGACATGGGCTACTGCATGTTCTAATACATGCAGTGGAGAGTTAGCTACATTCACCAGTTAGAATAAGGTCCTATCACTTCTCACACTGCTTTGACAAAACATTCAGAAAGCACACTGCATAATTTAACTTTATTTTTTTTTTTGTCATGACATTAAATAATGCATTGTTAGTCATTTCTCCTCAGGCTTTCTTTTTCATTACAAATACAGAAATATTTGAACATTTTTATTCAGCGAAATGTATAAAAACTAAGTGTAGATGTTCTTTGCTTTTATTCTTTTTACAAGAGTGAAGCACTCCATTCGGTTGCTAACACCCACCTTATCTTTTAAAAGCTGGCTTTTGCTTCCTTAGCTGTTTTCTCATCTTGCAAATACCATGAGAATATGCAGATAAAAAATAAGAGACATCTGTTTTGTATTACTACTCACTTCTTACGACTCACCTTGAGTGTCAAAACATCTACATGCAATCTCTGCTAAATTTGGCTCTTGAATAACACACAAAAGCATGTATCCCTTAGTAGGCCACAGTTCATATTGCAATGTTAGAATAAGACATTTTGAATAGGTTTCATCAGACTCATGAATCTAATAATGAATCTGATGAATGGGCTGTGTTGGTAAGAAAGCTGTTGGACACACTTATTCAAAATATGAAATTATAAATGACTCAACAGAAAAAGGATTTGAAAATCAAAAATTAACACAAGACTATTTCTTCATTCAATCTAAAGATAAACCAACGGATAGATGCTTGGATGCAAGAAGAAACTGAGGCATTAATCATTTCAATTCTGCTCATCTGGTGGGAGGACTAACATTCTGACTCACGTGTATGATAATCAGATTCAAAAAGTGACTAGTGTTTCGATCGATAAAGCAAGCTTTTCATAACTCTACATCAGCGGTTCCTGTGTCTTCAGGAATGATCTCTCTGGGAGCAAAAGCAAGCTGAGAAACTGTTCAATATTGGTGGAGGTCTGTGCTCTCCAGGTGTCTTCTAATTACATCAGTTTCTGGCATCAGTTGGACCCTCCGGTTCTATTCACCCACACCTATCACTCATCCATCTAACCCACACAGACAGATAACCACAGAGATGCAGACACCTGAAGTTAAACCACAACAGTGTGTATTGTGCTTGGTTGAGGAGGCGGAATGATGGGGGAAACAGATTGACATTTGAGGTCAACAATGGAAGAAGGAATACCTGGAGAAATCAGGTTGCACTGAGAAACAGAACACTACTGAAAGAAAAAAACTGAAAAAACCATCAACCAAATCAATAAGTCCTTTAAAAGAAGAGGACACTGAGGTGGGAACCTGGGCCATTTAAAATTCACTATAACCAATTCCTCTGGCAGTGCTGCTTGTTTAAAATGTATTCATGAGAGCTGGTCTGATGGAAAATTTCATTCCAACTTCTCAAAAGGACATTATGCCACTTTGTAAATGTTAACAAAAATAAACATTTCTGATCAGTCATCACAAATGTGTTTATTAGCAACTTACTTGAAACCGGTTAAGTTAGTTCTCCAGTGTTACCATAATCAAAATAAATAAAAAGCATACTTAAATTTGTCATTAACATCGACTTCACTGTAGCGGTCATTAGTGAGACTTTAATACATTTTGCTGTCTCACAAACACACACACATACACACACAAATGTTGCGTTTCCATCATTTTTGGAGACATTAAGTAGACTTACATTCATTTACTGGAGACTTACCCCAACTATAACCATAACCACGACTTGCCTAACCCTCACCCTTATCCTATCCTAACCAAAGGCTTCAATTCTGGGGAAGGCAAGACCTCAAAATGCAACTGTGTAAACAGATATGTCTACATATGAGACCATGGCTCAGGGGGAAGAACCACTTATCAGAGGGTCGGTGGTTCAATCCCTGGCCTCGGCAGTCTACATGTCGAAATATCCTTGGGAGAGATACTGAAGTCCAAATTGTCCCAATGCTGTGCCATTGGTGTGTGAGTGTGTGAATGGTTAAATGCTTGTAATGAGCAGGTGGCCTAGCCATCGTATGAATGTGTGTGAAAGTGTGAATGCAGATGTGTGTTGGAAAAAACGCTTTGAGTGGTTGTCAGATTAGAAAAGCGCCACATAAATACAGTCCATTTATCATTTAAATGGCCGCACTCACACATGCACACACATTCACACGCACCAGTACTCACCTGTCATGCCACGGAGGTGGTAACCCCCCACCCTGCTGGAGCTATACAGCCCGGCAACTAAGCTCTGCTCAAGAAAAACCAAGAGACAGCTTGGATGCCTGGCTCTGGTCTGATGCTGTGGTCAGGGCGAGGCTGTGGGGCACGGTGCTCATGCTCTGCTGTGTCCAGCTGGACTGAGCGAGAGACAGAGAGACAGAGAGAGAGCGAGCGAGAGAGAACCTAGTCTTCTTCCCTCCCTTTACATTCAGTATGTTTTTGTTTCTTAAATAGCCCAATTTATAAGACTTGTAAAAATCGATGTATTCTATACAATCTCATTTCCATAAAGTTGGGATGCTGTGAGTTTTTGCTAATCTTTTTTGACATATACTCAATTGAAAACAGCCAAAAGACAATGCATTTATTGTTTAATTTGATCAACTTCATTGATTTCTGTAAATATATGCTCATTCTGAATGTGATGCCAGTAACACATTTCAAACAAGTTGGGACACCAAAAGACTGGGAAAGTTCAACAGATTCATTGGTAACAGGTGATAGTATCATGATTGGGTATGAAAGGGGCATCCTCGAAAGGCTCAGTCCTTCACAATCAAACCGCTTTGGTTGTATAAGTAAGGGAATATTACTGACCAGATTTATCTGACATGAATGTTCACGGACAAGGTAATGTTTTGCAATGTTCAAACTGCCATGACGTTGCCACTCTGACCTGTTTCAATTTTTGGAGCTTCAAATGACAACCCAGCGACCAAAGCTGTTTTTTTCCCTGCAGCCAAAGTACCTGTTTGGAGAAAGCTAAAAAGTAATAAAAAGCTTCAAGTGAAAGAGCACAGCTAAGTCCCACTTGGCTCTGCATGCTCTGAGGACACACTGCTGTGAAATGCTGTGAAAACTCATCAGTAAAGACTAAATTCGGCTACTCTGAATGCTTATCCAAGTTTGGTAATTCCGAGGTAAATATAATTTCTGTCACGACTGAAAGGAGACAGGAGCAGACTGTAAGGGCGATGTAACATCTGACCAGCAGTGAGTCTTATTGTTGGGTTTGACAGGGACGCTGCATGTGTGTGTGTGTGTGTGTGTGTGTGTGTTTTGGGGGTTCTTGTGCGCAACTGAGGTCTGCTGCCTTGCTATGGAACAATATGAGTGCTACATATAGAGACATTTTCCCAAATGACAGCAGGTTCTGTGATGTTGGCTCTCCCAACCATGTTCAACATGCTTAACCAAAGACAACTACTTGCTGTAGCTTACCACTGTCAAAGTAACGTTACGCTCATTGAAATAGACTCAGAGTGTTATTCTAAGTGTCTGACCACATTCCTGAAAGGTGAGCTACAGAAATAGACTTTTTTGCTTAACCAGAAACTGCTCCTGTATTGCACTCACCAAACTCCATTGATGAAAAAGATCTTATTTTGTCTTTTGAATATGTCCAAACAATCTAAATTGTGCCTTAGGGAATTACAAACCTGTTCTTAAATATAAGAAAAAAGCAGATATGTTAATATTCCCTGTTGATGTAGCCCACTGCAGCTCTGCCTGCCTGATGTCTTAAGCTGTTTAAAGAGGGAGGAATAAGCCCATTTCACGGCAGCCATTTTTTCCTGTCATAACACAGGTCTTGCTATTGATTTTATTGATTGCTTCATTCTTTCTAAGTGTCTCAATAAGGCGTGACACTCAAAGCATGCCGACATGAACAATAGCAGGGCCCTCAAACCTGAGCACTGAAATAGAATTCAGCTGTCATTCATTTTATTATTTGCTTTTTCCTGTGCTTTTCCAACCATGTCAAAATGTGCTCTGTGAAAAAGCCTTTCTAAGTTTCATTCATAACCCAAACTTTCATATGCTCAGTTGGTCTCCTGAAGTATTGAATAGTTCATTGCACATCACCAAACCCACTGAAAAAGTTTCCTTTGTATTGGAGGCGGTAAAAGTAAACACATACTGAAAGAGAAAAGTAGTGTTCTACATTTTAATTTCATTGACCAGTCATGCTAACATCAAGGTGACAAAGTCAAGGGTACGATTCAGATTGAGCATTATTATCAGAGTATCAACAGCAGCAACAACTTTCTGTGACATGACCAGAGAGCAGAAACTTAAGTGTATGATTTTTTAAGTCATGGGTGAGTTTCTATTAGCTATCTTGAAATGCTATTATTCTATCTTTGACCTCTGACATTTAGCAAAAACTCCAGGGATCTATGACTTTGTAGACTCTTACTCTTTTCTTTCTCTGTTTTGCTTGTGTAAGAAGGAAACACCAGTCATTTAAGAAAACTAATCTATATCTCTATTAAAAAAAAAAAAAAAACACTGGATTTTTGATGCTTGTATCTTTATGTGCGTGCATATGGCACAGGCAAGCTAAGAACTGAAATTTTTATTGAAATGATATTCTTAGATAAACTTCGAAAACAAGCTGCAAGTCATGATTGCAAACTCATTGACTTTTGCCATTTTCATGTTTTTTTTTTTTTTTTTTTTTTTTATCCCATGAGTTTTGCAGGCCTGTATAATCTCCTCGTCTCCTCCCCGTCTGCCTTGTCTAGTCTCTGTCAATGCAGGTTGTGACCGACAGGTTGGGCCTGCCTCTCCTTATCAACACAGCTGCGCTCAATCTAGCAATCAGACCCGTCTGCCTGCACAGTATATAAGGATCTGGGTTCCAGCCAGTATTCGTTGAGACATCAGTCCACCTGCGTGACCCAGTTATAGCTAAGTACCTTTTAAAGAGCCAGAGTCGTCATTCAACATCTGCCGGACTATGCTCAGGATTTTCTGTGGTGTCTGTGGTGGCAAGTGCTATTCTCTATGCTGTTGTATGGTGGGGCTGTATGCTGAGGATGGCGGATGCCAACAGGCTCAACAAACTGATCCGCAAGGCCAGCGACGTTGTGGGGATGGAGTGTGACTCTCTGACAGTGGTGTCAGAGAGGAGAATGCTGATTAAGCTACGGACTATCTTGGACAACGTCTCACACCCACTTCATGATGTGCTGGCCAGGCACAGGAGTACGTTCAGTGAGAGACGCCACAGGAAATCACTCCTGCCTGTGGCCATCAACCTGTACAACTCCTCCCTCTGAATGGCCCTTGGACTTTTCACTGCCTGATATTATACTGATACATATTTCCAAATTCAATTTTGCACATCCTTCTGTATGTATTTTTTATCAGTGTGTGTGTGTGTGTGTGTGTGTGTGTGTGTGTGTGTGTGTGTGTGGGCCTTTCTGTGTGAAGTTTGCATGTTCCTCCCGTGCATGCGTGGGTTCTCTCCGGGCACTCCGGCTTCCTCCCACAGACCAAAAACATGCTCATTAGGTTAATTGGTGACTCTAAATTGTCCCTAGGTGTGAATGTGAGAGTGAATGCTTGTGTGTGTGTTGCCCTGCAGTCGGCTGGCGACCGGCTCAGGGTGTACCCTGCCTTTCGCCCGTTGACAGCTGGGATAGGTTCCAACTCCGAAAGGGATAATCAGGGGTATAGAAGATGAATGAATGAAAATATATATATATTCTCAGTATTAATATTTTGTTTATTATATTTGCTTTATATATATATTTTTTTCTTCTGCTTTCATGTGAAGAAACTGGACTGGATGTTAAATCAGAACTGCTGACCTTCCTTTGACTCCTGCCTCGACTGTCTGAGGACGGTATTTTAGGTCCTAAAACTGTACGAAATCTAACACAGGGAGACAAGATCACACAGTGACTAGACGTTGGTCCAGCCACAAAGGAACAAAAAAGGAGGAAATCTGAAGAAAGAAAGCACTTACAGAAACCCAGCAGTTAATTCCGGAGCTTGTACAACACAGAGTTGTTACCACAGTTCTTCCCAGTCCTTCCAAAAGAAAGAAATGTGAGCAGGAATCTGATGGTGTAGAGGGTGACAGTCTAAATGATGCTGTCTTTGTGTGTCCTGTTTCCAAGAAAGAGGATGGCTCTAGACAGTACAAACAGCACAACATATTTTGTGGCTAGGAACAAAATGGCTAGACACTTAATATGCAAACACCAAGATAAGGGTGAGGTTGCCAGAGTGTTGAGGTAACCTAAAAACTCAAAGCTGAGGTGTTTGCAGTTGGACTCCCAGTGAAATAGAGGTGATTTTGAACACACTGTCGAGGAAAACTCTGATGTCATATTTGTGTTTCAAATTTAAACCTAATGGCCTAAAAAACTGTTAAAAAGCAGACCGCAAGCTCTATGTGCATTGGTGCAGCCCATCCCAAATAAATTCAGTTATGGATATTCAAAGCTTATCCGTGCATTGAACCGTGACAAAGTCTCCACAGGAATCAGAGAGGATGAACCTGTCTTAGAGTGTGGATACAGACTATTTACAAAGAATGAAAAGGATCCAAACCAGCACCAAAACATTCAGTAAGAACTGGAAGAACTTGACAAATTTATGTTCACACTAAATGAAGTCACCTCCCTTAAAACCATTAGACAGTTAATTTAGCCAAAAATTACAAGCCTGCAGAAAGTGCGGTGAGATTTATAGCTGGGCTAAAAACTGAAACTGGGCATTTTAGATATCTATCTCCTGCTCTCAAACTTGGACATGTCTTCGGTGAACATGTGTCTTTCTTCTCTCTTATTTCCAAAGTCATATTGATCGTTTCGTGCAAGAGGAAAGTCTGCCTAGCTGAATGAGGAGGGTTGGAAATTCAACATATGAAGCCCACCTTCACACAACTTAAACAGTTGAAGTGGGGGGCTCCTTAGCTCTTAGCATTCACTCAAGATGTTTGATCAAGAGTGAACTCCTTTTTCTCTGACAAGCAGGAAAAACTCCTCAGTATCTTGAAGGAAGCATCTTCATCTGTCTCTACATATGTTTCAGAGACACTTCAGAAACTCATGTGGATGTCAACCAGGCCCTCGGTGACGTCGAGAATAAGCTATTTAAGCATTTATTTGGCTTGTAATAGAGGAGTGTACCCAAGCAAGAAGAATGTGGGGTTTTAAAAGACAATGTGTATTTGTTTGCATATCCCACTTCTATGTCCCACTACAAAGGCTCAGACTGCATATGTCACTTTGTCAAAGACTGTGATGTGAAAAACCCTGAGGCACTCCTCTTTTTAAAGCTTAGGAAGCATGTTGATACCCTTTCAAAGGTGCTTAATCTCAAAGATACAGAGCTTGATCAACTGGCAGATTTCCTCAGACATGATGTGGAAGTGCCAGAAGCCACCCTTCAGCTTGCCAAAATAAGCAGGATACTCATGGCCCTGAAGCAAGAAGGGCTGGAATAGCACAAAGAGACAAAATTCACACTGATCCAAATGATGCACAGAGCATCTATAGTTGTCTTTTGTCTTTAAATTACCATTACACAGGTTTGTAAATACACTAATTTGCCTGTTTTTCTACATTGTCTGATAGTAATGATGTCTAATAGTTAGCTCATGAAAGCCCTGCAATAAATCCTTCCTTCATGAAGGTTATGATGGTCAAGAACATATACAATGATTTGCATCATACACTTTGTAAAATGGTTGAACTCAGCAAAATGACCAAGTTTACCAACTGTTGTGCAAGGAGAAAGGACATAATGCAGGCTTTTTTTGAAATAAAGTCATCATTAAAATGTTCTGACTTTTCTGACTCTTAACACATAGGTAATAACCTGATGCACCAGATGGTTTGTTACACGGAACCATCTGTGGAGTCGTCCTTGGAAACTCTTTGGAAAAGGGCAGGCAGTTCTTTAAGAGGAAAAACCTTAAGTCCTGTTCTTTGTAGTGCAGTTGGAACATCCAACAAAGTCCAAGCTGAGCAACTGTTACTTGTATAAAATGACATTTCAGGGGCCTCAACATGGCAAAGTGGTCTCAGATGTATACCACAAAACCACACGGTCCACATCTTGAATCCAGCCAAGGAAACTGTCCTGCATGTCATTCTCTTCTTTAATCACTATGGACAGGAAGTTAGAATTATATGTTGCCCCAGTGTACCCAAGTCCAGACCTCTAAAGAAATTTAACTTTTGCATTTTTTTTTTTTTACGATTCATAATATTTAACATTGCCCACTTTTCAGACCATATAAGTGCAAGGTGTGCTAACAGGATCTGTGGGTACTGAGTGGATATAAGGAAGTTTATGCTTTATAATTTTCAAAAACATACATTTTTGCACAATGTAAAGCTGAAGTATTTCACCTAAATAATAGTAATAGTTAATACCATATTTTTATTTTTACAGTAAGTAAACAAAAATCTTTGGTTATTGTATCATGACAGAAGCAGAAATTAGACATGACCTGGAAACTATAACTGTACTAAACTTAACATACAAAGTAATGATTAAAGGACCAGCGTGTAGGATTTACAGGGATCTATTAGCAGAAATTGATTATGAAATTCCTAATTATGCTTTCATAAGAGCGGGTCTTCTTCTAGTTTTTGTCTCTATACCTCATTTCATTGTTTATGACACCTTGGTGGTGGGCACATTTTTATAGAACTCGGATTATTGTGTTAAATCTTGAAATTATGTGTAGTTATGAGTATGGCTACCTTGACTGAGAGCTACCAACTACGTTAGAGCAACCAGGCTCCAAGGAACAGCCCACGATGCAATCAGATGGTCATGTTATTTCAAGGTAACAAGTCAGTATTATGGTCTGTTAAGTTCAGTATATTTCACTCTAGTAGTCCCTTTCCTGCAGTTCCAGGCTTCTTCTTTCTCTTGCTTTCTATTGCACATGATCAGAGCTCAGGAAGGATGGATACTGAAGGCAGGTGCATTAAGTTTGATATGTAAGTTTTACACAAATTGTTGAGAAGCTGTTTGACATGATCAATTGCTCTTGTGGATTGTATTTTACATTAATTGTATTGAAGTGCATTGGCTACTGATTGTAATACATTTAATGTGAAATATGCATCTCTTGTCATAGTTCAAGACAAAAAGAAAATGAATTTAGGGTAATCGGATGAGGACATGGAGACTGAGAACCTGATCAGCATGAGGAATAGTGTTTTTATGGATTCAACAAAAATGCTATTCTTTTCAAAATTGTCAGCTGAATGTGTTGTGTATTGCATTGACTTTAATAAAAGACTAATTTTGTAAAGCATTCACTTTTCATTTCTGTGCCAGTAATTTTCAGGATTTTCATTCTACATTCTGCAGTTCTATAATACATTTTACAGTAATAAACTGTCTGTGGAGATCACAGTAGCAACACTAAAATAACAGTATCATGCAACCAACCAGCTGACAGTATTATACTGTAAAGCTAAAAATTGTACAGCACAGAACTCTTTCTGTATAGGAATAAATTGTTGTTATAGTTTATGGTATGTACACTGTAGAATAACAGTTTCATGCTGCAACCATAGCTGTCAGTGGTTTACTGTAATTTCACAGGGGAATGTCTTTGTTACGTGTACAAACACACTCAGAACCGCAAGAAGAACTCACAGTGATGCACTCAGAGAATGCACAGGAGAACAGGCAGGTTGCAAAAATCAAATGGTTTAATAACAAAAAGTGTCCACAAAAACTGGCAACTAAAGGCGAGAGCAAAAAACGCTCTGGATAGATCGCTAATAAAATAATATAACAGAAAGTGTCCAAAAAACTGGCAACTAAGGGTGAGAGCAGAAAACGCTCCAGAAGGTCACAATCCAATTCCTGTCACCGGCAAGGCTGGGCTGGGCTGAGGGCTTAACAGGAGGAACTCCTAAGAGAAAAGTACAAAGAAAAGTCTGAGTAAGTACAGGCAAGCAAGTACAGGAGGACGGACGACTGGCAGATGAGCGGACGGCTGTACCACTTGAGACAAGCAGACGATCCGAAGAATACTGGTGGACTGAGCCAGGGTTAAATACACTGCTGATTAAGTCATAGATGAGGTGATGACTTGCAGGTGTGAGAGGAGGAAGGGCTGGAGGAGCTGGGCAGGTAGGTGCAGCCCACAGCACGGACCTGAACAAACAGGGAAAAACAGACAAGACCACAAGGGGGCAAGGAAACACAGGGAAAACACAAGGGAAAAAGGAGGGAACGAGCACTGCCTAACAGTCTTACAGTGTACGTTATCTTGGGGATACAAGAGGCAGGCTGAGACACACTTTTTAATACGTTTTTTTAATTAGCATATGAAGATGGAAATGAAAATACATATTTACAACTACAAATTTAATGATGCGTTCAACTGAAGTTCATCTGAACAATCCCTAATCCCAAAAACTATTCTTCAAACCTATTTTTTCTTGTTTCAAATGACTTGGTTTGCTTCTATAAGACTCATTTTCCATAGCCTTGCAAGCCTTGCAACAGCAGTGGAAAAAGGGTCAGAAATTATATATAGAGAAAATATGATCAAAGGCATATTTCCTGTTATCCTTGCTGTAGCATTAAGCAAAAGCAAAGTCTGGAGAAAGCGTCATGACCCTGTCCATTAAACATGGTTTAATAGGCTGAGGTAATTCAATTAAAGTGGGCCTACAGTGTAGTGTTTGTTTGAAGTGTCAGTATCTGAAGCTGCTCTGAAAAAAAGTTTAAAGAACCATACATTAGTTCATGTTGAAGTGTGCAGATATTCATGAAAATCCACTTTTTTGAGTGTCTTGGGTTTCACTTTCACTTGTAAAGATACATATGTGTAGAACCTGAAGATGCCACACTTTGACACTCCAATTGGTAGTGTGAAAATAGAAAGACACTTCAGTATTGTTGTGAAACATGCAGTATGAAACAAATGCATTGATTATCCATCTAATTCAAATGCTCAAGCTTGGTGAAGTCATGCATTGACCAATAGCAAGCTGACTTGACAGCACTGACTTTTGAGGCAACAGAGAGCCGTAGGCTCCAAAATGGTGGAAGCTATCATAGTTTATTAGCTGCGTTGTGCATTCCACTTGTATTTAACTCTGCTCTATAAACAAGCATTGATGAATTTTGTTGTACTACTTTTTGGTTTCATGACAGATGTGTAATTAAACTGTTGAACAGACCTGAGGTGTCCCAGAATGTGAACTGCCAAATAAAAACAGTACTTTCAGTTGCCATGCTTTGGTTTCACATGAGCCATGTTTACTATTGCAGTCTCATGACAAATAAGCCAGTCAATCAAATAAACTGCTAATTGAATCAGGGTCATATGCACACGCTGCCACAAATCCGCCGGAGAGATATATTTGTACAACTAGGAAGCACCTTTTCTATCTATTCTAATTCGTATTTGTATGGCAGCCACCCCTGGGCACTCTGAGAACATGTGTGATTTAAGTTACTGTTAACATCACCATATGCCTGGGAGCCACACAGGGAGAGGATCTGAGAGGGAACAAAGGAAAGAGGGGAGGAGATATATATAAGACAGCAATAAAGGTGCTGTTTAAAGGGGAGGTGAAGGGAGCAGGAATAAAGGAACAGAAGTCATTTAAGGGTTGGAGGAGAGAAGATCAACTCAGTCCCTGGGTGACACCTCATCACGACGAGGCAGTGCAGACACGGGTAGCGTCTATGACCCCGACACCAGTCTGAGTGAACTTCTGCTTTTTGAACTCACACCTTATCTTTAGCCTTATGCAATGTGGAACTGTTAGCCAAGGATCTTAGCAGGTACACAAGTAGTAGTAGAGTTTCCGATTGATGTTGGTGTGACACGTGCACCCAGGGATCCAAAAGAAACCAGAATGTTTTTGAAAACTGTTCTTAAACTGTATGAATCACAAAAATAAAATGAAAAAAGGAACCTCTCTGTTGGCTCAGACAGAATAATTAGCTATTAGCATCTAGCTAGTTCGGATTTAATACAGTACAAATTACTGTGCTTTTAGGCCATTGATGGTTTGGGACACCTAACAGTTATTCAGGACCTGTAGGGCTTCTTTGTATAGCTTGGGTCAAGGTTATTAATGCTACTAACCATAGTTCACTGAATAAAGTCATAAAGCCAACAGAGTGATGTGTAGAACATAAACCTGAGAGTTTCAGCAGAGGTCAACACTAATTATGAAGACAGTCTGATAATTCACCCTAACTTTTCACTGCGCTCGTCTGACAGCTGCTTGATTCTTCCAGGGTCCTCAGTTTGATTCTTTTGTCAAGGCAAAATGCATTTTCCTCACTCTTCATACACAGAACATGTTTGATCGAAAGAGGAAGTTAAAAGAACATCAGGTGGTAGAGTCAAAGAGGAAGAAAAAGAAGGAAAGTATGACGGTTGCTTGCTGTCCCAGGGGAAGCGAGGTGGCTGGGAGAAAATGACAGACATCTTGGAGGAGCGTTTTCAGTCCGTATGCTGCCTGTCAGGCGACAAAGCTTCACCCTGTTGAACACACACCCAGGAGAACAGAGATTTACAACGGAGCTGCTCTAAACATGGAGATCACACACACACACACACACACACACACACACACACACACACAGCCACATATTGACAGACTCACACACCCTCACTCATGCATGGAAAACTACACACACGGGAGAGGAGGGATTTACAACTGAAATATTGTTAACATAGAGCCTCTTGTGCACAGGGCTGATTTGAAATCCAGAGTGCTGTACAACACCGAAACCATTTTCGACAGCCATTCTATGAGGAACCCTTGTTCACAGCCATCACAATACCGCTGAGTAACAAATTTCACTCTTTATATAACAAGAGGGATTTCAGTATAACAGTTCCGTGAAGCCATGTGGTTTTGCATGTGTAAGTGTGTGATTTGTCCAGAGAATTCAGGATGAGATGAGGCCATTCAGTCATGACAACGTCACCTTGCTTCACACATGCCTTAGGGATAGTCTTAACTGGAACATATGTCCCATAATGCTACGCTAGAATCTGTCTCCCTTTTCTTTTTTTTAAGTTTCCACAGCCCATTGTAAAAAATCTGTTTTGTGTGAACACATGAAAAATATCAAACATGAAAATACACAAGGACGATTGAAAAGCATATGTACAGAAGGTTACATGTTAATTACTTTTGCTGGGAAGTAATGCCGCATCACATTGTGGAAAAAAGTATTTGACAGGATGATGAATCGTGAATTGATTTGATTGAGTTCAAACAAGATTTAATGTTGTCTAGGTTGCTGAAACAATGGTGGCAATGAAAATCTTCAACAAGATAAACAAAAAATGATGATTCATGTTGAAAATGTTCTTTCCTTCACTCGATTTCTTTCTCTTGTTTATCATTTCAAAAGCATTGCTAGGACTGAATGATTACTGTTTTTATATCAGAATTAGGATTTGAAAGACTGCATTAGAAAATCTTGACTTTCATTGTGATACGTTGATTGAATGATACATTGTGCTCTTAAAATCTTGAAATACATACTGGATGAACACATGGATTCAGTTTTAGCCAGCTATTTGCCTACAGTGAGACATGTTGGCTTGTCTTTACATATTAAGAGAAATATGGAACTAATGACAAGAGCAAACAAGTAATGTGCCTTTTCGTTCTGGTGAATACAACATAAGTTTTTAGTATTTACTAGTTATTCTAAAATATATATATACATATTCATATACATATATGATCAGATTATCAGGGAGAGTACCTGAAGAATAAAAACTACAATAAAAACTGCAATATAGTAATTTGTTAATTTCGTTTTTAACTAGTGCCGTCAATCGCTAAAAATATTTAATCGCGATTAATCTCATGAATGTCATAGTTAACTCATGATTAATCGCAAATTAATCGCACATTTTTATCTATTCTAAATGTCCCATTAATTATCATTTTAATACTCTTATCAACATGGAAAAGTGGATAGGCTTGCTTTGTGCAAATGTTTTTTTTATTGAAAGCAACAACGTGTAGTGTTTTATTTCACACTTACATTCTCACTTTGAGCAGTCATTTACATTTGAAGCAAAATCTCACACAATTTAACTGTCAATAAACAGATGACAAAAAAATAAATACTTGGTTACAAAAAAGCCCCTTTCTAAGGGATCAAAACAGGGTGATACAAGATAAAGTTACAAAGTGCACATCATTGTAAACTAGGACTCAGCCTATAGTGCAGTTAAACCATGGCTTAAACTTTCCTTTCTTAAGTTTCCTTTGAACATAATAGCATCCATATGCCTCTGTCGAAAGCCATCCATTGTCGTCTGGTTTTGACAAGGAGGCAGTGGAGAATTCGCATTAGCCGTGTGTTTGGCCATCAAGTGGTATTTCAGACTGGATGTGCTACGGTGATAACTCAGTTCACACCAACAATACACACAGACAACTTTGGTCTTGTCAGTCGACCCATCTGGTAACTTTTTGAAACTAAACTTTCCATTCAGAACCTTGTTCGCGCCCATTTCGGCGTTTCGCGCTTGACATCCACACAAACCGGTAGCCTACTCTTTCACAGCTAGCGAGTAGGCAAGACCAAACATGTACGTGGGGCGTGCCTATTGTTTTGTTTCCGGTTTACAATCGGATCCTGTAGTTTTTCTAACGTTACCAGCAGTTGCCACAGCTAATAAAAAACTACAAGTTCACTAGGTCACAAAGAGCGTTAATCTTGCGATAAAAAAAATGACGCCGTTGATTTGCATTAATGTGTTAATGACATGATATTTTTGACAGCACTATTTTTAACAAAAGCAGTTAATGTTACTTCAACACACTATTATGGTTGTAGAAAGTTCTATGGGATTAATAATTCCTAATTTATCTTTGGGTTTTTCACACTAAATTGCCATTTGTTATTTTTGAAATATTGTCCCTGTTACCGTTGCTGTTTCCACTTTGTACCAGTCAGCAGCAGCAACAGTACAATGCCCTCCCTCCTCTGAGTGAGAAGTTTCAATTTCCGATTTTTAATAAACTCACAAAAAGTCCTAAAAATCTGTTTCATTTTGTCATTGTTGAGTCTATATTTGCAGGAAAAGTGTGAATTTTATTCATTCCAAATTCAATTTACAACAATATCAAGTGTGCAAAAATTGAAAGGATCTGACTTCTTGCTGAAGCAGCTGTGTAGAGCAGTTGATAGTTGAGATACTCTCTGAAATGTATATAACATTGTTGAACAGTTTACAAGCTTTTCATTGTTCTCTTCAACCAGAGGAGTGCTACTGTGGAGCCATGTGTCAGAGGGTTGATGGCTGGCCTTCTGAAGCTACTGGAGGAGCACGCAGACCCTGGAACTGTTGAAGTTGCTGTCGTGCTCAAGAGCCTTCGTGACATTACGAGAGCTTTTGTTGTTACCTTTTAAAATGACTGACCTGTGTTTTTTTTTTTTTTTTTTTTTTTTTTGTGTGTGTGTGTGTGTGTGTGTGTGTGTGTTTTGCATCCATGAAGACACCAATATACATTCCCAAGGAAAATGTATTAAACGTCTGCAAAGTGAGGCAAAGTACTGATTTGGTACTAGAGGTGTAATTTACAGTTTGGTACATTTTTGGTACAGAGGAGAAAACAACAGAAATACAAAGATTACCATTATTGTAATTTATTTAAAAAACACACAAACATTCACAGGTGTCTATTTGACCTGAATTCTTCAACATTTAAAGCAATCATCTGATGCATAGTAACAAGATCTGTTTAATCTAAATGAAAAAAAAAAAAAGAAAGGAAAAAAGAAATCCATTAAACAAGTGCAGCACTTTCATAATTGACTTAAATCAGCCAGAAAAGCCGGAGGTGCAAATTCAGCTTCAGAGCTGATCAAGGGAAGGCTGCCTTTATCTCTGTCTGTTAACGCATGGGCACATTCCTCTTGTTTGAATAACCTTTATTGAACTGTCACTGGATGAAAGTGAGCAGGGGATTGGTGCTTATGTTCAGTTTGAGCTCCACATGGTGGCCGACGGTTCAGGACAAAGACGTACCGTTACAACCCCATTTCGTACTGATAATGGTATGAAGGAATTTTACATTTCCATCTCCAATTACTCCTTCTTCGTGAAGTTAATTGTTGGAAGCTCACACTGTTCTCTTCAGAGTTAATGACAGTCTGTGCTGTCAAATGCTTTGACGGATGTTATGATGATTCAGTGATATTGAGTCTTACTATTAATGTTGGATTTTGATGACTTTACAGTGGGGATTGATGTCTGCAATGCATTTGTGGGGTGATGTCCGGCCTTCTGTACACTCTCAATATGAAATGTGGAATGTGAAAAGGAATGGAGACATATCTCTGACTTTTTTAAATGAAAGATTCTCAAAATGTTTCATACTATTAGATGTATGACAGCTAAGGACAACAGAATTGTATTATTTCCCTCTCTGGCAAAGATGAAACTGTTACTAGAAATGGTATTAAAGCAGGCTGTGTATTGCAGAAATATTTGTATTTTCCATCCAGTTAATTGTATTTTCAAGGTAATTATTCCTTATGAAATAGTTGTTTGTATACAGAATATGTTCATAGGATTTTAACCCTTATGATTGCCAACATTGCTTGTCAACATACACACACGTCATGTGACAAACTGCAAAGTATTGACAGTAATTTACTAATCCATCTTCCAGCACACATTATGAGCAATCCCTACATTAGCCTAAACAAGGTAATAGTAGCCTCTGTAATCATTTGTGGGGCATTGCTACAACAGATGCATCTGTTGATTGTGACAATATGCTGTTTCGAAAGAGTTAACAACTGAATCTCGCTCACTATGAATTCTGTGTCCAGATGTTTGTCTCTGAGCTGCTCAGATACGTTTGAGCTGTTTCCTCCTTTACTTCTAAAAGCTCTGTGACAATGTTTGTATTCGGCCGTTTGGTTGTTTACAACACCCTGATCATTAGAATCAAATTCTTTATATCTCCAAACATGCTGCACCAGCACTTGCCACCACCATTCCACATATTGCTGTCACTCTACTCACCTACAGTACTTAATAGGCTGTGCTGTCTGTTATGTGAAATGCTTATTAACTTTTTGTTCTGTGCTGATCATTTTTGATATCAGGGAATTGGTGTTTAATAGCAATTTAATAGCATTAGCTTATCAAACCGGCCTTTATCCAAACAACCCAGCCTAAATACTGTTGCTGTTGTTTTCAAATTTGTATTTAATTGCTGGGGTGTTGCTCAGTGTAACTTAACTTATCATGTATTAGTGTGTTTCCCACCATGAATCATTTATGCTGCTGAAAGTATTCAGAAAGTGCAGGAAAGTTCAGACATATCACATTATGAAAGCGTACAGAATAGGTTCATAGTTTGAGAGCTCAGATCTTGAGCACTGTGCAACTCGTAGTTACTTGTGTTGAGTGTGTAGGTCAGGTGGAATACATTTTGTGGAAGGTTATACCCACGACTGTCATTCATGGCAATGACCAATAAGGGTTTCAAATTGGTAAGACAAATCAGGTGTCCTTCGAAAGTGCAACCTGTAAACAGGTGTATGCAGGTTACAGCCATCTCGCCCACAGAGTGAATAGAACAGTGTCCGTATGTAACCTGTTACATGTACTCACATAATGTAATGGGTTGTATGCATCACCTCTACTGGTGAGACAATGCTAAACTTTTGTTCACAGCACACCATGCAACTAAGCAGTTTTAGCAATTTGTCACTTAATTGTAACATTTTAGGAAAAAAACGGACGACATTACCTTGATGTCCTCAGTGTGGCTACAGACCTGCTGGGCAGTCAACCATCATGTCTGCCTTGACCATGGAGATATTCTGTCTTGTCCTGCTGCCCAGTCAGCACTTAAGCAGCTTAAGCATGTTTATCATACTGCATTACACTTTGTTAGAAATAACAAATTTCATACTCAGTGTTGTTTTTTGTACAATGGTTTGATTGACTTCCTCCAGTCAAGAAGGAACAGCCTGTGAAGCTCTGCTGTTGAAGTTTCCGGACTTCCTGACATCTCTTTTCTCACTTAAATCCAGTAACTACAGTACACAATCCATTGACGTCTTCGTTAGATATCCCTCATGTACACACTAATGTTGACAGGTCTGTTTCAGGTAATGTGCACACGCTCAGAGGTAGATGAGAAAACCAAAATTACTCTGTGGGTTAGATGTTAAAGTTACTGCTATGAGGCTGTTATCTTAGTTTAGGAAGACACAAGGAAAAACAGCTAATTTGAGTGCCCAGAGTTCAGAATGTCCAAACTGTATGCACAGTTATGCTATCCTTTTAGTTCATCGCCTTAAAGCTTTACATTAGGACCTCTGGGATTCAGGACTGTGACACTCTGTCAGCTGTTATTAGCTAAAATCTATCTCTGTGGATTTAAGTTAAAGAAAAAGTTTTAGCTGAAAGGGGCACCTCCACTTTAATCATGAGCAACAAGGTTCTGCAACAAAAGGTTCATGTGGAAAGCACTGCAAAACACATGGGGAGAGAAAAGACCACATGTACACAGTTCAGAGAGTCATGAACAGCTATGTCTCACAGAAATTTGGCCAAGTTTACTTAGACATTGATTTTTGTGTAACAAGTTTCAACCCTGGAAGGACCTCAAAAACTATCTGTAGACTCCAAATGGACTTTAATTTACAGGTGATTGTTTAACCTGATTTAATTTTAATTGCGACTGGAAACATCTTAATCATCATCACATACTTTTTAGGTTTCAAAAATCTAAATAGCAAATGACCACAGACATGTTTGCTGTCTGTAGTTAGAACATCTTGCAACTGCAAACCATTAAACCACACTTTTAGCTCTTTTCCTGCATTCGGTTGGAAGTTTGCATGGTGATTGAAGTGTTGAGTGAAATTCTTACCCCCCTGGGCACCTGAATCCTGTTAAAAACCCTTCAATCCAAAAATAGGCAACATGAGCATCAATGAGCTGTCAAAGCTTACTTTTTATCCTTCAACTGTGAATCAAGTAATGTAGCTATAGGCTTTAGATCTGCGGCAATAAAATTAAATGGTTGTACTAATTAGACTACTTATATTAATAATAATGTGTGACATTACATGAACAGGGTCATAAATTTAATTACACTAGCCTGCACTGAAGAACTGAGCCTTCAGACATAAATCCTATTAAACATACAATATCTTTTAAATCGCCAAGGAAATCTTCAGCCTCCTCGCTGTTGAATATTGAATATTGTTGCAAAACGCAGCAGCTGTCAACTAAATTCGAGGCCATTACGCTGCAAATCAAGGAAGAATAAAACCAGCAAAGCCTGAAGGTAAGCTAGAAACAAAAGGTAGAACATGTGATGAAAAAACAGAAAGTAATACTGTTAACAATCCACCTAAAAAGCTTGAATGCGATACTCAAAACATGCAGGCTGAAGAGAGAAAACTCACACATGCTTTATGGCACACACACATGCACACACATAGAGGGAGAGTCTAATATGGGGATTATTAATTGACAAAATGAGTTTGACGCTGGTTTGATAGATGTGCAGAACAGAGCAGAAGGCAGACCTAATCACTCCGGCCCTAAATGGATTCATTATGACGACCGGGCTGACATGCCACCACTGCAATGCAGAAAGAAAGGCAGAGGGTGAGGGGGGAGTTGACTGGAAGCCTTATATAGCACAATGACAGCAATAAAATCAGCTTTTGCTTTACGATACGGCATTACACTGAGCTGAGAGCGGTGTACAGTGAGGGGAAAGACAGTAAGTACGTTTTATATGGTCTCTCAAGCATTTCATGCTGATGGTATAGAACCAATTAATTACCAGTTAATCTGAATTTGATTTCAGCTATCTTGCCCCTAGTTTATCAAGTACAGTACGTATAGCGTAGGACAAATTGGACATGTGCATTAGTGGATACATGTGTTCTTTGAAGCACTTCATATGGGAGATCTGAATCATCAACACATGATAATATCAGTGGATTACTGATGTAGTAAACACTGCATTTTAACAGTGTGTCATAAAGACATGATTTGCATTTGACATTTGGCACTGAAACATCAAGCTGCTAGATGGTAAAAGAATAACCGAGAAAGAGGAATAATCAATCCGAAATGAAAAAAATAGCATGTGTGTTTAGATTGGCAATAAACAACCATCACCATGAGCCCCATATTAGTCAATGTGAGACTCTGAAACCTCGTTGGTAACAATCCTTTGCTTATTGAATTTTAGACTGTAGAACAACTGGGAACAGACCAATAATGTCCATCAAACTAAACTGACTTTGCAACAGCAAATAGGCCTTGAATCTAATGTTGTTTAAATCATGCTTTTAAAGGACATATGGACTTTTTTGGACATATCTTGCAAGTTGCAAAATCATCCTTTTTTTTAAATAAGGGGCTTTTTGATCCAACAGCTTTGAGGTTGACAGGTGAGGGGACAGAGAGAAGGGAAGACATGCAGCAAAGGGCCACAGGTTGAATCAAACCCAGACTGCTGCTGCGGACTCAGTACATGGGGTTCATGCTCTAGGCGGTGAGCTACAAAGGTGATGCCCTTGATACTTAAAAGGACTCGCAGGAATCGGTTACTGTTTTCGGCAGTGTGGCCGCCATTTTCAAAGCCTCTTCTGGGAAGCGTGCTGCTCATGGTCCTGGCACCTGGTCGCCACCTTTTTCTAAGTACCGACCTCACCTACACGCAGTTTTTGACTTGGGTCGACATGCCAACTGCCCAAAGGCTGCAGTCTGAAACTTCCTGGCCACAGTAAAATAAGTACATAAGAAAATGTGAGTGCAGGGTGTCAGCAGGTAACACTGTGTTGTTCTTTAGCACCATAATTAGTTTGAATAAAGAGATGGTTCAAGATAAAATAGAAAATACTCTAATACATGGTTTAAAGATTATATCTAGACTTTAAAGCTCAGTTTACCCATAATACAAAAAAAACTTGCCTTCACTTACCTTGTTATCTAAGGTTTCTGCCCCTGCCCTGATATCTGAAACCATGGCATGCATGGCTCTAACTATCACTAGAGATGAGTTTGAAAGTTTTTTTTTCAGAATTTGTTGAACTAACCCTCCAAGCTGTGTGGATTCTAATGAGCAGGAACACAATTAAATTCAAACATTTATCACAGCATTTGCATGTCATGTCTGAGTCTTTTTTTTTTTTTTTTTCAATGTCTAAAAGCAAAACAAACAGGAATAATTGCATTCAGCTTGCTGAAGCCTGGGAGAAGCATTACACTGATCTGGTCTAAACCTATGTAGTCCGACCCCTCGGGTTCAGGCTGAGCATCACAGTTACAGATCTGACTGACGTGCCTCTCAAACACCACTGTGTCATCCTAAAAAGAGCGCAAGAGAGACTTTGGCATGAAGTCAGAGTAAAGAGAAGCGTGAAACAAAGAGAAAGAGAGAGATAAAGAGAAGGGGAGTGAGGCGAAGCAGTGGGTAGTTGTTTATCACAGCATCAGTTTCTAACAGAACAAAGAGAGGTCTTGTTTTTAGAGCATCAGCTCTGGGACTGGCTTCTTACACCGAGACATCTGCTCAACAGTATGTGTTTATTTGTGTGTGTTTGATGTGTGCGCTTGGTGTGTGTGTGTGTGTGTGTGTGTGTGTGTGTGTGTGTGTGTGTGTGTGTGTGTGCATGTAAAAATTTTAAGCTCCACATTCACTCACTGTCGACAGGACAGACAGGACAGGGCAGCTTTTCAAACTGTTGACCCGAGTTTGACACTCGCCAGTCTTTGACAGTTTTCAGTTGTTCTAGATCTTGTTTTTAGGGAGCTGGCTGTGTCAGTGCGCCTTTGAGCTCTCAAAACAGTTTTTCGGTGGAGAAAACAAATAACAACACAGGAAGGTGTAATCCGGTTTTGCAGATTGTGTGTGAATGTTCGCTTGTTTGTCTTGCAGTATTATATCTGAGTCAGAGTTTGACTGCATGACCCCTAAAGTTAGGTTAGACAAAAATATAATGTGTCTAATCCCAAAATAGAGTGACTGTGTTTAGCGTGGGAGGACGGAGAATAGCAGTTATATAAGGGATTATAAGCAAGCGCAAATTAGAAAAGCAAACATTTCAGTCAAAAAGTTAAGCAATGAGTACAAGGTCCTCCATGCCTTGACCTTTAAAAGACCTAAGGCGTCTTTAAAAAAGCACACTTGAAAACAACCTCCTAAAACCTGAGGGTTTGCTGAATTGTCAATGTTGACTAAAACTTTTATTTTTCAGCCTCTGTAACAGATAGACACATGGAATAAAACCATTTCAGAGCTTAAACCTTTGGCCTTTGACTGGAAATTATAAAAAAAACAACAACAACGACAACAACAACAAAAGAAAATAAACTTGTAGTACAAATAGATATTTACGCAGTAACTTTCTAACTTTCTTTGGATGAAAGTGTTGGGAACTGGTAAGAGGAGGTTTGGTTATTGGTTATTCATACCATTAACTGTATTAATATGATTTTTTTTTATTAAGAATTAATAATAGTGGGGCACCATCCTGAGATCAGAGACCAATAACCAAACCATGGACACAGTCTCACAAAGGGGCTGTTCACTTGCCAGCTGCCAGTTGCATTTAAGTCGTACTTCAGATTTCAGAAACTGTTCACAGCTGTTTGTGGCTAATCAAGGTACTTCAAGGTACAATCATTTGATGCCAAAATCATTAAACAATGACTTGCTTTTGCACAACTCTCATCTCAGTTTTAAACCCCAGCGATCTTCACCAGCCTTGACCTTTTTAACATGTGATCCAGTAAATGGAACGTGGAACCCCTCAGCACTAGCAGCAGTGAGTCGTGGAAAGTTCAACCAGGAGATTTTTTTCTTTGTTCTGTTCTTGAAATTCACAGGGAAGAAAGCAAATGTTTGATTAAAGTCTAGAATGTAAAGTGAAGAGAAAAAAACCTTATTGACATTGAATGCTCTACACGTTTGAGAGATTGTCGTTTTGGGATGTATGAATATCATAATACATTTCATAATACATTTCTGGCAATCGGCCCTCCTAAATCCCACACAGTGGACCTCTCACTAAAACTTTTCTAAAGCCCTATCCTTGCTTGGAATTTATTGGAATAAATTAGAGCCAGTAGCTGTAAGTGTACACATTTCCAGGCAGAATATTGATAACACAGAGCATGATCAATCTGGGGGGTTGCAAGGTGACCAACAAGAAGAAAAATATTTCTGCTTTACAGTTTTTGCTGCTTTTGTTGGAACTCTTGCATACTTAAAAAAAAAAAAAAAGGAAAAACAATTGAAGTTTAACAGGCTAAGGTGGTTGAAGTGCTCCCAGCACACAGACATATGAATGACATATACAAGACAAGGGGTGTCATAACAGAGCAACAAAGCCTGTCCTATTTTAATGGCCCCTCCAAATGCAGCCTTCTTTTGCCCAGATTTAGACACAGCCACTGCATCATTAACAGTATTTCACAATCCAGACTATGCTCAAGGCTAAGGCCCTTGAATTGGGACACAGTTAAGGACATAAGTTGCTGCACAGGGCCTGAATGTTTGTCTTTGCGGTCTAAGTGCCAGTTGACTGTCATCTTTATCATTAAGTATCGTAAGTGGGATTTCTGCTTGTCCTGAGAGAGGTCCTTTCCCAAACTGGTTACTCCCTCTCATTAGAGTATCACTCCACATGAAGCCACACTCACAGCTGTGGAGGACCCTCCATTTGAAGAGGGTGGGTGTGAATAAATTGATGCTTACAATGGAAACTGCAAGTGGGTCCCCACTGTTTACCAAACATTTGTCACCATGGATACTGATAGGTACCTTGCTGCCAGGCTGCTGTGACATATTTCTCTATTTCTCTGCACATAGAAAGAATTCTTGAAGCACAGAGTTTATGTGTCACAAAATACATTAATACTTGTTTTTGTTTAATTGATAAATAATAATGAAATCAATTTGAACTTATTGTATAACCCTTAACCACTTTTAATACATTTGCTCATGTATTCCAAAATATTGGAACTAGGACTAGTGGTCTTAGATTAAAACTTTTACAGTTTGTCTGAACGCCACCTCTGCAGGGCTAAAACCAGTGCACACTTTCAAGATGGAGACACAAGACACAAGATGGAGAAAAGGCAAGAGGAATTAAGTTTAGGAACTTGGGGACAGTTCTAGGGTGCCACTAGCTGCTGGAAAGAATTCCACTGTGAATCACCTCCACTGTAAACAGCTGTGGGATACCACTTGTGCATCAAAACAGCACCCACAACACTATACACACAGGAGATTTCAGGTTTTGGGGTAATGGACATTGTCAAACATGTGGCTAGGGTTGGATCACTCTGTTGTACATTGATGAATGCGCTCCTATTTACTTTAAAGCTAACTCGATTAGCAACAAATTGTCTGTGACATTTTATTCAGGTTTGTTTACAGAGAACATAAGCAAATGGGTCAAATCCATCACATTCTCAAATTTATGTGACTGTGCTCATGTCACAGAGGAACAGCCACAAACACAGAGACAAGAAACACAGGGTTGTCAGCAGTGGACACAGAGTGGCTAGAATCGGGCACAGGGTTTCCAACTGCTTCAGGCATTGGAAAAACTTTTTTTCCTGCCACATCATTACCAAGGAGAGGGCCAAAGTTGGTACTGGCAAGTGGGGGCGTTAGCCAATCTTCACATGACCAGGGATGAGAGGCAAGTGCAGAAACACAGTATACACTGATGCCCTTAAGGTACTCATTTCCACACCCCACACAAGAGCATCAGAGCCACAGACTGTGTGGCTACCGTATCACGCAGAACCGTGACCGGTACCTGATCTTCATCCTCTCCCATCGAGTGAACCTTTTCAAATTAATGACCTGTAACATCCTCCACCTCATCTTTTCCAGGTTCATCTGGGTTGATGGAAAATGGAACAGGAGCGGACTGAACAAAACTCATGCTTTTTGGCTACCTGGAGCTCTGATTATTCTTTTCCTGCAGGAGAGGGGGCAACTGGCCTAAATGTCCTGTGACATGGCGTTAAAAACACTCACCCTATCAGAGGAAGCTGTATTAGGCCACTGTGAGTTTTTGGATGGAACTTTAGGACTCTTTCACGGAGTATGTTCACAGCGCACAGAAAAAAAAACATCAAAACAAATTCATCTGGGAGCGCGGCAGCTTTAGACTCTGTAACTCAACCTTTTGCACCTTCAAATCGAGGGCCTAAAAGGTGTGTTTGTTTAACTTCTCCAGTAACCCAGCTGGTGGAGTTGACCAATGCTCACTGTGTATATTTTTAACAGAGCAGTTTTCTCTGGTGCAAACTCTACATACAGTATGTTTGGCTGGCAGATTTTTCACATGCATACAATTTTTGCCCGTATGCCTCTGAGAACAATTCATAAGGCCACAAAGTCATGGCTTTTACAACCTGATCATCCAAACTTTCACCAATTGTCAAGCTTGCACACACCTCTTGGGCTTTCCCCACCAATGTGCACAGTAACAACAAAATCCAAACATCTTTAGGCCATTTTAAGGTCATCGCAATGTGTTCAAAAGCATTAAAATATCAATCAGCCTCACTGTCTATAAAAGCTGGAACTAAGGCAATATAACTGTTTATATCAGGCTGCTCAGAAGGAGTGGTGGGACAGTCCATACTTATAAGGGTAGGTGTAGTTTGGGGTCGAGGTCTGTCCTGCTACAAAGCCTTTATGCAGAGATGCATAAACTCAGCCTCATAGGTTTTTGTCTGGAGCTCCAGTTCTTTGCATCTTCTCCCACTTCCCCAAATAAGCCCTGAGGTGCACTAACCAACTGCATTTTTTCTTTGTAGCTATGCACTTTTTCACCAACTGCTGTGATAGATAACGTTTAATCTCCACTTTGTGTGCATTCAAAGAAGCAGAGATATCAAAGAAACTAGCAATTAGTAACAAGTCTGCTTTTGTGCATCTATCCAGCGTTTCAAGGCTGGAATCCTGTGCAAACTCATCCATTTCAAACAACAGGTCTTACCCCCACACACAGAGAGAAAGAACTGCCAACCAAGGATAAGAAGCAACCAACCTTTTCAGTGACCGTAAACCCAGATTAAAAAGGAGTGGAATAGGCTCCACTTTATGTCACGCCCCCATCAAAGTGTGTGAGAGCGTAACATAACAATGAGACATGGAGCCAAAAGTGAAATGCAAATACGTGTACAATTTATTATCACACACAATGAAGGTTGTTCATATATTTATTTTCATAATTGAAGCTTGACCTCAGGGTGAACCAAAGGCCAAAATAACAAGCAAAACCACATTATCCCCACAGCAGAAATAAACCTAACTTCCTAAGCTAAGTAAAAACAGTCTTCAAAGAAAATGATTCAATCCTGCTGCTTCGTGCTAACCAAAGATATATAAAGTTACGCCAATGATAGAAGTGCTGTAGTGCACAGCTGACGACCACCAGTAAGCTAACACAAGTAAAGCTGGTCTAATCCCAAAGCGTTAGTTTCCTGCTAGCTTTGCAACGCTAACACAAGCAGAGATGGTCTAATCACAAATGGTCTACAAACAACACTCAAGCCAAGCTAACAGCAGACTAACACAGACACAAGTGATCTAGCCCAATGGTGTAAACATTTAAATCTAACAGTCTAACTTTCAAATAATATCACAAAAAGGATGGAGGATAAGGAGGATAAAGCTAAACAGGTCCAGCCAACGGATTAGCTGGCAGCAAGGTCACTGGAGGTGGACCTGCACCTCTCAAATCATACAGATCTTACGGGAAAAGAGAGCTTGTTATGCAACGCATGTAAAAGAACATATTGTACAATATAAACACGGCTTGTGCTGTAGCCCCCCACCTTCCTAATGAAACAAACATCAACCCTAAAGATGTTTGTGAATTGTTCCAAGCACATGTCAGTTAAAACAAAAGAAGAAAACAGACAAATATAAGTAGAACACAGACATGGACATCAAAAGGTTCAACAAAGCAATAAACAACAGTAAAACTAACACAAGCATAACAAGTAAATTATAGAACAGCTTTGCCAAAACAGACATAAGCAAAGACAGATAAAAGTAAAGATAGTCATAAGCACTGACAGTTATGAAATACAAGACCACAGTAACACTAAGGTAGGTCAAGCAACAGGGCAGTGTAGCAGCATACAAATATGCCAAATGATGAAGGAATCCAGACTAGTGCTGACAGATTTGAAAGCTTATACTTCTTTTCTTTAACTTTGTTACACATTCAGTTTTTTTCAACTCAACATGAAAAAGCAGTGTAAGAAACTGTAGATGTTCACAACCTCAATACTATTTTAAAAAGCAGCAGGACAGAATGAAAAGCTCAAATGGGCAGTATGTTAACAATGGACTGACTATATGTAATGTGAAGTGTCACTCATAGTAATGAACCCACATAGCATCTGACTGTGTGGTTTTCATTGTATCTCAGCCATTTCAATTTTTTTATTTTTTGTTCCCATCCCGTGGTCTCTGCTTCTATCAAACTTGTTCCCATCAGTAGCAGACAGCTGTTTTTAGTGAAAACACTCTGACAAAACCACTGTACACCACCTGCTCAGCACTAAAGATCAGACTGACACTGTTAGTGAGAGCATATAGCAGCTCAAAAACATTTCCATCAGGAGCTGGTGGAGACAAAAACAGATCTAAAAGGAGAGTGACTATTGGACAACATTTTAATTAGGTTGACCAAAAAACAAAATGCAAATGTGAAAACAGAGGCAGAATGGATAAAGCAGGGATGTATCATCTGAAATTAGCCTGAGCTACAGTTCCCTGGAATCAAAGAAGCACAAGCAATTTGTCAGAAAACCACTCCATCTAGCAATACAGCCTTGCCTCTTCCCTCTCCTGGTGTGTGTGTTTGCCCTCTGCTGTCTCATATATCGATGCTGTATCTCATCCAATGAAATGTGAATTAAGTATTTGCCCTGGCAGCAGTTATTTCTTTTTCCATTTCAATCACAATACAGCATTGATTGCAATCAAATGAAGTGTTTGTTCAAACTGACCAGCTGAGCAAATAGTGAAATGTGTGCAATGATCAAATAACATGGTATCAACATATTAATTGCATTCTCTCCTCAGTAATTACACATTATTATACTCATCAGTTTATCAGTATCGTGCTATTTGGCTCATTGGGTAACAATTAGCGGCTGCACCTTTTGTCCTATGTTCAGAGACATGTCATTGATATTCCTGTATCTCCACCCTCTATTTTCCAAAGGCCAATAAGCGCTTGACCATCTAGCAAAATGTGGTCGTGTAGCTGCTTTCTATGAGTGTTTATACATTTATCTAACGGGGTGTTTTCTTCATTCTGTGTTAGTCATTTATCTCCAAAGTTTTTCATCTGGTTTCCCAGTTGATGGTAGTGTACTGAATGCGATGTTACTGATTTAGCCTGGTCCCAATGTCATGCATGATAATGTCGACAACTGATTAGGAAAAAGAACAAAACTCTTCTTTGTTTTTGTTTTTGTAATTTACAAAACGGTTCTTAAAAGTTTGACTTACAAAGAATTTCAGAGAGAAATAAAACAGAGCTTATAAAACCAGAGCTTATGTAAAAGCAGAAAGACAGAAACACAAATAACTAAACCAAAATGGCAAACGAAGAATTGTTAGAATTTGTTTTTTAAAGGATCCAAAATGCCACATTCTGACAGAGAGGACAGGAGACCAGAGAAAGACAATAGATTTCATCTTCAGAGGATATGCAAACAGACAAATCTTGAAGAATAACAGAACTTTCAAATCTGTGTTTGATTATGTAGCCTAGACCTGTGTAGCACATTCCGATGCCTTTGTTCCTCAATAAAAGTGGAAGAGTAACTGTACATTTATGTTTAAACATGCAAAAAGTCCTGTTAGCAAAGTTAGTACCAGCACTATTTGGCTTCGCCACAGAAAAAATCCCCTCATTATAACAAAGGAGAGAACGGCGCACACTCCATGAGCCAAGTTAAAAAAACGTCTACCGCTCAACCCTGCAAGGAGAGTTTCTGAATATCCTCCAGAGACCAAGCCTATTCATTTGTGTCCTCTGTAGTGGACATTTGGTTTTGGTCTGTATCTTTTGACTCATTTGAGCTACCCTACTAAGTCCTGGTGTGCTCAGTAGAGGATATCCTGGCCTTTCCAATGATATCTCATATGTTTGGGTGGGATGAGGGGAACTTTGTTTTCATGCTGAGAAAAAGTGGAGACTGCAGCAAAATGCAAATGCCGGGAAAAAAAGAAAAAGTCAAAAATTGTTAAGATTTTTTTTTTCAACTATGGTAATCATATATTTTCTTGTTTATGAACATGTCAGGAATCAGTAGAAGTGGAGTCAGAGTTCAGTTAAACTTTTTGTTATGAAGTTATGAAGTTATGAATGTTTAATAATGTCAATTTTGTTCAACAAAAGATACGGGCCAAATGAGCCTATCCCAGCTGTCAACAGGCGAGAGGCCTACACCCTGAGCCGGTCGCCAGCCGACTGCAGGTCAACACACACACCCATTCACTCTCACATTCACACCTAGGGACAATTTAGGGTCACCAATTAACCTAATGAGCATGTTTTTGGTCTGTGGGAGGAAGCCGGAGTGCCCGGAGAGAACCCACAAATGCACGGGAAGAACATGCAAACTTCACACAGAAAGGCCCCCGCCTGACCCAGGGATCAAACCGGCAACCTTCTTGCTGTGAGGCACGCGCACTACCTGCTGCACCACCATGCCGCCCGAGGATAACTTCACTTTTGAAAAAAGTTTTCCAAATGCTCTTTTTTCAGTGAGCATTTATGCATTTGTGTGTGGACAAAAGGCCAAAATGCATGGAAGAAGCTATGTTTTGAAAAAAATACTTGTGCATGTGTGGACTAGGTATAAAACATCAGTTGTTCCATCAATTACTATTTCATAAGTGTGGAACATTGCAATGGAGATAAAACAGAGAACTATTAGTGTTCTTCTGTAGCTGCAAGATGTTGTCTGCCTGACCTTACATCAGAAAAATCCATTATCAGGTAAGTTGCATAAACTAGTGGAAGAATTAAATATACAACAGTGAAGAGCAATTTTATTTGCAAAAAGCTTTTTATCAGCTGCCTACACAACCATGGACTGCTATCAACTCATCATGGATGAAAACAATGTAGGTTTCAAATGCTTTAATACATAAACTATGCAGCTGTTTGAAGAGGATGGAGAGGCATTCAGGATGTTTGCTAAGCGTCAAGACTACACACAAGTACCTTCTGGTGACTAACACTGAATGTAAACAGAAATTTTATTGGCAAGAAACCTCCACAGCACAAGTGACCTGCATAGCGTAGCATAGCTGTCAACCTTGGCCATGGTTGCCTCTGCTGTTAACTCAACCTCAGCAGAGGTCTAATCAGCCACTTTATGGGTGACCGAGGTATCTAGAGGGAACAAGACACATTCCAGAACTGCAAAATGGACAGCCTTGCACACCCAAAAAATAGTAGACTAACAAACTCTTCCAAGTGTTCCCTGAATGTAACACACACACATAGTGGTTGACATTTAGTCCATGCAACATGACGACAATACAAGGCAAAAGTAGCGTGTTGTGCTGTCCAAGAGAAATGAAGAAATGTTGAAGTAAAAAGCGAACCTGTGTGCCTAAGTTTGTGGGGACACACTCGCATTATGAAATGAATGTGATGAAAAAAGTGTCTCAAGTGTGATGACAACTACAAACAATCTAAATTGGATGTGCTCCAACAACAAATGTGCTTGGATAAAGTTAACCCTCTTTGGTGGAGTTTAGGTGTCCAACAAGCAGCTTTCACAAGATCACATTCTGACAGAGACAGTGTTATGCAGTTTTGTGGTGAACCAACTAATTGCTAAGAAACTGAAACCTCATTCAGAGGGATAATTTGTGAAGCAGAGCCTTGTTGCTGCTGTGGAGCTGCTAGCACCAGACAAAGTAAAGCTTGTTCAAAGTGTCAGTTTGTCTGGCAAAATTCATCAAGATGAAGGAAAACCAGACAGGGAGACTCAGTGATAACAGAAGTGAAATTAAAGCTGTGGCAAGTGCAACTGGAAAGAGGAAACACTGCATCTTCCTGTTCTGTAAGAACAAAAGCTGCTATTACATCTGAATATGATGATGAGTGTGAAAACTCGTTCAGGCATTTGATGAGAGATTTCAGGACATGAATAATACACAAAAGGAACTGAATATATTTACTATGTGGAACCAGCTGATGTCATTGAGTGGCAAAGCAACAACCTGCTACTATGAGCAGCTCTTTTAAAACTAATTCTTAAATACTCAGTTCTGCACAAGACTGACTGACCCAAACCAGGAAAACTAGCTGTGATCATCATCATCATCCATTTGACACCAGATGTCTCATGTATGTCTCATGTAATTTAGTATGGCCCTCAAAGGAAAAGGTTCCCCACCCCTGATGTATATCAAAACCTCACCAAGCACATCATAGAGAAAGACTGATAAACAGAGAAAGAAACAACAGTTTACATACAGCATCTTTCCATCTAATATGTGCAATTACGGTTAACTTCATATCGGATCCCTCCCACCGCACACACACACAAAAAAAAAAAAAAAAGCAAAAATTTATCAAGAAACACATATTTTATAGCTTGTAATGCCCAGTTATCAGAATGCATGATTTGATTTGTCAACATATTTTCAGCCATCTCCATTAATACTCACATAGCCATGCTAATGACTTTTGGGGCCCTCGCAGTGGAGCGGAGCCATTTCTCTGGTGAAATGCACCGATAAAATTTACAAAGTGAGCAATAATGGATGAGTAGTTTTTACTGGGTGATTAGGCTAATGTGCTTTTAATTGGCAGGAGGGAGCTTCTTTTGTTAAGGTATGCAGAAATAGTGCAGGAGAGTAGACAGGAGTGGTTGAGCACCATGTTTTTCCAACAAATAATGAAAAGGTGACATGTAAAAGCTGCAGGTACACTCATCATTTCAATATGATATTGGAAAGACATTTTTAAACGCTTCTTTTATCAGGCTTATTCTCTCTCAGCATCCCACATTGTTATAGAAAATATCCTTCACATCTCCTTTCATTCATGCATGCGCATGCACGTTACTGTGTGTGGTGTGAGTGGCGCCAGTTTTACATGCACTTTACCTAATCAGATAACCTGATCTGATTTGACTTGGAAGCGCAACCATGCTGAAGAAGTGTTTACCGGATTAGGTTACAACACTGCTGCCCAAGCAAACACCCCAGAAAAAAATTCTTCACACACGATCAGCTGAATAATAGCAAAACAAAATGGAAATGCTGCTGCCACTCTGCAATTTACAGAAATTAAACGGGCACTCGAGTGATCTAAGCATTGCATTTTAGTACCTAATGTGGGTCAAGATGAAAAAAAAAAGAAAGAAAGAAAGAAAAAAAACTGGATCTTAGAATTCCCATAATGCAACTGAATGTGAAGCAAGAGAACCTATTTTGGACATCAATGGTTTTGGAAATTACATTCCTTTTTCACTTAAAAACATGTTGCATGACCTTCACTTGGAGCTTTTGGATCGTCATGGAGCTCGCCCAGCTGAATGGTCACCACAAGAGATGAAAAACAGTTTTTAATAATATCTGCTTCTTACATAAATAATGGAAGCACATAAAACTTCAGTGAGGAAGGTGATAATGACTTCAGAGGTCCATTTTGTCAAGAGAGGTCCAATCAACACATAATATGTGCTCATAATATAAACACGCAAGAGCATTACTTTATCCAGGATAGTTCTGTGTGTAGGGCGGCACGGTGGCGCAGCAGGTAGTGCGCGTGCCTCACAGCAAGAAGGTTCCCGGTTTGATCCCTGGGTCAGGCGGGGACCTTTCTGTGTGAAGTTTGCATGTTCTTCCCGTGCATGCATGGGTTCTCTCCGGGCACTCCGGCTTCCTCCCACAGACCAAAAACATGCTCATTAGGTTAATTGGTGACTCTAAATTGCCCCTAGGTGTGAATGTGAGAGTGAATGCTTGTGTGTGTGTTGCCCTGCAGTCGGCTGGCGACCGGCTCAGGGTGTACCCCGCCTCTCGCCCGTTGACAGCTGGGATAGGCTCCAGCCCCCCCCCAACCCCGAAAGGGATACAAGGGGTATAGAAGATGAATGAATGAATGAGTTCTGTGTGTGTGTGTTAAGTAACAATGAAGATTTTGTCCAAGTTTCCACCCAGATTCCATGTGACTGGGACCTGATGTGCAGCCAGGTGCCCCCCGCTGGACAACAGATATTTAAAAGGTGCCAAGCAGCACTGCAGGAGGAGGCTGAGAACTTTATGCACTTCCTGGTTTAACTTTGACTTTCTTTGCTTGTCATAGTTCTGCTTGCAGTTTTTCTGAGCAATGAAAGATTATTAACCTCCTCTTAAGAGCACTGTCTGTTTGACCTGCAAAATAAAGTGGTTTAGATAATCTCGTTGAACCGTCACCTTGTTTACAACCTGTCTGATCACATGCCTGGCTGTCTCTTGGCCCCACTGACTTCTTCTTCACAATACCAACGTGTTCCCAGATGGCCACAATTATTTTGATGAGTTTTATCACAATTGATATAAATGATGGACAGCGCTGCAGAAAGTTGTGCCAAGCTGTAGGAAGGAGGATTTATCCCTCAGAGAACGCAAATTACAGAATCTTCAGTTCTGAAGATGTATAATATCTTCTTTTTCAGAGATTTTGATTCATAATTAGAGAGAGAGGATCACATGAGAAATGTCGTGAGCCGGATTCACAACTCATCCACCACTGAATATGTGATGTGGTTCATGCCTTAATCCACTGAGCTGCCAGGATGTCCCTGTGCTAATCAAATGCCCAAACTAAGCAAGAATGGATGAGCAGTTTTTACTGGGTGATTAGGCTAATGCAACTTTAATTGGCAGAGGCGAGCTGCTCCTGTTAAGGTATGCAGATTTGAAAGGTAGAGGAAATCTCTAGAGGGTCACCACATCGACAGAAATATTTCAAGGCAATCATTTTAGAGTGGGATTCCAGTCTGAAATGTATATTTTCAACTTCAATATTAAGACATGTTTCTCCAATGTTGTATTTTAGCAACTTTTGAGTGAAAATCTCTGAGTACAGACAAAAGCAGAACTATTTCTGTCCTATCCTGTCCCTGCTTTATTTATTATACTTGTTGTTTTAGACATGGGAGAAAGTAATATATATCACATCAGGAAGAAGTGAGTCACTTAGCCACCTATCACACTGCAGCTAAGAGTTAACTGGTTAGGCCTACTCCATTTAATCCAAGAAAAACAAAGACTGATGAACTTTTCTTTCTTTTTTTTTTTTTTTCTGAGTGAACGTGTCTATGGTTCCAATAGGGGAAAGAAATGTTAAATGTAAATGTAATATCAAAAAGCAAAGTGGAGGATGCTTTGGATAGTGACCAAAAGACCGCAATTAGTCAAGTCAACCACAGTTAAAGAGTGTTTCCACCACACTAACCAAAACCCAAAGAACTAAAGGAACTTAACCTGTGTGTGTTGGGGGAACTGTAGGATAGTTCCAGTGGGCAAAAAGTCTCTGCTGCAGGGGTAGTGCTTTCTGATGGGGTGGGGTTTGTATCGAGTGGAGCTAAAATGACAGCAGGGGCGGTGGTTGAGTGAGTTAGACTGTGACTGAGACAGAGGGAGCAAGCAAACCAGGATGTCCAGCAGACAGCATTCAGACTGACCCCAGGCCTGTGTGAAAAAATGTAGCCCTCTCTGTCAATCAATCCAGTCTGTTGGTGCAGTAGCGGTGCCAAAACAGGAGGCTCTGGCAAAACCACTCAGGGTCATCCAGCAAAAAAGCTGAATCAGCATGGTATGTAAACAATGACAGAGTTAACATGTTGATTTAGCAATTATTGTTTGCCAATGTTTGGCAAGTAATGTTTTGTTTTACTGTTTCCCTATCTTAGTTTAGCATGTTAGCATGTTGAAATTTGTGTATTACCAGTAAACACTATGTACAGTCAAGGCTGAAATGGAATGGCAAGAGTTTGGTCATGAGCCGAGGTATTGAAAAAATGAAAACTTTGACCTGGTACTAAATGAAAAGTAAAGTGTTACCGCAGTTACCACATGACAATCCGTCGAGTAGTCCACAAAAATGTCAGTGAGGTCAGAGGTTTACCAAAGTCATCTGATCACCATGGATATCTACAAACAGAAGAGTGTGTTTCCTGGCATGACGACATCACAGGGAACAGTGCAAGATTGGAATAAACGCTGGATTTTGTCAGAGGTGTGTCTGTAACTGACCTGTGTAAGTTAACATGATTGAGATCAAGATCCCAGATGTTTTCTGTGTGGGGAAAAACAAAACACTACTGCAGAGATTGAGAATGTGCCAAAGGTAGCTGATACTGCAGAAAACCAGGTCAGAAAGGCTTAATACAAGTTAAACAAGGACCTCCTCTCTGCTGAAACCACAGATCACCTGAAGCTGTGTGCTCCTGCAAAGTCCAACATAGTTTGTGTGCGTGCGTGCGTGTGTGTGTTTCATGGTTATCAGAGCTTGCTGGGCATTTGTGATTGGGCCTGAGCTGATCTGTTCCTCTATACTGCTCAGATTTTTGGCTACATGTGTTGGTTTTATGTGCTCTTAAGGACCAAATATATTATCTGTTATTTACAACTATTACTGCCATAAAAGATTTAAGTATATGTTCAGAGTGATCCATCAATTTAGCATTGCATTCCTACAACTCCTCCCGATGCTGATGCAGCACAACCAGAGATAACATCTTTTTTATTCCACTTCCCTTTTTCCTTATCAAAACTTAGTGCCTACATTACCTACAATGCAACTTGACCACCAACACTTAGGTCAGATATTTGTGTGTGTTCTGAAAATAGTGGCTTATGTAGCCTCCAGCCTGAAGTTGATGAGGGGTGGGCTGCAGCGTTCCATAACCCCAGATTTTTTTTTTCATTGTAGACTATATCTCCAACTGACACTGACTTAAGTGACATCACTTGAGGACACACTGGTCCGTCTGGAGACACTAAAGAAATGTACGGCTTTTTTTCACATATGCAGTTATACTCTCAACAGACATTGATGTGTAAACTCAGCAGTTTCCTCAGGTTACTAGTTAAATTCTGCTAATCCAGACCATAGAGTTCTGATGTGACATAACATGAAGTCTGAGCTGACAGGTAACCCATTCATTTCACGCTTTTGGTGTTGTCATCTCACACCATCAACACTCCATGGACCCATGTGGAGAAATAAATGTGTGGTGTCTGACAGCAGGTCATTTTATTTCGTGTTAACTTCCTCTCTGGTGTCACAAAGAGATCACAAAGAAAAGAACTGCTAACAAGTATTATTAGGCGAGACTGCAACTGGACCTCATACATCATAAATAATGAGACAGACAGGAACAGGATGAAATGAGGAGTCTAGTATTGTAATATACCCCATTTTTACTACTAAAATACACACCTACGGTTTATTTGAACTCATTTCCATGTACTGGAAAAAATCCCCACACTCACATGCTGATGGTATATCAGTGTGGACACAAACGTATTCACTCAGTTGCTAGATTACGACCCCCCTCTTTATGTGGTCTCTTGTTGTTAGACAAAGTATTAAACACACTTTGTCTGGACCGAACAAACCGGGTTATAAGTGCAAGCATCCTAAACCACTGCAGTCCTGAACCTGTGACATATACTGCACAAGCCTAATCAATAACCATGCTCATAGTATTGCTATATAGTTGTTATAATGTTCCTTAATATTGAAATTACTATGGCAAATTTATTATTTTAGCATGAACATTGATATTAGAGTATATTTACACATTTGTCTTAATGCATAATAAATATGATGGCACAAGCAAGAAAAAAAAAAAAAATAAAATACAAAAACCAGCCTTTGAAGAAATGAGGCTGATGTGAGGTACTGTTCCATTTTTTCCACAGTGAAGCACAGAGCTGATAGCACAGTGCTGTAGAAATAACCTGTTGATCATACAAGCCCAAAGGCACAAAGCAATAATAAGATAAATATCAGCTGACACAGAGAGGACAAGACAAACAGGTGATAGAGACGAGGGAACGGTGAGGAAAGCACAGTGGACTTCAGCTGATGTTGGTTTTTAAAGGCAGATTATTAAATAAATTAAATAAAGATTCTGGCATATTTGTATAGATGCCCGGTATCTCAAATGATACCGGACATCTATACTATACTACTCAACATCAATGGACTTGTTTTGGAACTTAATTTTATTTGCAGCCAGAGTGAAAAGCAGACTCATGACAATAAAATGAAAGTGTGACTGTACATCTATTCAGAATATTTATTACCCTTTTAGAGAACATTACATTAAAGTGTCTTAGAAAAACAGAAAAATAAACTCTTTTTAACTTAAAGGTATAATGTGTAAGAATTGGCCACCTATCCAAGGCCACTCCCATCAAACAGCAGGCAGCATATCACCAGAGTAACCACTAACTACAGCTCGCTACAGTCTTTGCTGTAGCTTTCTTTGACTGTAGCTACATTAGTTACTTTGCTGAGTTAGCCATGCTGCTAATGGCCTAATCAGCTGACTGGAGTCTGCCCTGATTGAGAGTTTGAAACAGTGGGGAATTGGTGATGTTTATACCATAGGCAACAAAACCAGGTTCAGCAGCCTCCCAGTAAACTCAGCCAGATCAGGACCGAACAAAGCCTCCGTGACGGAAGGAGGCCAGTTTGACGACAGGGAAAAATGTGCTGACATGATTCAGAACAGCTCCGGCCAGGACTCTGACCCTGACGATGAAGACACTGCAGGGCGGCATAGGGGTGATGTGAACCAGGAGAGCAGTGAGAGGAACGTCGGGCATCACCAGCATGGAGAAGCAGCATCTATTGTCACATCCAGCAGGGAGAAGCAAACCAGAGTTGGTGATTGTTGTAACATTGAAAAGACAAGATGGTTTAAGTATGTTTTATCTTGTTTCTGTCAAGTATGAAAGAAATGTGTTTTGAGTTGAGTAACCTGGAAATGAAGCTGGTCTTAGCTTGGTAAACTTGTTTCAGGGACAAAAGTACAAAAGTTGTAAGAATATTTTCTTTCTTGACATTTTGTGTTTATTTATTTATTTATTTTTTTAATAGACTAAAAAAGCTATGAGTGCTTGTGAAGTGCAGCAAATTCACATACCTCTCCCAGGAGGTTATACTATCGGACCACTGCCTCTTGAGGTACAAAGCGTTGTGTGTTATTGTAACTAGGTGATTAGCATGCTATCTTCAGTAGATATCTCTGGAGCATAATACACAATTATCTTTGACACTCCATCAAAATGGTTACTTCTTCACATACTGTTGTTAATGTCAATTTATAATTGAACATTTTAAATACAGTTTCTGGCCATACCTTACACATTTTACCTTTAATCATGTCTATTAACAAGAGTAACAAGGGTATTTTCTCAGGATTTGTGGCCCTTTTTTGGCTCTAAACAGTAAAATTGCCTTTGTCCTTATTTACTGAAGGACCACACCAAGGTTTTGCACAATCAAAGCATAAGTAAAGCAGGCCCTCTGAAAATTGCATGTTAGGTCTCATGCATATATGTATTTCCAGGCATTCCTGTTTAGGCACCAAAATATGGGACAAGAGAACCAAAATTTGTGGCCACTGCACCTTATTTATTATCGCAGATACTGACCACAAAGGGGACAGTCTGAAATGTAACTAGTCTGTATTAATTTAATATTATTAAACCTTTAATTAACCAGGTAAGTCCCATTGAGATTACAAAATCTATTTTTTGAGGCAGCCCTGGCCAAAATAGCAGTGATACAGTGTTTCAAGCAACATACACACCATTATTAAGAGCACATTAAACAAAGCATGCAGTATGAACTCACAGCATATGCCTCAGAAAACAGAAAGGAAGAAACGCATCTAGCTAAGGAGGCAATTACAAATTTGAGGTGAATTAGCCCCCAAACCTTCATTATATTTTTAAATGCCCTAATTGGGTTCAGCCTATCTAACTTCAAGTCTATCTGCAAGTGGTTTCAGTCAGCAGGGGCAAACAACATAAAGGCTTATTTCCTCTATTCACTGCAAACCTTAGGGATGGCAGTAAGAGGTGTCATTTGAGCATAAACAACAGTGACAAGTTTTAAATGACATGTACCCACAACGATACAGGGGAGCAGTCCAAGGACGGCTTTAGGAATAAATACTTACCAGTGAGTGAGTCTACATAAGGCCAATGAAGGTTACTGCACACTGGCCTGTAGGATGCAATGGTGAGTGGGAGCTTTGCAGCCTGTGACAAACCTCATACAGTAGCACTGTGGTACACTGTATCCAGCAGTGAGCATTGTAAGCATTAGTTTCATCACTAATCTCTCAATGTGAGGTTTAAAAATGAAACAATCATCAAGTAAAATACCAAGATATTTGTACTGTGGCACCAACTCAATCTGACTGTCCAAGAAGACATGCTAATGCCTTCCTGGTGTTTTTGTGACATTCAGCAGCAGATCAGACTGTGATTCTAGAACACAAAAGGCAGACTGCAAATACTCAAGTGATTGAGCAAGGGTGGCACCACACCAGTAAATGACAATATCATCATAATTTCACTAACATCATTTGCAAAAACACCAATGTCAGAGTACTTCTGGGGGACATTTGTCAAAAACAAATTCATTAAGGATGATTTTTTTGTAAGGGTGCCCAATAATCTGAGTAGTAAAGTGAGCTACAGAGATCTTTAGGATAGAAAAAAAAAAAAAAAGGATGACTTCATTCATAATAGATCTGGTGAGGCAGTTTTCAGATAAGAAAATGACATCGACATCAGTTGATTTAGTCCAGCTTCTTAACAAATCAGTGTTAAGGAGCACACTGTGTGTGTTCAGATGGATTATACCCAGACCAATGTCAGTGTCAGCTGGACCAAGGTAAGATAAGATAAGATACAAATTAATGAAAAATGAGATAAAGTAAGATAACTCATTTTTAGAATGTATCGTGCTGACAAAGTCAGTGAGAGAATAAGATACAAATTAATGAAAAATGAGATAAAGTAAGATAACTCATTTTTAGAATGTATCGCGCTGACAAAGTCAGTGAGAGAATTGTCAGAAAACACAAAACAGCTTTTCAAAATAGAAAGACACAGAAGGCAAAGCAACTCAAAGGAATTAAAAAGTCCCTGTGAGAATGTCCCAGCATCTGCCCATGCGACTCATAGCAAAATGCTAGAAAGCACACTTGGCAGGAGTGGCGGAGTGTGCTCCTTCCCTGGAACACTGTCCTGACGATGGTCAGTTAGCAAGCGAGTGCACCATACACGACGCAGAGGGGATGTCATTGGCAGGAATGCAGTTCAGTTTGTGAGGTAGTAATATAGCTGAATTGGTGAGATAGATCAGTTCAGTTTATGATTGTGCATATGTCGGCTGCGGAAGCAGGAGGAGGGGAAAGGAGAAGCTCCGGAGTCAGAGGTAGGCTGGCAGCGAGCCAACAGCAGAGCAGCAGAGAGCCACCTGGAGAAAGTCTGGGAAAAGCAGGTGTAAAATCTGCAGCAGGGTTTAATCAGATGCACACGGAGGGTGAGAGACCAGCAAAAAGAGAGAGATGCAAATCAGCACTACCTATTTGTTAGTTACTTTACTGGAGCTCTCCACTCACACTCCACTTCTTGTTGAGCAGTGGGTTTCCTCACATACAGTCTTCTTCTTGCAGGATGAATGCACGCCTGCGGCTCCAAAAGCATCTTCTTTTCACCTGTGTTCATCTGAAGTGAACACCTTCTTTGGTCTGCAATACATTTCTAAATAGCAGGGATGTAAAGAGCACTGGGGGATTTTACTCAAATGAACCTACTGCCACTTTACTAGTTCTGTTACAAACTTGGAGTACATTTTAACTGACCTTTTTACTTTCATCTGAGAACATTACCAACAGTAAATGAAGATAGCCAGTAAACACAGATATGTTAATATAAACTTCACAGCCCACAAACACAAAAACAAATAAAGAACTGCATGGTTTTTACGGACTACGTAGCACACACACAATGCCACGCTACTCACTATCACAGTGGCTGTTGATGTTCTCCTCTGGAAGGAGACTTACAACATTCAGCGAGTTTGTTGTTGTACTCACCCATCTGAAGGCCGTTCTCAGAGCTTTGCGCACTGCAAACTCCTCCACAATCTGCCCTCGGTGCAACTTCTTTGCTTAATTCTAACACAACTAAATGCAAAACATTACTTCCACCCCTGCAAAACAGTCCAGCATTGGATTGTATTTAGGTCATATTTACTATAGACTGTGCCTGGATCTATTTCCTGTAAATCTGTAGTCTTAGCAAATACTGCTCAGATGAGAGTAATTTGTGACAGGCTTAGCAAACATCTCCCTAAGGCTCCACAGCCATGCTAGTGTGACAAGTGATCTTAATATGAGCAATTTGGCAAACTTTGGTGAAACAAATTAGTGTAGCATATTTATTTTTTTTATGTAAGACATGCATTTTTCAGGTTTGTCTAACTATGTGGGTGAGTTCACTTTAGCCATGTCATTCAGTTCACGAAAAATAAAATAAGTCCAGAGACAAAAAGATGGAAAGGAGGGAGAGGTTCATGATGGAAACGCAGTGGAAGCTTATAGGAAAGGCAGCGATGCATATGAAATACAGAGAGGTGTTAATGTGTGTGTATGTGAGAGAGAGACAGACAGTCTTATGGGACAGGGCCGGAGGTGATGATGGTGGTAGGGGATTAGTAAATGACCCTGTCTCCCTCTTGCTGGCAGAGAAATAGATACTACTACTCTGACTTTCACCAAAGAGCTGTAGCAGGGGAGACTAGTGTGTGTGTGTGTGTGTGTGTGTGTGTGTGTGTGTGTGTGTGTGTGTGTGTGTGTGTGTCCTACAGGGCTAGTAATGGGATTTCTGCCTTTGTGTCTGCACAGAAAAAAGACCAATTGTGTGGGTTTGCCCTTTACTGCCACTGCTGCTGCATTACTTGGCAGTTGAAATATAGCTGTGTGCATGAGTGTGTGTGTGTGTGTGTGTGTGTGTGTGTGTGCGTGCGTGCGTGCGTGCGTGTGTATGTGTGCAATGCCTTGAGAGAATTTACCTTATATACCCCATGTGCATGTCCACACATATACATGTCTATACCTATGTGTGTGTGCACACACATGTGTACTCTAAGTTTTTAACCAACAGTCGGGGCGTTTGAAAGTTAAGACTAGGTTTTATTGGTTAGGTTAGAATGAGGTTTAGGTTAGAGTCAGGGTTAGGCATTTAGTGTGTGTATGACTGCGCATCTGCCTTGGAGTAAAGATCATAAGCTGTGTGTGTGTTAACCCTCAGTCTTTACGCATCAACATATTGTATGTGTATGTGTGTGCTACATGTAACTTGCACAGGAGGTTCATGGTCATGAAAATGTAATAAATCAACACACCCACACATTCATGTGTCTTATACACATCCATTAAAGCACAAACACATAATCAAATACTGATAATACATGCCTGCTGTCTGAACATCCAACCTCCAGAGGAGATCTAATGTGAACTTGTTTTAAATTTCAGAACCTACTTACAGAATGTATGTGGAATGATTCTATAACAGTCTTTTAACTAGAGTAATTTCAGCCGTCCTTGAGCAGTGAACCAACCCTCGTCTCCCAATGGCCAATAATGCGTGAAAGTGCAATCATCAGTATTAAATCAATGAAACAGTCTGATGAGTGCATCTTAAAGATTCAACACTCGCCCTCACGACTGACAGTGCAAATGAAATTTTAATCCAGTGCTGCTTTAACAAGAGTCACACTGTTGTTCAGAACCAAATGTTAAGTACATATATATTGAATGACAGAATTAAAATGTAAATTAGCAGTGCATTGACATTAGCTCTAGTAATGATGATTTCATTCTAGACCCAAAGGGAAACAACAGACTTCAGAATCATATGAAATGAGTGAGACACGTAATTTTTTTTAATTTAATTTAAATATTGATTTTTTATTTTTATTTTCTGCAACATTTTGGGGCAAAAAAAGGTATTGACGTGGGAAACATTATACTTGTACAGGAAAAGGGTCTTTCAGTGATGTATATAATGGGTTAAATCTGCACACACATAGTCTATTTCTTCAGTATTTTACATATTGATTATAGTCTAAAAGTAAAGGGCAATTTTTCCACACAGGTTATCTTGTTGGCAGATATAGTTGTCCTTTATCTGAGGGTTTGGCTGCAGCCATTTCTGCATTAAAGTCACAATCTTAAACAACTTTTTGAGACTTTTTTTGAGTGTGGCTGAATGAAAATCTTCATTGTAGGCCTGATTTTACATGGGAACAAGTCTTCCGTCCACCACACATTTCTCCCTGTCCTCCTTCCTCTGCAGTTGTTATTTATCACTCTTAAGCCTCAGCAATAAATGAATTCCTTTCCTCCTCCCGTTCAGGCCCTGCTGGCTGGGAATGTTTTCATTGTGGGTTACCTCACACAACTCTCCAAGAGCAATTACTTAGACTCGGTAGCTGCACCCTGGATCAGCCTTCAGCTTATGGGTGTGTGTGCGTGTGTGTGTGTGTGTGTGTGTGTGTGGGTTGGTCTGCTCCATCATCAGTTTTCACACTTGGTATTGCCAGAGCTCCTACATACTTAACAATATGAATCTCAACCTTCTATTCATCACATCATGTAGTATTCAGAAACGTAATGGAAAGATTATTTACTCTCAAATGCTCTGTAATGGAGTTAATCCAACATATATTTGGCAAACCAGTAAGTTCTCATTCTCGATTTTATTCTTACACAACCCTGATTCCAAAAATATTGAGGTGCTGTGTAAAACACAAATAAAACCGAATGAGATCATTTGCTCATCCTTTTTGACATATGCTCAAAAACACCACAAAGACAATATATTTAATGTGTTACCTCATCAACTTTGTTGCTTTTTCTAAATATCTGCTTATTCTGAAATTGATGCAGCAACACGTTTCAGACAAGTTGGGACAGGAGCAACTAAAGACTGGGAAAGTTGTGAAATGCTCCTAAAACACCTGTTTGGAACATTCCACAGGTAAACAGGTTTGATTGGTAACAGGTGATAGTATCATGATTGGGTATGAAAGGGGCATCCTGGAAAGGCTCAGTCGATCACAAGCGAGGATGGAGCGAAGTTCACCACTTGGTGAACACATGATTGTATAAAGGATGTTACTACATGGGCTCAGGAATACTTTGTAAAACTGTTGTCGACACAGTTTGTTTGCAAGTGATTGCATTCTGGTTTTATTTACATTTTACAGAGTCCCACTTTTTTTGGAATAAGGAAAAACTTTCAGTCTGTTTTCCAGTATTTGAGTGCTGCATCAAACATGGTCCTTGTACTTTGCCCTGGTTGAATTTACACCATTACAAAACAGGTTTGATGTACTGGATGAAGGGTTGATCTTGCCAGACCATTATTCCACCCATGACATTTGCTGACAGCATGAGACAAGTAGTGTATCGCCAGACTCATCTATTTTTTTACACCACAAAATACCTGTCAAGACAAGATGATATCACAGTACAATGCAGAAAAATCAATCCGTGCATCTAGAAGGGCTTCACCTGTTTTCCCTTTCAGTATCATTTCCACACCAATAGACATGACATTTGAGCTGAGTTTATGAGTAACACTCGGTTGAAGCATTGACCTGATCAGTGCAGACACCTGTAACAGCCTGCAACTGGTGTCAGACCTTGATTTACACCCAAAGAGTGATGGTTCAAGTCAAGCACATGCTTTAAGGGAAATAAAAGTGGAAATGAAAGTGGACTGTAAAAAGAGCAGAGTGGAAAAGTGTACACTGGGATCTCTCCATGTTGTCACAAGACACATTTTCCTATCTTGGAATTAGCCAAATAATAGTGAAGACTTACATTTCTTATTGTTTTGGTGAAAAGGTTTGCTAGAACACAAATTCTTCTATATTGAACACGATAAAACACTTATTTTAAAACAATTGGAAGCTACAGAGTGAGACTCATGATCTATTTGTTAACTAATACTTAGAAGGATGCTTATTTGTAAGCAGCTACAGCAGTGAAAACAAAGGGGTGATGGTAAATGTCCTGTCATTCTGTACTTCAGGAGATTTAATGTGTTAGAAAAATACAAATTACCTTAATTAGCAGGTGCATGTGCACCTGTCTCAGTGAGTTGTTCCCAGTGGAAACACAGCAAAATAAACAGCAGATTGCAGATTGAAGGAGAGAGGTTAGATGCAATGCTATCTTTTAATCTTCTTGTCTTGAAGTCCTAAATCCTCCACCATTCATGTACCTGGAGGTTGTATGTGTCAGATGGAGAAAGGTTAGCGTGATGGTTCAAGTCGAAACATTGATTCCAGTGCAGTATGAGACAGGACAATGCACCAAAAGCTAGATAACAACACTTATTTAAAAGAATTGTTCAAAAAATCCACAGTAAATTTTAATTAAATGGTCACAAAACTCTAGACATTTGGCTTTTCTTCACCACGGTGTTGACACTGAACTGTCAGCTGGTCCACTGCTGATGAGTAATGCAGATGGGTGTCACTCATACAGATGTCAGTTGACTAGAGGACACTGCATTGACAGTTCATTAGCCCATCTGCCTGTGTGTGTGTCTTTCTGGCTGTCTCACCTTCCTGAGATGAAACTGCATGTGCTCTCTCTGTCTTGGCCCTTGGTGTCAACAACACATCTTTACCACTTGACTAAGTTGTCACTCATTTGGTAGCATAGTGTCAACATGTGTGAGAGGTGAGGGGGTGTCATGTTATATATAGGACTCAGACAGCACCAGACATTTAGGAAAAACATCTTCGGTCCTCATCAACAATAATTATATTGTAGTAGTTGTTACATCAACTAAAAATGAGGATTTAGTAGAGACAATTGCTTGCAGAATTAGGCTGATAAAACATGCATGGAGTATGATTTTGACATCATGATGATGGATAAATAAATAAACACCTTGAGTAAGTAATTCAGTAAATAACATTTATATCACTTTTCAAAATTGCAGTGCTTTGCAAAAAGGCAAAAAAAAAATTGAAGAGACAGACAAGATGCAATGCATAAAATTATGAATATAATGTGGTCTGAAGATCAAGACAAGGCCAAAGGAAACAACTTATAAGATGCTTTTTGCCCTGATGTGACTCCTTTAAGACTTTGCTGGAGGCTGTTGTGAAGCCAAGGGGAAACAACACAAAGCACACTGACCTGTTGTGTGACCTTAGTAATTACCATGCTCATCTTGGAACAGCCAGAAGTGCTGACTCTGAGGATTCCATTGTTCCTCAAAGTGGTGAGAGGACACAAGAACTCATTTATGTATTGAAGAGCCTAACCATGTAATAATGTGAAAAAGTTTGACATCAGTCCTAAATATGACAACTGGGACTAAAGGAGACAACTAATAGAAAGAAGTTGAAACTGATGTAAGGCCTGATCTGTGGCTTATTTTGTTAAGTTGCACAAAATTTCACCATTGTTTCATTGCACAAAGAGAGTTTTGAAGCTTCAGAGGTGATTAAGATTAAATAAGATATATGGCTGCTATCAGGAGAACAACAATGCAAGATAAGAGAAGTAAGGGGGCTGAAGGGAGCAAGTACACAGAGAACATGATTGAACCCAGAATTGATCCCTGGGGCACACCACACAGTGGAGCAGAAGGGAAAACCTAAATATTTATGGTCCCGCAGTGGTGGAATGAACTCCATGCTAGCAATTACTTGCATTTCAGTTCCTAAAAACCTTGCAATGCTTGTAATGCTGCACTTGAATATGCCCTTACTTCTTTGGCAGGAAGGGATTCACTTTAATTTCTAACAATTTGTTGCCCGTGTTGATCTTTGAAAGTTGAATACACTGTCTGTAAGCAACTTTAGACAAAAGTCTAACATAAAGATAACGTTTCCAGATATCTTGGTCTTCTGAGCCTGTCCAGTACAATATCATAATCAGCAGTATCAAATGCAGCACTGATAACATGTAGGACATCAACAAAACAATCATGAGTCCTCCAACATCACTGTGTTGTTTGGGCAACGAAGAGGGCTACTCTTTGTTGAGCATAGTCTGCAGAAAGCAGATCAGAAATGATGAAAACTCATTATTTTTTTCCACAAACAGACACTGCACAGCATAAGGAGTCAGGGATGCAGTCCATCACAGGAAAGTTATTCACAAGTAAGTGTAGGCTTGGACCAATGAAAACATGGCAGTACACCTTTCTTCTCTGACTGGTTATTCTGATCTGGGTATTCCCCTTCTGGGCCAACTCTGGCATTGTGACCCCATATACTGAGATTAACTTTGTATCCCTCCAGATGTCTGAAAAGTCTCACATGGTCCTTAACTGTTGACCCTTTCTTGACCCCATGCCTTTATCTTATTCACTCATAGCATCCAGCTTCTGTTATGTCATTGTGCATCTGGTTCATTCCTTATCTATTTGTGCCAGACATGGTCTGACCCAATGCAAAATCCTTAATCACACATAAAGGACTTCATTTAAGTAAGGCTCTCTCGGATTCTAGGATGCATGTCACCAGGCCCCTGCTACCCACACCCATCTGTTTTAATCTTGGCCAGAAATCTTTACATCTACTTCAGTTGTATTAGGATTCAATTTGAACATACAGCAATCACAGCATTGTTTGGGGTTCCACTTAATTAGCTTAAATGATTTTACTGAAGGGCAAGTCACCTGAACCCCCTTCTCAATCCTCATGGATCAAGGACATTTTAAACCTTGTTAATGTGCTACACATGACTGACTCATCACATTTAATGAAACATGGAGCCTTTTTTTGTTCATGCTGAGGGGCTAGTATTTGATGCTATTCCTGAGTTACAGCCTTAACTGAATGTTTCACTTTTATGCACGTATGGTGGGTTTGAAATGTTGTTCTTTTATTCATCATGTGAATTTTGTACTTGTTTGTACAAAACAACTGTACTTGTACTCGTTTTTTGTTTATTTTCAGTATTGTTCTGAATTCTGTATACATGCTCTGTCTTTCCTCAATGTATGGTATACTTGATAATATACTGAAACTTGAAAAGTTACTTTTTGACAATTGTGTGGTGTTGACATACAAATTTGAGAAAAAATAAAGATGGCAGTATGATGTCAAATGGGGTGATGGTGACATAGCTAAAATAAAAAAAATCTCACAATAAATAAAGACAAAAAATGATGTAGGATTGATTATGATTTTGATTCTGAGCCCCCATTAGAGTTATTGTTTGTACATTATCAAAAGGTTAAATATCAGACAACTATTCCTATAATTCTTTATTTTCCATCCAGTATTACACTGGATGGATTTTCACTGGTATGAGTCACTGTCTGATTAAACAGGCCACCCAGTAGCTGATTAGATCATTGCTCCTATCCCTCCTTCCATATATGGCACATTCAATCTCCTGTGTTTTCAGCCGGAGCCACTGGCGGTTTAGCCCAGGGCTTCCAGTCTGTGATTATGGCCACCTTCGAAATGAATCTCCACTAATCATGTTAGCAGGAGCCAGTAACCCACTGCTGCAAAAAAGCAAAAGGCTAATGGAGCTGAAGGCTGGGAGAACAGAGGTCTAAAATTGTCTTGAGGGAATGTCTGATTAAGGGAGCACAGAGGACAACCCAACCTAGAGTGTTAAAGAGGGAGATGAAGATAAACAAAAAAAAAATGAGAATGGAAAAGGAGAACCCTTGTCTAAGTTGGAAATGGCTTTCAATGATCTCCGCTGGAAATCTCTCCCAAAACCACATCAATAAGCACCCTGCACAGGAGATGAAGAAAAGAGGAAAATTAAAGGATTTCAACAGTCAACACAATTGTAACCTCACGATTTGACATTAAATGACATCTTGTTAATAAGCAGTGTCTTTTAAAACTTCAGGTAGCAGTAGAGGGGATTGAAGTAGCTGATAAGACTGCAAAAAGCCCCCAACAGAAATAGATGTAGAAATACGGCAGAGAATGTGAGCATGATACTTCAAGAAATAACAAAAGTATGAGAAAAATGGGAGAAGGAAAAACAGGCAGGTTCTATATCTCAATATAGCCAACAGTGAAGCATGCTTCAAAGGTAAGTAGGAGCAGAATGGACAAAGCTCTAATAAACAGGCTGAGACTGGATCACTGTGCACTAAAATATGGGCTGGCACTGGTTTCGAAGCACCCTGATAGCAAGTGAAGCTGTGGAGAGGCACAGACTGTGAAGCATGTTTTGTAGCTTCTTCATCTCAATGGACTCTACATAAGGATTCAGATGAATGAATGAATTTTTAAATGTGAGCTGTGGAGGTCAATGATACGTCATCACCACATCCAGTCTGAACTCTAAACCTTAATGTTCTCTTTACTATTAACAAACACCACCAGCCCAGAAGCTAGTAAGACTTGTTGTCAGAAGCGGCCAATCACTTTTTTCAATCCACATGTGATAGCTCCATAGCTGTCTTCTAGCCCCAACATGAAGTTAAATTGCAGCACGCCATGGAGCCAATGCATGGAAGTGTTACAAGTGAGGCTGAATGTGTTACCAATCAATTGCCTATTCCCACATTCACATTCATTTGGAGTCCTGTGTTTAGCCAGATCAATGTAAATCCAATATTCACTCTCCTTTAATCTCTGTTTTGGTCTCCACCAACTCCTGGTGACACTGTCTGGCTCTTCAGCTGCTGAATGCACCACTATGTTTCCAGCCTAGTTGCTAACTTTGCCTTTGAACGCTTCACAGGTAGCACACAGTGGGTTTGCCAAAGCACACACAGACACACACACTCACACATTCACAATGTCCTGCTTCCATCACTTTTGGGCACATTAGACTTACATTCATTTTCTGAAGACTTACCCTGACCATTACCATAACTGCTACTTGCCAAACCCTAACCCTAGCCTTACCTTACATCTTTAGGACTCTTTTTCTCCCCGTAAGGAAGAAAAATTCTCACAATGTGATTGTGTGAGCAGATGTATGTCCCCACAATGTAATACACCTAATACACGTCCACAAGAACTGCCTGTGTGGCAGGAAATAAGGGTGATGAGAGGATTTTGTGGATTGAAAAACCAAAACAATGAGCTAAAAAGGCTAAAAAAAAAAAGCCAAAAAACCCACAGAGCTGAGGGGAACTGCAGAATTAGGTAACAATTCTTCCCCCCCCCCCCCCCCCTCTCTCTCTCTCTCTCTCTCGCAGTGTAAAATGCTTTATCCTCCTGTCTGAATCCCTTGCCAAATGAGAAGGTAGTTTGCAATTGAGCCTGACGTCCAGTGGAAATCTCCCTCCTAGTCCATACATGACAGATTTTTAATCAGTTCAGTGTTGCTAACCCTGAGTGCTAGCAGGGTGACCCAGGGGTTCCTGCTCAGCGATTATAGCTGCCTTCAAAGTGTAGCTAATTATGTTAGCGTGAACTGCTAATGCACTGCTTTTAATGTGAATTGCCAGCTTCACTGAATCATAACTGTTAGACCTAATTACCAAAAGAGAGGAGGCCATATATCATAGCAATGGTGGTAGTAAGGCTGCAAGCTATGGCACAAAATATCTCACCTGGCCTGCCAGAAAGAGAGTGAGAGGAGAGACGAGAGTACATACATGCTGAGCATACACATCTATTTATATGGTTTGTCAATATCATTCATCCAGCACCCATGCAAATAAAACATATTGAGATTATTTAAATTGAATGGAGGGTCATAGAGGGATGGAATGGATCATGGAGGAAAGAGAGGAAGAGTCATCACTTCAAACGATTCAAATTCATGTTCATAAGTGATTTGGAATAAAAAGGACATATTGCAGGAAATAGAAGTTGATACTTGATTGAGTGCTTGTGACCACAGACGACCTGTAAAAGTAGTCCTTACTTTTTTCCTTTTATATACAGAGTGAGAGCGGAAAGGGGAAGAGACGGGGGGCATGATGCAGCAAAGGACCACAGGTTGGAATTGAACCTGAGCATCTAAGGACACAGCCCACATACATGGGGCATGTCTGTGCTCTTTTTTCATTAGTATATATATATGTGTGTGTGTGTGTGTGTGTGTGTGTGTGTGTGTATATATATATATATATATATCAACAATAATAGTCCCAATGTGCTCCTGGTGTGATATGGTGTGAAACCTTTTCTCAGGTACATCATGGGTCTCTCCCATCTTCTGTAGTGCCATGACAATAGTTAGCCCATTTTACCCATCAGGTTGGGAGTACTACTGCATGTGAGGACAAAACAAAAGTTGCAAAAAGCCATTTGTGGCTCTAGAGGTAGCTGTATGAAGTCTGTTAAGTCACCTTAAGTGACATCACTTTAGTCAGTGGTGGCTGCGACTGAATATTGAAAATGGAAAAACTCTGGTGGTGTGGAGTTAGAAAGAAGTGACCTTACCAGACCTCTGCAGCCCACTCCTCATCTCTGCTTGGGCCTAACAGCTCAAGGGTACTTTAGGCCCCACTAGCATAACACAACTCCATCCCTGCCAAACTATCGGCAGTTAACTTGCATTGTGAGTATTGTAGCACCAGGTTTTAAGAAGGAAAGAATACATAGGAAAAACAGATCTCCAGCTCAATTGCATCAATTTTTAACCACCACAAAGCCAAAAAATATTATTGGAGTACAATGCAAAACTGATGGAGTACTCTTTTAACCCTGATTTGGCTCTCTCAACAGTAGCAGCAGCTATCCCTCTGCTGAGCTACCTACATCTGAAACAGGTAGGCCCAGTTGTATGAACACTCCCACTAGCAAGCTACTCTTCTGGCATGTTTGACTGGCAAGTATTGGCTTTGTGAGCTAGTACTGCACCATCATTTTACAGACCACCCTGACTCTGACTGTGTCAGTTACTTATGAGCATAATATTTGTGAGTTTACAGTACAATTAGAGAAGCTAGTAGGCCTGCCTGAAAGTAGCCCATTTGACACCTTTAGCTGTTTCTGTCATGTGGTCTCTTAAGACTCTCATTTTGTTGTTATGGGTGAGATTATGGTAGTTGGCTTGTCTAATGTTGTCTGCACCTAATCTCAATGTATTAAAATGTGATTGTTGGCAAGTTAATATTGTTACTTTTGCTAGAAAGCAATACCACATTTACTGCAACAGGCCTATTATTCAGAGTGTTCATGTATCTAGCAAGATCAAGGCACTTGGAGGCTCATCTAACTTCACTGTGCTGCAAAAAAACTTGTTTCTAGTCTCTCTGTGTCTCCATTCCACACATATGCATGCAAACATTAACACATCCACAGTGTCCATACATGTCTATGCATTTGTGTGTGCGTGACAGAGAGGAAGGCATCTAATGGCAGTGATGTATAAAGAAACTGACCTCATTGAATATGACCATGGATGAACCACAGAATTCCTATAAACATGTTCTAAACACAATCCTGTAAAAGAGCAAGGAAATACAGAGGCTTTTGATTGTTTTTTTGTAAAATGCCGGGAACGTATGCACACATAAATTGATATATAATGGACCTAATATGAAACACAATGTTTTCTTTATGGCTTTTCATTGGCAAGTAATGGAGGATAAAATAAAATGTATCACAAACTCGTCTCACCGCTAACTAGAAATCAAACAATGCATAGGCCTAAATTTCCTCTTCCCTTTACTTCCATCCCTGAGAGGCAGCAAGTTATATATTTCCAACACTTAATATAATAAGAGTAATGGTGTATTGGAATTCATTAGCAGCAAACTTGTAGCCAACACAGCTCACAAGTATATCCTACATGTGCAGAGCAAGGCATCTTGTTTTTCATCATTTGAAGAAAAGACATTGTTTCCTTTAAACAGTCTTATATTAGATATAGAATGTGTGATTTATTGATGTGTGCTGAATTGTAGGGTTATGAACCATTTCCTAGATTAGGGACAATGTCAGCTATTGATACAACTAGAAGTAATCAAAATAATTAGATCAGATTCAACTTTATTGTCATTGAACAGAGTGCAGGTACCGAGTCAACAAAACACAGCAGATGCAAGAATAATGTCAAGGTCAGACACACATCAAGAGCATTTCCTTGAGTTGCTGAGTAATTGCATCTGCATTGCATCATGGTATTGACAGGTTGTGACTTTGTGCTAATCTAATTTGGAGCCAAATGCAAACAATCTGATTTAATGCACGTGGGCAGAGTGAATTCCTTGAATGAAAATGAATAGATCTCCAACTACTCTACCTTTTAGTAATATGGAGGGTCATGCAAGAACCACTTGTTCAGATAGATTTACTGAGCAGTTCAATAAGGTTTTTTGGTTATTATTTATTTATTATTTGTACATTTTGAGTATTTTGGCAAAACAACTGATGCCTCTGCAATAACATGATGCTAACTCCTTTTAACTGGACCTGTAATACCTTTTGTCTGCTGATTTCGGATAGCAAGGCCTCAAGATTAGTACTGCCACATTGTACTATAGTTTGGCTACCTTTCATTTAAATAGGCAGCTAACAACAATTTTGGGCAGCATTCATTCATAGCTGTGTTCATATCAATGAACACTTGAAATGTTTGATGGAACATCATGCAAAAGACATTTTTTGTTATTGGAAATGAGGGTTTGGGTTTGTCCAATTGCACTAATAAAACAGACTACATAGCACTATGTATAAATACTTTGCAGTATATGTGTATGTATGGATGTATATGCTGTACTTTCATTATGATTGTTCATGGAGGTTCAAACTCTGATTAGGCTCTTTTGTGCCAGTCAAATCTGCCAACTTTGTACACAGTGTGAAACTCCTTCCTATCGATCAGGCTGAAATGCTCGTATGAACAAACCTTACAGAAACAAGGTAAGAACATATGTATCCAACAGTGTTACTGCATGACACCTCATGAACAAACAAGACATGAGTGACTCTAGTGACATTTTTAATGCTGCTGTTTCTCAATTTCCCGTAAACCCATGTGTTCATAGAAGTAGGAAGATCCTTGGTTGTGAGGTTTTCACACTACATCAAGTATATGAGTGAAAGTGTACATGTGCTCAACCAGATGTGGTTTACATTGGTCTTATTGATTGATGATCAGGAGTCTGTTGCAGGATTTTACATATTGATCACTGTAAGTGCAAGGTATTGATTCCAGAGGTTCTCTAATATGGTTAATAGTGACCTTTGTAACATTCTGCACTTACACTCCTTGAGCCTACTGTAATTCTTCATTTGTGTGTCAGACACTTTCTTGAGGATGACCTATACTGACCCCTGTAATGCCCCTGCTTCCACTCCCTTTTCCTTCAGAGTAATTCTTTTGTCTGCCAAAATTATCTTTTTATCTGCACTTTAACTGTGCCCTTTCTTTACACACTTCACCTCTTTTAATTTTTAATTTCATGTATAACATTTGGAGATTTTTCATTGGAAACGTATTTATTTGCTCAAATTGAACTCCCTACTGAGCCACTAGCTCCTGAAACAGACATTATAACACATGACTGAATACCATGTTGCTATCTAACGATGAAATTAACATGGCACAATGTTTTATTAACATCATTAGTGACCCAATCATGACCTCATAACATTCACCATACACTCCCTCTTCCTTGTTCTGAATGTAAAATAGCATGGCTTCTTGCCAAATTCACCCAAATGCACTCTGTTGGCACTCTCCTCCATCAAATTAATAGAACATAGTCTTTACCACCAATCTTGACCCATAACTAATTTTCTTCAATAGCTTACTCTATTTTCTCTATGTCTCTTTAGCAGCTGATGTTCCCTCTAAATTTAATGCCCCTTCATAGAGTTATCTTGACTCATAACCATTTGCCTTGCACTCTTGCTAAACTCTCTGTGTGATTGATAAAATGTTCCCTTTCTCTTTCATCAATCTTTGAGTCCTAAGAAACTTTCCTTGCTGTTTTTCATAGCTCATTGTCCTCCTCATTCTTCTCTCATTTTTGCTGTTGCCTCCAACTGTCACCACATCAAGGTCAGAGATTGCAGGGGCATCCTACGTCATGCTCTCCAGCGCAGAGCCAGCTGCTGGCACAGGCTGCACACACAAATGCAATGGGCACTAGGGTAGTGTGGGGGCACATGACCCACATCTAAAAATCCTGAGACTGATCTTTACATTTGTACTTTTTCTCAGTAAATGTGTACATTTCCACTTATGTGGACCGAACTCAATTTGCACTCCTGTCACAGTTTGTAGGACTGTTGAGATTCAGGATGGCAAATCAGGATGCCAAAGTGATGGCGGCGCGTGCAGACAGCGTGTGCGGACGCAGCAGTTCCTCTTTGTCCCGATAATGTGGTGTCTACATGTTTGTCTTCGTCGAGTGATCGGTCGAGTGATTTTATGTTTTCGTCGCGCTTGTCTGTCCCAATGCACACATATAGCCGTCGGACTCGTTTTGACATCGGCAGCACAGCAATCTGCAAGTTAAATCTGGCACATGCTAAGGAGTTACTCGACCTCGGCCTGTTCCGCCGGTCCGTTTCAACACCGACCCCCACTACTGCAGCACACCTGAAGAGGAAGCGCTGCAGGCACTCCTCCTCAGACTGCTTTAACACCACTGGGACATGTTTAAGCAGGCAGCCACCCACAACCATTAGATCAACATCCAGGAGTATCCAGACACTGTTACTGCCTACATCAGCAAATGCATCGATGATGTCACGGATACCAAGACCATTACAGTACGGGCCAACCAGAAACCGTGGCTGACAGGGGAAGTCCACAGGCTACTTAGAGTCCGGAATAGTAGCAGGATAACTCGCCACTTCACTGACAGCAGAGACACAAGGAGCCTGTGGCAGGGGATAGAGACCATCACGGACTATAAACCCCGACCACAGACCTGTGACAGTGACATCGCACTGTTGAACAGTTTAAATAACTTCTTTGGACGGTTTGAAGCTGACAACAACACCCCTGCACAGAAGACACCACCCCCTCCAGATGACCAGGTGCTGTCCCTGTCTCCACCCAGCGTGAGGAGATCCCTCTCCAGGATCAGTGCTCGCAAAGCTGCAGGTCCTGACAACATTCCTGGTCATGTGCTTAAGGACTGTGCAAAGGAGCTCACAAATGTCCTCACAGACATCTTCAACACCTCCCTGAGCCAAGCTGTTGTCCCCACCTGCTTCAAGAGTACCACCATCGTCCCTGTTCCAAAGAAGACTTCTCCATCCTGCTTCAACGACTACCGCCCTGTGGCACTGACTTCCATCATCATGAAGTGCTTTGAGTGGTTAGTCATGCACCACATCAAATCTGTCCTCCCTCCCACCCTGGACCCCTACCAATTTGCATATCGGGCCAACCTTTCCACTGATGATGCAATCTCCACCGCCCTCTACTCAGCTCTCACCCGCCTGGACAATAAGGACTCATATGCGAGGATGCTGTTCTTAGACTTTAATTCAGCTTTCAACACAATCATCCCCCAGCAGCTGATACAGAATCTGGACTGTCTAGGACTAAACACCTCACTCTGCAACTGGTTGTTGGACTTCCTGATCAGAAGACCACAGGTTGTCCTCCACCCAGCACCCCCACTGACCATCAACAGTACTGCTGTGGAGAGAGTGAGCAGCACCAAGTTCCTGGGTGTGCACCTCACTGAGGACCTCTCCTGGAACAGCAACACCTCTTCACTGGCCAGGAAAGCTCAGCAGCGCCTCTACTTCCTCCGCAGACTGAAAAGAGCCAGAGCACCAGTCCACATCATGCACACCTTCTACCATGGAACCACCGAGAGCATCCTGACCAGTTGCATCACTGTGTGGTACAGTGGCTGCACTATATCCTGCCGGAAGACCCTGCAGCACATAGTAAGAGCAGCTGAGAGGATCATCGGTGCCCCCCTCCCCTCCCTCCAGGACATTTACAGCACACGCCTGGCCCGCAAAGCACTCAGCATTGTGAGTGACCACCCACTGCCTCTTCAGCCTCCTGCCCTCTGGGAGGAGAATGAGGAGCCTACGGGCCAGAACCAGCAGACTGAGAGACAGCTTCATTCACCAGGCCATCAGGATGATGAACTCCCTCCCAGCTCCCTATCATGTGGTATTTCCACATCATACTGTACCATACTGTATTTTATATCTTAGATTGCCATATTTTTACTAGATCTTTTTAACTTGTATATATTTCTTTTATATTTTTTCTTTTATATTTTCTATTACATTTTATATTTTATATTTCATGTTTATTGCTGTTAGCACCAGGATTTGCGGGAAACGTTATTTCAATTCTGTTAATGTCCTGTACATATAGCAGCACTGACAATAAAGTTGACTTGACTTGACTTGACTTGATCATGCGGCATTTACATGAATCTGAGCTGTGGTTTTATTTGTTTATGACATATTGTCTCTGGTTAAGGCGGGTGAACCCATGGCAGTTGAGGGCAGATATCAGGCTGATGTCTTGGCAGCACAACCACTGGTTGAGGACGAATTAGTGAGTGGATTTTCAGTTTCTGCCCAGTGTGTGTTCATAGTGATTACAGCAAAATTTAAATTTAATCAATTTAAAGCTGATATTCGCCTGTCTCAAATAATAGCCTTGGTGAGCAAGAACAAATCAAAGATGAAGGTAGGGAGAAAAGCACTGAGGACGGTGGAATTACCTGTAGCCTACTACAACAGCTAACATGGGCAATTTAGAATAATGTCCATTTCCACAGCATTGACATTAGACAGACACGGGAGAGACAGAAAGGAGACAGAGGGAGAAGCACATAAGACACAAAGGGGAAAATGTACCAAATTTCATATATGGAACCTTTAAAGCTCATCATGCTAATACAAGTTTGTTTATTTATTTGAGGAGGGTGGCACACTGTCACATTTGGCCTCAAGTGGCACCTTGGCAGTATGCCACTGCTCCAACATTACACTCTCCTTTAATCCATGTCTGCTCTCTGAAGTCCATACTTTAAAGAAGCCTATCTTGACCCAACATCAGTTCACCTTTCCACCACTTTTTCACCCATTCTCTCTCTCGCTCTTTCATTCTGTGCCGTCGATCAGGGTTAGCAATCACATAATGCCCAATGCCTTGCATTCACCTCCAGGGCCCATGAAGCCTCTCACTGTGAGAGAAAATTAGTTTACCTTCAATTAGCATATTACTCCAATTAGCGGGTTACCCTTCGCCCCATTATCGGTGAAGTCTAATGAACAAAGGCTAATTAGAAATTAATCTGCCTTTTTCTTTTTTTTTTCTTAATACAAACGACCTTCTAACACTAATACAGGATAAGATGAGGTTTTTGTTGAGGAAAATGAATCATTAATTGTTTCAAAATAAGAGTGTTATTATGAGACCAAGGAGAAAATCCCCAACAAAGCTCAATTCCTTATTGAAAAATAAAGATCATCAGGTTCAGAGAAACAAAAATGTCCATAGTAGGAAGTTTAATCAGAATTTCATTATATTTTATGGGAGTTTATAAACTTTAAAGGGCTTTTAAGTGAACTCCAGACAAATGCATGTTGGAACACATGTATTCTGAATAGGTTAATTAGCTTTAAAGTGCTATGAGGCAATAAACTAGAAATGCAAAGAAGATGTTGAACTAATCTCAGTTTCATTTAATGTTGACAATATAAACTAACCTGGCCCAGACTAAAGAGTCAAGTGTACAGTATGTGAACAAAGTCATCAGGAGAAAACTCCAGTAGCTGCTCCACTGACCAGGAATAGGACAGCAGATTCAGTTTTTACGGTGGAGTCGGGTTTATGGAGCTGTTAGGTCTTGTTTATTTTATAGCTGACAGGAAAGAAATTGGTTTTTGTTGACCTGACCGTGTAATTAAATGCTAATTAGAAAATGGCACATAAAAAGCCTCGGCATGAAAAGGTGCTGACACATTTTGGAGTGATAATTATTGTTGGTGTTGTAATCTAGAAGGGTTCAGTTGAGACCAAAGACATGGAAGGCTGCTCCAGAAGTAAGGAAATATCTGTCTGTGTATGTCACATAAGAGATACGGTTGTCAACAAGATTTCAATTTGGAAACTTCTGCCTTAAAAAAACAGAAAAAAAAAAAAAAAAAACACTATTCAGCTGCTAACTGCTGCAGTCTTGGAAGATCGAGGTTCAAGCAGCACTTGAATGCATCACAACTCAACAACAAATATAAGGTTAACAATTACAAGGCATCCAGCAGGAGAGAGAGTTTTCAAATCAAATACAGTGAAGTAAATTAGTATATGGTAGCAAAAGTTTGCAAACACAAGTATGAGCTCTGAACATTTTCCAGTGGTGGACTGGAGCTGAACAGACTTGGCAGATTGAGTCACGAGGACACTGAGACACAAGGAGAACAAACTAAGTTACTCAGACTACAAGCAAAGTAAACAACACTATAGCAAGAATAAAGCACAATCTTGAATCTTGTTTGTTTTGTTTTTTTTTTTACTGGTAAATAATGGTGTGCCATTACCACTCAAATCCTGTAACTCTGGATCACACTTGAGACATCTTGAGCAGAGGAACTCTGGCTTAAGTAAGAAGGATCATATGTTAAATACATGTGATTGCGTATTACGCTGTGAGTGCACAGCAGCATTTTGGCTGAATGGATCCTTGACACTGAATGAGGACTGCATGCTGCTGTGCCTAAGCAAGATGTAATATAAATGTAAATTCTCAAAATAAAAATGTAATTATTCTTTCGTGGAGTTAGAGTCACTCAGAAAAAAAAAAAGTGTAAGGTTAATTTGAGATTCTCACTTCTCAAACCTCTTGGCATCTGATTTTAATTTCGGTTTATTCTCAACATGAGTGATGATCCTGGAATTTACTCATTCCTTCTGGGAGCATCAAGAAAGACTGGAAGTAATGTTAACATTAACATCCACAGTGCTGCTTACTTAATAAATGTCAGTGTGCTGCCTGCATGTTTTCGTAGTTCTGTTTTGTTGCTGCTTCTTGTCTAATTCTCAGTGGATTGAAGATTCATTTAGTCCTTAAATCTGTTTCTTTCAACAACCAGTATCATCAGATACCATTTCTGACAGAGACAGAAGGCTACTGAATATGAGATGCTTCTTATTAAGTGTAGTTCAATAGGTCAAACAGCTGAATGAAATATGGAACAGGACTAGAGATATTTTTGGCTGCAGACAATAGTGTTTAATTAATCAGGAGCAGCAGTTTGTGTTCTGCAGAGGCATGCAGGCCATTGAATAAGACTTATATTGAAATAATCACTTTATTTTCCATTCATTCCAATTAATGTTTAATTTTTATTTGTTTATGACAAAGGTAATACATGTTATTTTTTGTTGTAGTTTTCTTTCTTTTTGTTCTGTCAATACTTCTCCCTGACTTTTTAAACTCCTTTCCATACTTCCTGGTATCAAGTTGTTTAGATATATGAAATCGTTCAATCAGAAATATTCTTTATGCCATAATGCAGTCAATGAAGATGTTTTATCTATGTTGTTACTGAAGGTTTTTGGAGCCAATTTCCATTGACATCTGTGTATAACCGGAGGTTCTTTTAAGGCTGTGAGCAACTGAAACAAAATTCCATTTGCCTATTCTGTACTAGTTTTGCAGCAGAGGTTTAGATGCAGAAACTGTATCTCAAAACATGTGAAAGTGTGCACTGAGCCTTCAGTCTGCATCCGGTTCTATTTAAGTTCATTCAAATCTACTTAACTGTGGCCATGCTAATTTACATCTACATCGTTACGTGTGTGCTATTTAAGTAACATCTGTATACCCTTTGATACATAGGGTATACATATACAAAAAAGGTGGAAAGGTGGCGGGAAGTGTTGATGTGTGGCAAAAGCTAAATGCTACATTTGAACCCTCAGGATAAGGAGTACAGAACATCAGTACATAGTTTAAATTAGTTTGCTGTGGAGCAGTCATCAATGTGTGTGTGTTACCACAAGGCTGTCACTTCGGCTCCTCTGGTTCGGATTTGGCAGCCGCTCAATAACCTCAACACACAAGTCAACACTCCCCTTTCTTCCCCTAACAATGTATCCACATTTCTTTTTACCTGCCTGCCTTTCTTTCTTTCTGTCTCTATCCATCTCTGAAATGTGTTGACACTGCTCTAAGTCTCTACTCCCCTTTCCCCAAACCAAAAATCAGTTTAGTGCCCCGTTCTCTAATCTCCCACCCTTTTTGATCTTCCCTGTTCAGTCCCAGAAGACAAATACCCCCCCCCCCCCCCCCCCCCACCCAAACACACCACACACACAC
>JBBMOE010000010.1:9545585-9610574 GCA_037975065.1 Chaetodon trifasciatus
CCCCCCCCAAAAAAAAAAAAAAAAAAGTTGTGCTTATTATTGACTGAGTCTAGCTGCGATCGCTGCTAGGTGGACAGGGCTTGTTTCAGATTAGATTTACAAGCATGCCAAGGGTAGAAACATGCCTCTGCAACTGTCTCCCCCAACATCCATCCATCTATGCCTCTCCTCTGTCCCTTCTTCCCAAATGGCAGAGTTGTATGTCAAACCAGGCTTCTCACCCTGTCTATCTAATCTTATCTGTATCTCCCTCAAGTCCTGTCCACAAATCCATCCATCCATCCATCCAGTGAGTGAATTCTGTCATCTTTTTATTTTGTAGTAAATGTTGTATGCGGATCCCCTGACCCATACCCATGCATCTTCCATGCTCCTGCTGCCTTTTATTAATGCTTTACGGGTAAGAAAATACTGCATATGTTAGGTCTGCTGCTTTGTCACTGAATAGGACAGATGCAATTTCTAGCCACATGATGAAAGTGCTTGAAACATCTTGTGTTTGGTAGGTGAAACACGAATGGCACCTCTGTGAGGCTGTGCTTTGAGCTCATATTGTGTTTGTAGGCCGAGAGAGTTATTGGTTGCTGAAATCATTTATCCAGTTCACACTGACCGTGTTGGCACCACACTGTTTGAAGTAGCCAAATTGTGTGCTTATCTGCGTCTTTTGACGTTCCCTATTCGTGTTTCACAGACAGTGATCCTCACTATTGTTTAAACTTACATTTATCATGGTACCCATCTTAGTTTAGTCCCTCAACATGCTTAATGTTTGCTAATTTGAATTAAACAAAAAATGTAGTTGAGGCTGACGGGGACATCTTTCATTTCCAGGTATTTGAAGCATAGTATTGGACTGCTGCTGGTAAAAGGTCAAAGGTATAGCCTTCTTTTAAACAACAACCAGATTTAATGGCAAGCTGTCCAACAGTTGTTGAGATATTTCATTCTGAAATACATTTCCTCTCTATGAGACTAAAAGTCTAATACTGTACATCATCTGAGAACCATGAATGTATGTACCAAATTTTGTGCCAATACATGTATTAGCTGTTTCAAATGATACTTTGACCTGCTGCTAACACAAGATGAAATGTCATGTTATGTCCCTGGTCTAGGGGAGGACCAGACATAACATGGTGTTTGACCCACTCCCCTTGGGGATCAATAAAGGAATCCTGAATCCTGAATCCTGAATGGCTAAAACATCCTGTGGCGCTCTGTGAGGGGTGTATTCCATGTTTCTCTCATCACTGAGAGATCAGGCACTGTTTAACAGACAAAGAACACAACATATGTCATTGACAGGAAATCACATTAACAGACACCAAATTGGAGCTCAAATTTGAAGATCATGAATGCCTTTAAACACCAGCCTTATCTTTCTCTGTGTGCATTCATCTGTCCATTCATTGATATCTCTCATCCTGCTCAGTCTCTATCTATACAGTTATCTCCCGCTGGCTCTCTGAATCAATCCATGTGTGTACCTCTCCATCCCTACATCTATTCATCCCTCCTTCTGGCCTTCGGTTTCTCTCCCCATCATCAATCCCCTGCGTCCTTTTAGAGAAAGCTGCACTCCCTGCCCCCCCACACCCCCTCAGGCAGGGATTACTGTCAAACCTTTGGAAAATGAGAGTGCTAGCGATCATTGTACACTAAAAAAAGACCAACTCAACTGCAATGAGGCTCGGCTTCCAGTGTTTTCACTGTGTTTATTGTTCAAGTTTTAAACCGTGAGGGACTGTGTGTTCAGGCTTGTATATGGGCCTGACAGATCAAACATCAAACTACATTGCTTCTTTCCACCCTCCAGCCCTTCTGTCCATCTACTTATCCCTGTATAGGTCCCATGTCATTCGTCACAGCAAGCTGCAAATAAAAACATAAATAATTGAACAAAGATGGCCACTGAGTTCTCATCAAAAGTCAATTAAGCTCCAATATCAAGCAAAGATACAAAAAAATATTTAAAAAAAAAATAGCAGTCTAGCACCTTCTGTTCTCATTTCTGAATCATCAACATAGTCATTGCATTATGTCCTCTTCCCCAAAAAACCTTGTTTGGCATTGCCCTCCTAAACAACATAATCCTATGTTTCCGTGTGGCTTTCAAACTACATATCATTACCTTGGAATTAGAAACTGCTCCGAGCAGTTTTGAGATAATTCAAGATATCTTTCTGACTTGCAAAACATGAAAAGAAGCAGTTATTTTTTCAAGGACCACAAACAGTTGACTATTTTTTTTCAAAACAAAAAAAAGTGAAAATGTAATATTTTTTGTGACATCTTTAGCATATTTATGATTCAAAAAAGCATTGCAGCTTAAGTACAAAGGTCAGTGCTAAATGTTTTGTCCAGCGCAGAGGTCAACCAGTAATATGGTTGGTTATCAAACACATTATTTAACAATCCGCTACTACGATAAACTGAACCGGGACTTTATTCTACATCAAGTGGGACAGGTAAAGTTTAAGGATTTATTTGATATTCTCACTGGTATGCAGTGCAGCACACTGGAGGGCTTTACAACTACAGCTCAATATGACATATGAGTATGGCATTGTCTGTGAATGGACTAAAGGAATAGACTTCAAATACCTATCCTTTAGTGCTTGCATCTTAATGTTAGCATTAGTTACCAGACAAACTAGCTAGCTAGCATGATAGCTAAAAGTGAAAATAATCTCCTCAGCAAGATTTAAAAAAAAAGCCAATTTAACATAACTCGTTGACATTAACTTGTCACAGGATAAGAATATGTGAATAATTTGTTCCTGCCTTCTATGGACATTTTCTGTTTTGGCGCCCCTATTGGTTAACGTTTGGTAAGTTAAGTAACCATTCTTTGATAAATAATAGGAAAAGATTACAATTACAATTACAATTAGTCATTTGGCAGGCGCTTTTATCCAATGCGACGTACATATGAATTCACACACCGATGGCACGTCGGGGGCAGTTTTGGGGTTCACTATCTTGACCAAGGATACTTCGGCATGTGGACTGCTGAGGCCAGGGATCGAACCACCGACCTCCTGCTTGGCAAACGACCGCTCTACCTCCTGAGATTGTGGCCAGGAGACAGGATACAAACTGCAGTAGCCACTGTCAAAATCAGACACTTTGAAAGCCCAATGTGGTATCATCCACGTCTTTTTCCTTGTATGCTTGTCTGCCTCCCTGACTTATGTTTTTTGTGCTCAGGTGCCTCATCCTCACCTGTCTCCATCCATGCCCTGTCTGTCTGCATCTACTGAAAGAATCAGGTTCAACACTCATCTGGCCTTTTCCTCCTTAGTCATCTCTGAGCTTTGTGATTCTTCTGGATTCGTCGGTTTGCACATTCTCCAAATCGTCAACTATTGACTTTTACTGTTCTCTTGTCATTTTGGGTCCTTTAAATATCAAAACTTAGCAATATCTCCTTTTCCCTTATGCAGAGTCACGATAACGATCCATTGTTTGTATGAAAATGTTGATTAGTTGTTTTCTTCATTGGGACATCCAAACAGAAACCATTTCAAGTTTTTGATCTAACAACTAATCCTGTGTTTTTTTCTGGGGAGGACAGTCTCATAAAAATGTTGCATCCCTAATTATTTGTTTAAATAAAATAAACACAGAATGGATAAATCAAGAGAGTAAAACTGAGATCTAAAAATGCACTAATTCAGCTCACCATTCAGAGAAGATTAGAGCTTTTGCCTCTGACTGCCTTTTGATATGCTTTGGTACAAAGGTTCGTAATGCCACCTTACAGAATTTATGACTGCTGGAATGGACAAGATTTGTAGATTAAGACACTTTCCCTCTACATCCTCTGGCAGCTCTCTACCAGTAAAGGACATCTTCGGACACCACAGTATCAAGTTACCTGAGGCCTTTTTAAGCCTGCTATACAGACCACCCACTAATTTCTAGATTAGAGCTCTTGGAGTACTTTACCCAAGCATAACATGAGTGAATGGGGTCTCGTTAGGAGAGGCCACAAACCTAAAAGTGTGTAGTATGTTCTTAAAAACCCCCAGGTCTTAATCCTGACTGACATTTTGTTATACTTTCAAAGGCATCAGTGGGAATCGCTGCAGTAAGAAACCACTTTACTGAATGAGAGCTTTGAAAAGGACATTTTAAAGGTGCTATCTTTCTGCTTTCTCCTTCACTTTCTCTTTTTGCTATCTGCTTCTCATGCTTTCCCCTTTTCAGTCTCCCACTCTTATCTGCATTCATTTATCTCCTCACCTGCTTTTATCTGCTTTCATTTCTTCCTTTTTTTGTTCCTTTTTTTTTTAATCAATTCTTTCATGGACTGGATTTATGATGTGTTTTTTTCCAGTCTCATCTTCTCTTTATCTAATCATTCAGCCCACTCCGGCAACAAGATTATCTCTTCGTCTTTGTTCTGTCTGGCTAGCCAATGTTGGCAGGTGTCGAGGGTGTGGCTGACACGAACCTGCACACATCATGACTTTGGCAATAGTGATTTACTGAACTGGCAACTTAAAAGTAATACTCCAGTGGGGAAACTTAAGTCATGGGGTAGGGCGTTCTCAGGAGTTAGTTCAGCTGCAGGCTTGCTGGAGGCAACAAGGGCTATGTGGCCATTAGCCATGGGTGAATCCTGGGCCATTTTTTTTTCTAAGTTTCCTCATCAGGGTTTGATTTTTCCCCTTGTTCCTTTTTTCTGCTCTTTTTTATGTTTAGTTATTGCACTACTCCCTCTGGATCAACTACAGTCAGTCATGATGTTAGCCACTAACTTTTTAAATTCCTATTAGTGACTTATGTCAGCAAGCTGTGACTGTGAAATAGGAGAAATGTTTTATAACACTGTCTATAAAACTGTGTAAACCTCTTTAACCTGCATATATCTCACAACTCAAACCGTCTTTTCCTCACAACCTTGCATGTCTTTTAAAAAAAAAAAAAAAAAAAAAGTGGAAAGCAGCAGGAAGATCAATGATGGTAGTAGAGCAAGATAAGAAATCAATAGTCTGAGTAAATATTCCAGCATGATTTGATCCCTGATTGAAGAGGGGTAGCGTCTGAATAAATGTAAACATCAACATGCCATATGAGATTAATACCTACATACACAGCTTAGAAGACATGAACTGAACAGGCCTGGGGGATGAAATATAGAATATTCATCAGAGGAATCAGACTGTGTCCATGTGTGCACACATGGACTAATAACTGAAGCTCATGCTGCAGAATGAAAAACAGACGCACATATACATTCACAGGCCAGAAAGCAGTGGAGACTCACCTGTAATGAATTCACAAATCAAATCAGCATCGACTGGACACAGATGGTGGTGAAACATTATCAGTCCTTAGTTTGAGAGACAGCGAGTGTGTATGTGTGCACGCATGCATGTCTAGGGTGGCCTTGTGAGGCAGAGATGAACATTGAACCAGCTTATGTTTAATTGGATGTACCTCAGCTTGCCGTGCTGGCCCGGTCCTCTCATAAATGTATTAGCATTGGTTTGAATCAATACCCCGTGCAGCCCGCTAGTTGAAATGCAGACTTGTTTGCTCAGCATGCATGCAGAAGCACCGATCAGAAGCACTTACACGTTTACCACGGTAGCCCTCAATCAGATACCTACACTGTAGTGGTACTACAACATCCGAATCTATCCCCAATTAGTGAAAAGAGGTGTCCAGCAGAACATAACTTTAGCGTGACTGTCATTTTTTTTGGCATCTGGAGTCTAAAGTGGTGTGTCAGTACTAAGGCCCTTCTGTGCTGGTTTACTGACATGGCTTACTGTCACACCTAAATGGACCAGAGCCATCATTAATGTTATCAGGTACACCTGTGCTTTTCCTGCCATGAAGAGTCTGAATGTCTGCTGAGAGAAAGGTCTATTCTGGTGTGCAAAGCTGTAATGGGATCATTGCTGCCAACTGTGTTAGATGGGAGAAAAACACCCAATGCAGCTGTGGTCTTCAGCAATTACGAGAGCCAATGGACAGTAAAAGTGTTTGCGCTGAACAAAACAGCAGTTGTAAAACATTAGCTACAGGGCAGAACATGTTCTGTAGTCTCCAAACTTATCCAGGAAAAGTGCATGTTTTGCCCTCTTTTCCTCATGGACCAGTTGTTCTATGGAAGGAAGCTTGAAAATAGTTGACCTTTCCACATTGCCAGGGACACTCTTGATCATACTTACTATTAGGAATGTACTTGAATCTCAATACGTTATTTGCGAAAGCACAAATAATGCGATGGAAACTGATATTGTTTCTACTCAAAGTTGCTTGTTTTTATCTGGGAATCAAAAAATTATCTCCATCATTGACATGTCTGTAAGTCAGTTTCTTGAAATCACTTCCATAGTGGAGGTAAAAAAGGTTGCATCTAGCTTTTAATCAAGTGACCCGAACCAAACACACAAAATATGTTGTGTGACCAACAAGTGCATGCTGGGTCTGTCTGAATGCTAGATGCTGAAATGTTCACAGAGGATCCTCCAGCGGTCATTGTTTGCTGCATTGCATATAAACTCACAAATTGACATTCAGACGAATGAGTAGCCTACAACTATAGAAACATCAACAATCAATGCATTGCCTTGCAACGTAGCACTGCGTGTAGCGCTTTGATTTCTGTAGCCTAATATTGTTTGTTGCACCTGCCACAGTGTCCATAACTCGCTCTTTGTGTGTGCTTAATCTAAGTTTTGTCCTCTTTTCTTATTAACTGTAGTATGGGTGTACAGAGGAGGGCCATGATGTATTTAGTACTAGTCAGTGGTATGCACAGGCTGCAGAATCTGTTTATACAGATGAAATGTATTGTCAGTTTATAATCAGAACTATGTGGTGTGGTGTTGTTCCACTAGTGTTGTTGAATTGAAATTTAATGTAAATGTAACCCCTCCATATCACCCAAGTATAGTATTCTCGTGCTTGTTCCATTTCCGTGCAGTGACATTAACACATCAAAAAATGTGAAACCAGCATCATTGGAATTTAAGATTATTCCCATCAACTGAAGGATATTTTTCAATATTTTGGGTAAACAGTTTCTATTCCCAATGCAAAACACTTGATTACCAGTGTAAAACTTTGTCCACTTTGAGTCTTCTATCTGAATACAGATACACAGATGGATCATGTTGTTGGTTTGAACGGATACAGACACAAATAAAAATGTCTCTGTGCACCCTCTATTGCTATATATTCATTATGTATGTATGCATGTATGTATGTATGGAGCTTTGGTCAACATGGTACTGTTTAAACATCTTTTCCTTCACTTCTGTATGTATGACCCACAACCTCTGAGGAAATAAAATATCTACCCAGGTTCATTACTGCATACCAACAGCACTGTCTGAATGTAAGACTCTATGCTATTGATTGAAGCATGAAGAGAGAATCTTCTTTTGAAAGCATATTTTTAGGCCTGCACTGTCGTGTAAATATCAGCATAATTCATTGACTTATTAAATGCTTTAATTATATGGTTCCCAGTGATGTTTAGAGCCCACCTGTACAACTGTACAATCAGTGACATTTCACAGACATTCCCTCTCAAAGGTATGATAAATGGAAGGAGCAACCACATGAAAAGTTGACCCTTTCTCATCTGAAACAGTAACAGCACTGGGTAATTGGATGGACCACTGTCAGCAACAAAGATTCTTTGAGATATATCGCTATAATGGAGCCAGCACCCCGCAGCTGAACCTGCTGAGCTGTCCTGTGTAAATGCTGCATTCAAACTGGCAGTTATTAAGCTATGTGTTGGCTCATCTAAGCATGCAGCTCCAGGTAGCAGGTCCATTTTGCTTCTCAGCTCATTATTCTTCAATGCTCAAACTAAAAAGCTAAGGGAACACACAGATCTGGAAAGTTAGCCTTTTGGTAAATAACAGAAATACTGTGCAATATTTGTATCAACTAACAAGAAATATCCCTATGCTGGGACTACTGTATATTAATGTTAATGTTAATGAAATTGTGTTTAACCGTATAAAGGCATCCATTAAAATCCTGTCTTGAAGTTCTCCCACACCAGAAACTGCCACAAATTTCTTTGTCCATCGTTGTGAAACATTTGGATACAGCGACTCCTGACTGAAGTCATGTCAGCATCATTTTACAAGCCACCACTTGCTTTTAATTGCACTAAAAACCTAAGAGTTGCATAATGCAACATCATCAACTCTTACGCTCTGCCATGGAGTGTAGAAAACATGTTGCTTGATGCAGCTTGCCTAATTTCCACAGGCAATGCCTCCTGCAGTCATGATTCCTCGCAGTGAAAGCCTGATTATCCTTGGTTCTGTGCATACAACGCTGGGCGCCCAGGAGGACACAGCCTGAGGATATGTGGGAAAGAACAGCAGTCCCTTGGAGGAACTGCTGCTGACGAGGAGAAGATTCCTTCAAAAATATAAGCATGATGGATATTGATGAAACATCAGAGATCAGCGTCTTCCTCTTAAAATAAATATATCTCTGCATATAGTTTCAATTCAACTGTAGTGTGTTCGTGTGTGCGTTACCTCACCCGAGCCCCAAAAGGAAAATTGATATGTTGATTCTGGAACCCACATGACAGATTTAAAACTACAATCAAGAGTGGCAGGAACTGTCCGGTGTAATTTGAATAATCCTTAGGTCTTTAATAACAGAAAAAGGTCAGAGAAGGTGACAGAGATGATCATCATTCTTCTCAATGACATCAGGAATTGACTCCTGATAGTATCATAAATCAATCCTTCAGTCCTCTTGGGAATTCCACACATTTACAAACATCGTTGGATAAGTTATTATAAATTTTAATATGTGTTGATTTTCATTTCAGCTGCTTTGTGGAAATCCCTTTCTTTTCCCAGTGGTTCAAACAAACGGCTACTGTGGGGATTCCACTGAAAGACTCTACTACTAATGAAAGCACAATGATGAAACAGCCAAATTTACACAGTTCACGGAATACAAGTAATTGTTCCGAATCGTGAATCCTGTTCTGTTGCGCCGAAAATTACACTAATTCTGAATTTTGATTAATTCTATTCAAATAAAACTTAAATGCTGATCACTGTGAAACATTCTTTTGGTGTTGCCCACAGATGGGCACTGTTCCAGCTCTCTAACGGATACAGCTACAGCAGGGACTGGAGGGCAGCCTTTTAAAACTTAAAGGTTCATACCCAACATTGTGGCCGCAGGAGTAATTCATTTTAGCATTGACTTTTGACTTTCAAATGTTTTACTGTTTGTTGACCCTGACTGTCATGCATGGAGGCCACGCTCGCTGTGGTGACGGAACCGCCCTCACCTCCAACTGACCTGTCCAGATTTTTTCCCATTCTCATCTGCTGCAATGTATTCAGCACCTGATTTACGAAGACAGCAGCTCATTACACAGTCAGCTCCTGAACTTTAAATGCCCGAACAAAAGAAGAGTAGTGGAAGTGATTTCACAGTTCATTGATGGTGAAGTTCAAATCCAAGTCATCCACTGTTCATTTGCATTCCAGTAATCAGATTGTGTGTTCATTAATAATAGGCTAACTGCTTTTCTTTCTGATAATCTGTATTTAGTAATATATACAAGCCTACATTAAATTCACATCCACAGCTGTCCTTGTGGCTCTTTAAAATCTCATTTGTTCTGAGTTGCACCTGGTCCTCAGAGGTGGAGAGTTTTTCTTCATAAAACACAAATAGTGTGACCTCAGGAAATCCAGCAGAACACATAATCATCCTCTGTTAACAAGTCTCCTATTGTATGTGTGGTCTTCCTTTAAATGCAATAAAGGGAAAAACCCATCCTACACAGCTGGCATTTATCACTCATGGATTCTAAACTGGGGATTCCCACATGCAATTCACTGTCTTTACAACAACAGCTTTGGAGAAGAATTTAGAAACCACTCTAGCTTAAGTCAGACACCAAATAGTCATCATCTCTGGAAACAAGATTGATCTTCTGTATACCCTGAACTGCCAACCCAATCACTAGAACAAATGTTAGCAATGTATGTTTCTGCAACAGATGTGTTGAAATTTTCCGTTTCTGTACATTCAGACTTAACATTTCTTTTCGTCTATGGCCATGAATACAATGACATTGAATAAAAGAACAAATCTGTACACCTAAAACAATGTGTGTCCACTGGAACACACAAACTAGTTATCATTTCCAGGTGTACTCTGAAGTGCCAAATATATCTGAACAATATTCTCCTAAAATACAGTCTGTCCTCAGGTGACTGATCCTTTCAGTGCCTGCTTGTTTCAAATATCACAGCAAATGCGGTAAAAGAACAAAAAAGAAAAAAAGAACGAACACTGGTAATGAAGTAAAGGTAAGAGTGAAGAGAGAAGTTTGAAAAGGAGCTTAATAGTTTTAATCTGAAAGCCAACTTTAGTTTCAGAGGGAGACTGTTTTGGAGTTCAAGTCTGTAAGTACAGAAGCAGCTTTACTCGAGGTATTTGTGTGAGATTTTGGTACAGTGAGAGGTAAAGTCTTTGGATTTGTGAGCTCTAGCAGAGACCTGCAGTATTTTGGCACCATATCAGTTTTATAGGCAAGTGACAAGTCAATGAAAAGCTTATAGAGGTCAAAGATATTTACTGTCAGTCAGCTGTTATTGTTTTAAAGACTTTTCACCAATTCATTTTAGCAGTGGAGCCTAGTTCTATCATGCATTCACAACTTTAACTGTATCCAGAGGAGAGGGAGCAAGTCTGACCCTTCATGTTATTTGGTGATATGAGTATTCTTTCATTTTTCACTTTTTTGACCATATCATTATTTCTGGGTACGTGCCATATTGACCTGGCTGTCATCTGCATAGATATGAAGAATAACTTTTTCACAGATTAAGGTCAACAACCTGTTGATTACTTTTTTGATGAATACAGTGCATCATGGTGTTCAACCAAGAGTCCAAGAGTTAAAACAAATTTTTCCTGTCAATTACAATGATAAAAAATATAAAATGGCAAATGTCTGAACTGAAGAGAAACTAAAACCAGCTACATTTTTACACTTGGCTCTCTGACTGACGTTTCAGCACTAGTCCAGATGATGACTACAAGAGGTACCAAAGACTACCAAACATGAATGAACTATGAGTTGAGCGAGACAGGACAGTTCTGCTTGTTAGGCTTATGCCTAGTTCACTGGACTCAAGGATGCAGACTGGTAGACAGAATGGAGGTACAAAAAGGAAAATTTATTCAAGTGTATATCCATAAAATGTGGCTGGGACTCTAGGGTCATGCAAACTTTGAACTCGCCACTGATATTGCAGATTCAGGCAAACAAGAACTAGTGCAAAGCAATGTACAACTGTCTAAGTCTCCTACAGCTTTCCAAATAAACATGATTTGGACATGAATCGTCAACACTTGTCTCTGAGTTTGAGCCAAAGTAAACACAGAAAGTAGCCACCTGCAATAGCCATCGTGTCGGACCCTTTTTAGGTGACATGTTCTCAAAAGTCAGAGTCTATTGTTGTGAAATATCACGGCCACACCATATTGATCATGTACTGGCTTTCAGGCAGCCAGCCATCACTAGAAAGCAAACCTGAAATGATGAAAAGGTCTCTGAAATGTGTAACAATATTTTTGGGCTTCACAAGCTGCCAGTGTCCAGGTGAACCATTACTTTTGGTCTCTTTGTGTGTGTGTGTGTGTGTGTGTGTGTGTGTGTGTGGGGGGGGGGGGGGGGGGCAGTTTAAGCTTGGCCTTTAAGGCTGCCAAAGGACTTTCTGTTCCATGTGTGTCAGAGAACACATCCCCTGAATTGGGACACAACTATGTAAGATTTGGGATAAAAGGACAGAAAGAACACATACAAACAAGAACAAGGAAAAAAGAAATCCAGGAAATTGGAGAGCAGGGAAAGTGAGGCAGTGGTCACCACTCTTACTCTGGAGCCTATTACAGTTCCCATGTAGGCTGTTGTCTAGTTCTCTTTTTATAATGCTTCTCTCATAGGTCTGTGATGTGTGTGGTCCATGTGAAGACTGCACAGCAGTATTTGAGAAGAAATGCACTGCACAGCCACACTATAAGCTACACTGACAACAGACATCAAAGATGGGATGTGTTCCAAGTGCTGAGTACAAAGTGGCACCTGGCTGCACACCATTAGAGTTAACGTAACAGAATTTGAAATGAGTGTGTATGGCAGGAACTTTTCAAATGCAAACAAAAATTAAAGGTATCTTCTGAAGTGTACTCAAGAGAGCACGTCTTCAAATGAGCAAGTGACCACATGTAGTACAAGGTATACTCAAGATCAGCAATGTGTTTAACGTTTTGAGGACTTCAGGTCTAAGTTGTGTTGCATAATGTGCACGTTAAGGTATAGAACATGTAGAAAGGGAGCCAGTCATTGCATAGGTTGTGAGATGGTTTTCATGGTAACCTGTCACCTCAACTTTCGTCTTCCTTTCACTTCACTTTACCACAGCTAAACTCTTCTGATTAGATTGTTATAAATTCTTACTTTTTGCATAGAAGTCATTAGGACCTAACTGAGTCAGACTTAGTTGGTTTGTTGACACCATGCTTGTTCAACCAAGCATAAGTTTAGTCATCCATCAAGCTTTACAGAAAAATGGATGCAGATTGCCAAAGTGTGCTTTTAGCCGTACCAATCAGTGAGTAACCATACCTTCATATTAATTCACACTTCGAACTAGCTACTCTGAAAAAAGGAAAAAATAATTAAATTAGCTAATCAATTAAATTTAATAAATGAAACTGTGCTGCTGTGTTTTTGCGGGTTTGAATCTTTGCACAAGCTGACAGACTGAAATCAAAATGAATGTTTGGGATGTGATTGTATATAAAGTCAGTGAAAAGATGCAAGTGGGCACAAACAGACACAATCTTGTTGAATGTGAAACTACAGTTTAACAAAAAAAAGAAAACAAAAATGATTGAATTACGGCCATGAGAAGCATTGTCGTGACAATTCAATTTAGGCAGAGCAAATGTGAGGTGACGACATGTCTGTAGAAACATTTCACCTTGAGCGAGATAGCTGGAGTTTTCAGATGACCTTATGACGAATGGAAAATGAGAGACTGAAGGAATATAAGAGAATGAAGTGGACTTCCTGGTGAGTCCTGAGTCTGAGCTACTGTACAAACAGTACAGTAGCTGTGTGCTAGCTATGGCGACATAACGTAAAGTACGAGCTAGCTACAGCTCATGCATATTGAGCGTTTAGAGGGAATAAACACAACTACACTCCAGTGGTCCCCCCAGATACCCTTACTTGGTGTATTTCAGCATCTGTGTCTTCCTCCCTCTCTCTCCCCTTTTCTGTTTAGATAGTTTTTTTGTTTTTTTTTTTACTCCCAGTGCTATTTGCCCTTCATCTTTTCCCTCTCATCTTTCTCCTTAGCTCCTTGTCTTTCCACTGCTCTTTTTTACCCCCTCTCTCTGCCACTCACCCAATCCCTTTTGTCCTCCTCTCCTCTGCGTTCTATCCATTAACCCCTGACCAGTCCAATCCACCAACACCAGCTGGATCCACTCTGATCTCCACAGCACTAAGTTGCACACCTGTGTGTCTGTGTGCATGTGTGTGTGTGTATCTAACCCCTACCTGTTGGGCAGTGATGTGAGTGCAGACGGTAACAACAAGGAGACACAGCCGAGCTTTTCTCCATTACACTCTGTCACCACAAGTCTTCTCAGAGAGAGAAAGAGAGAGATAGAGAGAGCAAGTAAATACAGAAGAGCAGACAAACCTTTGTTCAGGCTCTGTAAGGTACCCCATTGCCCTCTAGAGAGTGAACAAAAGAGATAAAACATGACGCATGAAAATGAATACCTTACTTAGTAAATTATACCTTGTGGACTTCATATTTCAAACAAATCACAGCAGTTAAAATGTTCTACAAAATGCAAGATATTAAATCATCACCACATTCACTGAGAGGCATCAGGGCTATTAGCATAAACACACCAACTACAATGTCTATACTGCTTTTACACTTTGTGGTGCTTTGCCAGAATTGATAGTAAATCTTACTGGAATGTTTGCTGTACAAATTAAGTAGTGGATTTCTTTACAGCATCAATACATCCTGTTGCATTTTTACTATTCTGCTGCTTGTAGTTTTCACACTTCGTCACAATTAGTCTCCTTTTTACCAAAAAGCAGAATAAGAGTAAGAGTCTACAGCCATGTTGGACTATACTTAGTCACAGTGATGCTTTAAGATAACTGCAAATGTAAGTATGGTAATGCTAAGGTGAGGGTCATTTTACAGACAGGGGACACCAATCTAGCACTAATACTAGTGAGCTATCCGCTGGCATGTCAGCTTTTATTACAGTTGATGGAGTCATTATTAAAGGGCCACTGTGTAGGGGGATTTATTGGCGGAAATGTAAATATTATATTCATATTTATATTTTTATTAGTATGTAATCACCTGAAAAAAAGAAAAGTTGTGTTTTTGTTACCTTACAATTAACTCTTTATATCTACAAAGGGAGCAGGTCCTCTTCCACAAAGTCCATGTTGAACCGCCATGTTTCTACAGTAGCTTCAGAACGGATAAACCAAGCACTGGCTGGTGCTTGCTGTACCATGTCAACTGCTTCAGATTGGATGGCAGTGTCTGCTGTAAACATCAGTTTACCCATGGCAACATCAGTTGGCACAATTCTTAGCAACATGGCCAATGTTGACTGGCGTTTTGTAAGGGGTCAGTGCACCATTTGATCAGACTGTAATTTTCATTGAGGATGGTTTGTTAATACTGTATTTTTCAGTCTTGGTTTTGTAGCTTTTGTGACATTTATGAATCAAATCTGGACTTCTAGAAACAAAAACAAAAAAAAGGAAAAAAGTTGAAAACTGTAAAGGAAAAAAAGCTTTGTGTATTAGAGAGCAGTTGTGCAACAAGCTCATACTGGCTGTGCACCTCACTGTTTTTGTCCTAAAAATGATAAATTGTGGATTTCCCTCAACATGAACTGAATGTGTTTCCTCAGGTAAAAGGCCTGGAAATTGTTCCACAATGCCTCACAGCAGTATGTAATCACATTCATTACCAGAGGCAGACTGAAAGAAGAAGAAGCATTGCAGACAGGGAATGTGTGATTGTACAAATGCAACTGTTTTGGAATTGCATCTGTTGCAACTACATCAAAATGATCACTGGGGTGAATCTGCAGAAACCATCTGTGCCAGAACAGTTTGCTTTTCAAGAGCAGAACTCATCCAAAAAGCCCAAGGCCTTCAGATGAAAGCATAATCCATTCTTCTTACAACCTGGATTTTATTTTCAGTTTTGGCCTTCATTAACTGGTTTTCATGGCTTAAAAGAATATCCAAAAGAGCAAGAAGTGATTACATAAACCACCACAGTCTGTATATGCCAAGTTCGGAAGGGCAAAGATGACTGATGAAGTTGGTCTCAGGTAATAATTTTACTGTTCATCTCTGATTGTCTGACTGCTCATGTTTCTTAACCCATCAGACCAATTTTTAGAGAAGCTGTCATGCTCCCAGATTTCAGCAATTAACTTTGTAAGTGCAATGTTACTTTGAGATTCAGGAAATGAATCCAAAACTATGAAAATAAGAGATAAATTAGTGGCGAGGACCATTTCAGCTCAGTCAATGTCCGACCAGTTTTGAGACCAAAGGCCTTTTCAGATCTGCGTTGTTCAGTTTTTAGTCTGGTTGAATTTGAATTACATGGTCTTCTCTCCTTGCACAATTTGTCTGAACAGATCTAATGGCCCAGTAGCCAGGTGCACTTTGTGAGGCCAAGATCAAAAAACTAAACAGTGCTTCAGTATTTTTCATAATGTTGTTGAAGGCTACCTCTTAAAGTTGATAATTTGAATTATCATTCAACGTCATTATATACAGAGTTACACAGGATAAAAACATGGCAGGCTATAAACCTTTGCAACCTTTCTTAGTGAGAAATATTGTCTCAAGGCCAGACTCGAGTACAACAGGCCAATTTAAACCAACCAACCTTGGACTCACATGTAGGTGGACTCCATGGATTTCTGAGGAAAGCACTGAATCCCTACCAGCCCTACAGATGCTGCTGTCTCTGATCCTCAGTTACAGTGTGAGTACTCGGATGAGAATTCTACATCAAGGATCAATGTAGTGTCACATTATAGTCACACACAAGACTAAAACCCATTACCAGCAGTAGGAGTAAAGAAACATGCCGCCATCATGACAACTTAGCAAGACACTAAAAGCATTTCAGGTCCACCACCGCACTCAAGAGTGTTTGCTAATTTACATGGATGAAAAACAAATCAGGTGAATGGAGATCGTGATTGTACTTAGTGGTGGACTGTGTGTGGGTGTGTTTGTTGTCCCGAGGCTGTGGCGCCACGGCACTCTTGGGAGAAAGATGGAGAGAGAGATGGAGGGGGCAGTCAGGAGGGAAAGACAGATAAATGGCTTTTACTCTGGTCATGGAGACAGACACAGTGAGAGTCAGAGAGCGGAATATGGAGACAGACTCAGTGAGAGACAGAGTGTGATTGAGACACAATAGCAGGGAGAAAGAAAGAAATGGTAAAAGGCTCTTGTTCCGTCTCCCCCTGGAGAGAGACAGGGAGGAAACATGGTACATCAAGTAGCTCACGGTAATGGAACTTCCATAATTCTGTCATTAATTCATGCCCAATGTTTGTGACTCACTACTTGTCTTGTTGGCCTATTTTAGTGGCTTTGGTCTCTATTCCCTGTGATAAAAGGCAGGAAAATGACTTTGTAAAAACCAGCAGCCAGATGACAGTTGCAGTTGAGAACGCAGTCGGTGCTTCTATCAACAAATTGTTTATGAGACTAACGGCAAGTGAGATCAGCCAGTTGTCTTTGCTCTAAAGCAAGAAATGTGTTTCCAGCTCTCCTGCAGCCCATTAAAACATTCCTTTTAGCAAAAAAGGTGATGCATATTTTAGATTAGATGAATGTTTGTGTCATCTGTTGTGCTTCACTTCCATCTCGCCACTCTCTTCACTGGAGTTAGTTTAATTGTGACCATAGTTGCTTGTATCTGATTTCAATGGTTAATACACCTTCACCCAAGAAGAAGGAGGCAATTACACCAGCCGCAAAAGCATTTGATTTGAATAAAAAATCGGCATACTCTCAGCTCTAAATGGCACAATTACTCATGCTTCCAAGGAGCCATTTTTTAAGGAAGGCAGAAAGACAGATGAGCAGTAGATTTCTCTCATTCTGCAGGCTTTAATTTGACAAATGCATTAGATTAAAAGCTTTTGAATGTGAAGGAACAATGAAAAAACAATATTTTAGTTTCACCTGATGGGGGTCTAAGGACACTTGATAAAGTGAGTTCAAATGATCAAAAGTGCACTTTTTTTTTTTTTTTTTTTTGCTATACACAGGACCAAAGGGTAATCCACACAGAGAGTGTTGTTTAAACATTTTTGACATGTGTCACTTGCCTGTCTCACAGAGGAGATACACTTCATCAAATCACTCGACCAAGATAATCAATCCACACACACTCCGAGACACACTTGACTGACACGCATCACCCCCATGTCTTTCCAGCTCCAAGTCTAGTTTTGGTTTCCTCTTGTGCACATAGTAATGTGTAATCTTCACAGACAGCTGTTTAAATCACACTAATTCCCCACTCTTTATATGTTATGGACTTAGTGAAGGGATCTGTCATGACTGATCAGGCCCCCAGTTTACTAATGACATATCTGGTTTCTCTGTAGGCATACCTCCCCCGCCATGGGTTAGAAAATCTATGAATCAGTAAATAAGCACAATGCAGTTTTCATCCTGTATTTTCCTCATTGAGTCTACTTGAAAACAGTTTTTCTCCAGTAAAACGCCCTGAGTCAAGACCGGCACATCTGTTAGTCAGCAGCACAGCACCACAAGAGCTACGCGGCTGACAGATGTTTCAGAGGACATAGACGGGCAAACGTAAGTCTGAGTCAGTGAGGACTGAACAGACGGGACACATCAGTAGCACTCACACACCTCTCATGTCTCGCTGTTGATGTGTGTCTGTGAGGTTGTACTTATAGGCACATTGGTGCTTTGAGCAAAATGTTAACTTCAGCATACTAACATGCTCACAATGACAATGTTCACTCATGTTTATCAGATAATGTTTATTATGTTCACCAGCTTAGTTTAATGTACTGGCATGCTGAAGTACAGCTGAAGGTGATGATAGAAAATCACCCCTGACTGGGGCTGAATGAAAAGTCAGGGGATTGCCAGAGCTCTAACAATTCATCCTGAGGGGAACATAAATCACTGCACCAGATTTCATGGCAATTCATCCGGTAGTTGTTGAAACACTGAACCAAAGAAGAATTCCACCCACTGGTGGTGCTGAAGGAAAAGTGAGGAGATCATCAAAGTTCTAATGATTGATCCTGAGGGGAAAAAAATCACTGCACCAAATTTCATGGCAATTCATCCTATAGTTGTTGAAACACTGAAGCAAAAAAATTTAACCCACTGGTGCTAAAAGAAAAAGTCAGGGGATCATCAAAGTCACCAGGATAAACTGTGAAGTGACATGACGGTCTGGATCAAAGTTTGTGGCATTAGTCATCAAGATATTTCAGTCTGAACCAAACTGATGCATCTGTCGACTGACTGCTATCCACAGAGCCACACCACTAGTGTGGCTAAATACACTTACATCAAACACAATGTGGCTATTTGCATTTTGTTTATGATTGGAAAATATGCTTTTAGAATGTTTCTTCCTTTGCCATTTTATGTATATTTCTGCTTTGTCTTTGAGTGTGTGTGTTCTGGTTCGAACGGAGCAAAGGAAAAAGGCGTCTGTTTCTGTGCATAATGCTGTTGAGGTTGCCTTTGTTCAGCTGACCTTTGGAAACACACTCTCAAACATGGCAGACACACAAGGACCTTGACATATAAGGGTCCTGACAGATGGAGTGGGCAGTTGTTTGTAGAAAGAATAGAGGGCATGATTGGTGGCCAGTGGAGTATTTGCTATTTAGGGAAGCAGTTGAGGCACATGCTAAATGAAATGCCATGGTTATTCAAGTTCCACAAGAAAAGCATTATTTGTTAGTACAACTTTTCAACACCTACACTATGTGCTTTGTTTTAATTGGTCTTCTCTTTATTTATTGCTAGCTACGGGTAGTTTTCTCTGCGGTGGGTGGTGTTATGTATATTTTGGTCAAACTTCTCATTATTAATACTTAATCTGTTTGCACTGCATTAGAGAGGGATCCCTCTTGGTGATGCCTTGCACAAGGTTTGTCCTCCTTAATGAGTTTTTTGTAGAAGTTCTGACAACGAAGCTCAATGATGAGTCAGTATTGTTTGTTTATAATACATTGCTGAATAAGGTGGGCGTTGTTGAGTTCTTTTCAGACTGGGATTAAGAGCAAATAAAGATTTAATTCACAGCATATTAACTGCTGTGCTAGGATGGTGGCAGTCATTTTTTAAGCTGTATAAGACTGGGAGTTTGAATTAACACAATATATGAGGTGTTTTATAGAGAGAAACAATGTGTGTAAATTGAATAACTGCAATAAAAAGTCCTTTAAAAGTTAAGTCAGATTCAAATAATGTAACAGTGACCAACAACAACATACTGTAGGTCTCTAGAACAGGCCTGCCAGACCTCTAGTCCTTAAGATCTGAGGGGGTGAAGAGTTTTTTGTTGTGGTAGCCTCAGTATGAGCTTTGACTGGCAGACATATCAGTTGCTAAGTAATTTTACCTGTCCTGCCAGGGACCACTCATCTTTTACCCTTTTAAACTATCTTTAGATTTTAATAAACGTTTCATCATGAAGTACTTGACAAAAATAAAAAACAAAAAAGGTGGACCGAATGATAAATGATCATATTGATTTTTGATAAATACTGATCTCCTGCATGATGACATTAAGTCAAGGATGAATTGTGAAAAACTTCAAGTTAGCTGGACTAATGATTACTGAATTACAGCCATTTAAAGGTAGCTTGTTCCTGTAATGCCATGTACAAACAGAATTAGCATATTTTAGGATCACCGTTGAGCTGACACATGTATGCAAAATCTAAATCTAATATCCAATATCTAAACTTTAACCACTTAATTTTTTTTCTAGTTTTTATATACTCTATGTATGTCACACATACTTGATGAAAATGGATGGAATGTGATGAAAGAGTGGTGAAATTCTTAATAAATTCATAATAGAGAAAAATGGCTGAAGTAATTGAAGGCTATGTTGAATGATTCCTCTTGGATTAAGGAATAAGAAGTCTTGGCTGTAAATCTAAAGTGCTTGACAAATGGCCATATGGTGACATTGTCTACATCACAAACAAATCCCTTTTTCCTTTGCTCATGGCCAAACTTTTACCAAATTTAAAATCTGTTTAGTAGTCTGCTCAGTGTTCTGAGATATCCGCTCCCAAACAAACAAACATATGGGACTGAACACATGAGTCTCTATGCTTGAGATAATACGGCACAGGAGTGGAAGTTCTTTCTAAAGTGCTCATTTAGGAATGTGATAGAATTCAGTTAATCTGGTTTCAACACTATTATATAAGGAGTAGTGATAGAAAATAGTTCTCTTGGAAAGGTAGATTATCAAGGCTGCTTTGCCAACCAAGGAAAGTGCCCCAGGATCCCAGAGTCCAAAGGGCCCCTTAAGCCCTCGGTTTACTGTATGGCAGTTGGTTGTGCAAATTTGATCAACTGCAAATTTGTAAATGATTTTGTTTGAGTAAAGGACAATATCAGCATTTTTAGTTTAACTTTGTGGCTTTGTATCAAAAGACCTACTTTGCACAGCTTCATTACTTCAGTTGATGTTCTCAAATGGTGCACATACTAATTAAAACTGTTTTAATCAAATTGCCACAAACAGACAAACAGCATTGTTTCAGCATAGTAGTCTCAGGCATATGATTCTATAAGTTGATGTGTGATGTGATGTGTTTTTAGTGTGTGTGTGTGTGTGTGTGTGTGTGTGTGTGTGTGTGTGTGTGTGTGTGTGTGTGTGTGTGCGTGTGTGTGTGCGTGCGTGTGTGTGTTGTTTGAAACACTCCCTCCAAAAAAAAAAAAAAAAAAAAAAAACTGTGTTCACTCAAGTGTAACCAAATGTTTAGGCAGCCTATATTACCACGTTTACTGAACCAGAGAGCAAAGGTTATTTGTCTAATTACTAATCTATGGTAAAGACAGTTGACAGAAAACAACTTCATCAGCACTGTATGCATATGTTTCTAACTAGTTCTGTCACGTCAATCAAAAATATGTGTCTTCGCAACTGCAGGATGAGTCATCCAAACTTCAGTGCAAACCTCTTTGTGTGGATAGACAGTAAGTGAGAGACAGAAGGAACGGGAGATGGGAGAAGCTTGGGATGATGCATGGAGAGCTGTGATAAGAAGTGTGACAGAATGAAAACAGAGAAATTATGAGATGGAAAGAAGCACATAGATATGTACTGTGGGGACAATTACATGCAGACTAATAATTTCATCATCAGAGTAAACTATACTCTTGGACTGGAAATTGTCATAGACATATTGACTTTCTGGGAGGATCGGCATGGCAACAAGCCTTCCATACTCTCTAGTTTGCTGTAAAGTCATGACTACAATGTGTTCAGCTTCAACCACAAACAAACCAACATGGTTAACCACCATGGAGCCAGCTGATTGGTTCATTTAAAAGACAGTGCAGCAGTGGAAGACCTCTCTTCATGAGAAAGACCATCAGCTTTCTCACAACACATTTAACCTTATAGCTATGTCATTTGTTGGCCAGCTACCTAGTTTTCCAAAGCTGACAATCCAACAAGCATGTGTACTTCACACAGCAACTGCTTAGGTCTGCAGAGGTGAGATAGTGTGCAGGATTTAAACCTTTTATTCAAATTCTTTTTTTATCTTCAGAAAGTTGCTTTCGTCACTTTTCGAGTCTACAACAGCACAAAGCCTGCACAGACGGACTGCATGGATAAGTGTACCACGTACGAATACAATTATATTGTATCATGCCCAGCAGGCTTTTCTCATCTAGTCATTCTGAGCAGCTATAAACACTTTTTCTATCAGATATGACTGGATGATACATTGAACATGCTACTTCATTTCAAGCACACACCTGCCTTAAGGTAAGATAAGTTAAGATAAAATGAAATAAGATGGTCCATGATCAATCCCACAATTGGGAAATTTGCAGTGGGGATAGTGTAATAATAGCAAAACAATGCACCAATGGTTGAATTCACGTTATTGCACATGTAAATACTAATATTGTACACTTAAGAATAGAGCAGAAGGAGCTGCAGTATCTCTCCTTCACACATCCTGGGTGAAGAAGCCTGTCACTGAATGAGCTTCTCAGTGCTGTCAGTGTCATGTTCTCCATCAGGTATGAAAGCTTAGCCCTCACGAGATATGTAGTGCAAATATTCAGCCTACTAAAGCCAATAATTATAAAGCACTACATTTGTGAAAGTTGACCCAATATTTAATTCTATTGAAAACAATTGTATCTATCTGAAATTACCAAGAAACAACCCCTCAATAAGATTTATTTTGTTCTGAGCAAAGCAAACCTTACTCAAACCATTTAAACATATTTTTCTTTTTTTTTTTTTTTTTTTTTTTGGCTACAATTGAATGTGTGAGATTCACTGTATGTGCAGAATTTGACATTTGAAGGATGTTCTCACATTCATCTGCTGAAAATGGAAAGTATCTATGTGCTCAGTGAAAATCCAGTTTTGGAGAGGCGGGCTTACAAGTAGGATTTGTGACATCACAAATAGTTTGGAAGCCAATCCTGATCCAATATTGAACTTACATAAGTGTGATGTGGAAATTTGACACCTCTGGTGCACAAACACTGAGAAAGGAGTTTTCAGTAAAGTAGAACACGTGTCCTGTGAAGTGGTCATATTTTTGAGATGACAATGAAATGCCAGATGAAAAGTATGTGTGACAGTTTTGATACATGTGAATGATGTGGATGCATGTGTAAACCGTTTATACATTTAAATTCTGATTAACAATTAGAACAATTTTGAACCTCAGGATCCTGATGAGTAACATTAATAACTGTTTGACCAGAGACTTGCATTTGCAGTTTTTCTTTCTTTTTTTTTTTTCATGTAACTGAAACAAACCGAATGAAGCAGAAAGAGAGTGTGATTCAGCACAGGAGAGTCAGACAGGGACAGTGAATACAAAGCAGTTCTTTCTGTGCAGTGTCCTTTCCAGCCTCAGGTGTGAGCAATGGGAGAGCAATAAAGGATTTGACCAGAATTGGTCTCAGCTTTTATTGCACCCTGAAGTGTGTGACTTCCGCAGAGCATGACCTCTGCTGGGGGTATTTGAGACAGAAATATAGCCCATTAGTGTATGGTGACTGCTGCTGGAGAGTATTTACATGTGAAATACAGTTCTCTTGCTGAGATGCACGGCTGTGCGTTCCTGGCCTAACAGCTCTGGGGACAATTGCCACCATCTGCTTTTACTCATGCAGATGCAAGAAAATAAAATACACATCATTTACGCAAATATATACAATAACTTTAATGTTTTTTGTTTTTTTTTCCTTTTTTTTGGCATGTGCTTTGAATGTGTCTCGGTATTGAATCTAACCTAATTTGTTTTAGTCACAGTGGTCAGATATAACCAAGACCGAGGTCCAACATACTGTACACCAGACATAAGTTCCACCTATGGAGACACACTTAATTATAATATGCTTTACAATTATGAGAGACAAGAATGAGCATACACTGCAAATTCGAGTTTGTTTGTTTGTTGTTCTCATGTTCTCAGTACTTCTTTCTCATGAGAGCGCATCATCATGTGAGTTAGGCTTGACTTGTCCCTTTGTCTTGTATAGGGATTCTTGTTGCAAATGTGTGTTCACAAGTGAAGCTGTATGTTCTCGTGTCCTTGTACACACTAAGGCTTTACCATTACATTCAGTTTGATAGATGCTGATAGTGCCATCACTTGCCATTGCTTTGGTGATCTCGTTCATGATCATCAATGAAGCAAACATCAGGATTTTTAGTACTCACCAAACATACTCTAACACTAAAGGGTAAACTATTATCACTTAAGCTGTGTTTAGTTTCAGGAGACTGTCTCTAAACTCGGAGCTTTTTGCTTTTTTTTTTTTTTTTTTTTCTTCAAAGGTGCCTTGACATTGATGCACAGATACACAGCTGACCACGAGAGAACCAGGAAAGTCTTCAAAGCTCCTGACTTAACCAGTCCACTGGATGTAAAAACAAAATGAAACTTTTGAAATGAGTTGAGAGGAGACCACACATCCTCTCTGAGTGCACCAGCCTTCGTTGTAGCCTTGCTGGGAGTACTCGTGCACACAAGGATGCCTTTTGTCCATTTGGGAACAGTAAATTGCTCACACTGAGAATACTTGAACAAGCAAGGATGGCTCCAACTCACGCAGAGTTGCTCTCTTTTGAACACACTGTTTGTCAAAGTAGGCCAGTGCTAGTGGAGTTGAACTAATGGCCACAAAGGCCAGAGTAAAGGTTTCTGGGCAGAGCAGATGAGTGTCGGCGATACAAAGAGTTGTGGTGGACATGAATCTGTAGTTATCTTTATTTAGTTTAGTTTTTTTTTTTATTTTGGCATGTTAGAGTCACTTCTAGGAATCCCGTTGAACATTAAGCTGGCAGTCCCTCAGAGAAGGACTTGAGAGACATTTAAATAAAGTGTCTGACACACTTTCTGAGAGGAGGAGTGTAGTCTTCTCTCAGGTGCAGTTTGATTAAGCAGTGGGGATATTTTAAATGCAAAAATTAGCAACATTTTAATGACTTTGCCCTGGCGACAGCTGTCGCCAGAGACATTGTTTTGGGGCTGTCCATCTGTCTGTCCCATTCTCATGAATGTAATATGTTAGGACTGCCTTGAGGAAGTTTCTTCAGTTTAGGCTTAAATGTTCACTTAGACTCAAGGAAGACCTGATTAGATTTTGGTGGTCAAAGGTCACTATGTACTCAAAAAACACTGCCAGCCATAACTCATTAATTAATAGACTAATCATGACAAAATGTCAAGCATCATTATTCAACGTCATAACTCAGGAACAGAAGGGGGGATTATGACCACATTTCACATATACCCGGGTGACACCAAACAGACCTGAATAACACAAACTCCACTCCACCGATCACACCTGGAAGAGGACAGAGCACAAAGACTCAAAAGAACAAAGCTGTAATTCTTGTTATGTAAGCATTTATGTCTATAAGCAAATATTATTGGTGACTTACCAAAATAGGCTAAACATGTAGAAATATATTGACAAAAAAATACATAATTTACATCTCATTATGATATTTACCAAAAAGCCATGGTCATTCGACTGCAAGTAAAGGCTGGTAAGCCTCTCGCTTGTCTTGAACAGTAAATATATTATACAAATTAAGATAGTCAGCAATTTAACTTTAGTAATGTTGCACAATGCAGTGCTGCTGTTGCACACCCTGTAGGGGTCATTGTCCAGTTTTGCTTGTCAAGTCACCCCAAATTAAGCAATTTGGGGAATTATTATATTTACTGTATAAACATGAGAGTGGAATACATCTTCTCATCAAACGCTCGACAAAAGAGTTATTACAAAAATCTCAAACCGTACCTTTGAATATAGCTCAAATGTTGGTAAATTTAAATAAATGAATGGCTAAACCCAATTTGCATGAATGTAGCTTGTTTTTCAGCTTCACGCTGAGTGGTTTGCAAATGAAAGAATATGCACATTATCTGAGGCGCTGTGAAGGTGTTCAAAGGTTGATTTGTTTCTGCAGAATTTGTTGGTTACGACAGATCAAAATCATTACTGTTACAAATATGTATTAGCACCTCACACACGGTTTGGGGAGATACTAAAGTCTCTTGCATTCTATACAAAATTATTTAATATCTGTGGATAAGAGTCGTCTTCTGGCAGCTCCTAACAGGTTAGACACTTCTGGAGATACCAGTCATTGCCAAGGAAGCCAAAGCAGGACCACAAGTGTGTCACACTGAAAGTTTTGGGCCAGTTACAACAGATTTTCTGAGTCACTTGATAAATATGGCTTGCACTCTTCTTATTCTTGTATGTGGCTGCACAGACATCTTATTGCCCACTCATTGAATAAGTTAAGAAAAACAGTATCAAAGGTACAGCGGTCACAACCCATTTAATTAAAAAATAGAATGGGGCTAATAAATTCTGATTAGAATCAGTCTGCTGACAGGCATTTGAATTAGTTACACATCGAGGTCACGCTAAAAACATTGAAGTAATCATGAAGAAAACACCCCGCTCAGTCAGTAAAATAATTCATCCAACCTTTCGAAGGTCTTGTCTTCTCTGTCTATTATGGATGGTCTGTGGTTCTGTGGGAAGGCTCTCTAAATATGAATGGTGGTTGCTGCTTGTATATGTGAAAAAGCAAAAACTTGATGCTGTATGTTTGATGAGGCAGACACTCAGGGCTGTATCAGAGAGCAAGCTTAGTGATGAGATGGTAGAAACCTGGGTGAGTGTAAGAAAAAAAAAGAAAAAGAAAAGTATCCGAGGGCATGTTGCTGATGCTTGGCGCCGTTGTACAATGTAAACCTCCTTCAAGACCTTTTTGTTTGGCTGAGGAACACGGCTCCCTGTAAAGTTTAGAATAGTATTTAAAATTCTCCTCCTTACTTACAAAGCCATAAATGGCCAGGCACCTTCTTATCTTAAAGAGCTCATAGTACCTTATTGCCCCACTCGAACACTGCGTTCCCAGAATGCAGGCTTACTTATGGTTCCTAAAGTCTCCAGAAGCAGAACAGGAGCCAGAGCATTTAGCTATCAAGCTCCTCTCCTCTGGAACCATCTTCCAGTCTTTGTCCAGGAGGCAGACACTGTCTCTACATTTAAGAGTAGGTTTAAAACTTTCCTTTTTGATAAAGCTTATAGTTAGGGTTGGTTCAGGCTTGTCCTGGACCAGTCCCTAGTTATGCTGCTATAGCATTAGACTGTAGGGGGACGTCCAAAGATACACCGAGCTCCTCTGTCCCTCTCTCCCTCTCCATCTGCACGCTTTCATGACCTACCACAGCCTGTTACTAACTGAGCTCCATCCCTGGAATCTCTGTGCTTTGTCGTCTCGCGGGTTCCCATGGACAGTGGCTGTATCTGGACTGTGGATTACAGCTACATCTCCTGCCATGGCCCTGCCTGACATCCACTGCAATGCTACTACTGTTATTACATCCACTGTCACTGTTACTGTGACTGCATGTCTGTCTGTCTCTCTCTGTCTGTCTCTCTCTCTCTCTCTCTCTCTCTCTCTCTCTGACTGCATGTCTGTTTGTCTCTCTCTGTCTGTCTCACTCTCTCTCTCTTGCTCTCTCTCTCTCATCCAACTGGTCGAGGCAGATGGCCGCCCATCCAGAGCCTGGTTCTGCCTGAGGTTTCTGCCTGTTAAAAGGAAGTTTTTCCTCACCGCTGTCGCCAAGTGCTTGCTCATGAGGGAATTGTTGGGTCTCTGTAGATAAAAGAGCTCGGCCTGTACCAGCTCTATATGGAAAGTGTCCTGAGACAATTTTTGTTGTGATTTGCCGCTATACAAATAAAATAGAATTGAATTGAATGGGAAGCGGGACTTAGCAGAGATGTTCAGGGATCTATGACAAGATAGAAAAAGATGTGCACTCACAGCTCTGGAGCACTGGAAGAGAGGTGGATTAGCTCATGTAAAGGCTGTGACCAGTTCAACATGGATCATTCACTCTTGGTTGTTCTCGAATACTTTTTAGAGACCTCAATATGTAAAATGATGCAGTAATTCACAAAAAAGGGACAAAAGAATCATTTTGTGTAGCAGGGATATTTTTCCCTTTTCCCTATCCTGTTTCTCAACCAGATATCTCTTGTAACTCTTTGCAGGGGTTCTGAACCAAAGGTTGGGAAGCACCGAGTTAAAGAATTACCAACCTGAAAACGTACATTGTGTCAAACACCACCTGTGTTCTTGAAAGGTGGCTCTGAGTAATTTCTATCTTGCAGCTTTGGGGAGGAGAGCAGCAGCTTGGGTCCACAACAGTAACAATGGTGAGAGTTACACAAAACAAAGTCCATAAAAACTTCTTGAGCCAAATACAACTCATCCACTTTCTGCGCATTCATGCATATAAAACTCCCTTTGTCTTCAGTCTAAACACATTAAAAATAAACTAAAAGACATGTTTTGCAGCCTCCCTCTCTGGCTGAAAGATTAGGCGTACTTCACCTCTGACCACACCCAACATCACTAATGCTGTGTTTGGTGTCCTCCTGTGAGCTCACACAAGTTATTCTTTAGGGACTCTTAATCGGCCAGATACCCTGGAGTGAACAGTCTGATGGTGGATTTCTGTAAGGCACATTGTGCTCCTCCTGCCCAAAAACCTCACCTCATTATTTTTAAAAAGGCAACTGCAACCCATATTTTCACACATTAACACACCTTATATACAAAGTTAAATTCAATTAACATCCAGGACCTGGAACTGACTAGATTTATGTCAGAGAGACAAAACTGCTGGCAGAAGAGGCACATTATTAGGAATTGTTGTGGCTGTCAATCCAGAAAAACTCCTTAAAACATATCTGATATCTGAAGAGAGACTGAGGCGAAGGTTACCACCTTCTCTGTAAAGGTTTGTTGACTACAGTGTTTGAGTGCAAACTGCCTCTACTGTACCGAGATCAGGTGACTGTGCAACAGTATAGAGTGCTGATGCATTAGAGATTGTATAGGTTGAGAAAAGGATGGTCACGGATCTCTTTCATTCTCAAGTGTAATTACATGCACACCATGTAATAGACTGTAGTCTATCTACAGAGATTCATTCCCAAGACAAGTGTCCTTTCTGTAAGCCCACACATTATATCTGAGTGACACACACTGGTAAGCTATAAATGACCCATGTTATATAGGGGGCAGGAATATATGGAAAGGATTGTTATTTCTACCTGTGGCCAGAAAGGATGAAATAGTAAACCTGCTGATTTTATGCTCCTTGGATTTGCTCCTGTTGGGGCTCTGTGACAACACATTAACTTATCATATACAAAAACATAGAATTTCTGTTCTGATTCCCAACTCAATCTCGAGTTCTTGGGTTTGGTCTCTGGGTATGTACCATGCTTGCATTCAGAGTACACAAGAGCGCACAATCCAGTCTGAAACAAACTTTGTGCTACAATGACACATGTGACAGGGCTCAAGAGCAAACTCTGAAAGGATGCTTTCGACAGCTATAGGGGTGAAAAGGTTCTGCTGCTTTGAGAAATGGCCAACTAGGACATGGCTGAGTCGGACCCTCAAAAAACCAAAGACAAACATGACTGTTTTATTTTTTTTCCTGAGAGTTGTCAGTAGTCCGTCAGTAAACCTCACTAATGTGACTGGAATTCAAATGTGTCTTTTTTAAAACACAGCATCAGAATTATTGAATGTACTGAGGCCTGTGCTGGCTTTGATGTAGAGGTCCATGATAATCAAAGAGTGAGAAGACAGCAAGCTTTCCTTTACTCGGCACAGAAGACAACAAGAAGGAAGGGAGAAAATATGATATTAAAGAGATAAAAGGGGGAAGGAAGACAGGGAGAAGTGACAGGACAGAAATGTGCAGAAAGGCAGAACCAGAAATAAAACAGGGAAGAGAAAAAAAGAGAGTGACAGAGGAATAGACACAAGAGCGAGTAAATGTAAAGAATAACGAGGGGAGATATTTTAACACTGTACAAAATAAAAGAGACTGATGTTGGCTCAAATAAGTAAAAAATGGCCATCTTTCCTGATAATGACTGATAAAAAAAACTTTAAACCCAAAGAGGAAAGCCAAGGCTCCACACCTCCTAAGTTTAGAGTTGGTGAGATGGATAAGGTTAGAAGGTTGTTATGGACACTAGCAGGACAAGTCGTGGAGAAAAAGCATGATCCATGTAATTATACGCCCTTATTTGTTCATCATAATACAGTTAATAATAATAATATTAGTACAATTTTATCTGATAAATGACACATAAATTCATACAAATAAAAATATTTATTCAATTCAGCATTTCTTAGTGCAGGTGTGTGTGTGTGTGTGTGTGTGTGTGTGTGTGTGTGTGTGTGTGAGTCTGTGTGTCTGTGTGCGTGTGCGTGTGCGTGCGTCTGTGTGCGCGCATGCGCTGTCTGTAACCCCTGCCCCTCCCCCTATCCCTGTTGCTCAATGCGTACACACTGAAGCCACCACACATCATGTAGTTGACCAACCACGTGCGGCTTGAACAGAAATAAAATCACAAAAAAAAAAAAACAAAGCGGCTCCCGCTCTGGCTCCGAAGCAGTAGCTGGCTCCAATCATTCACTTCAAAGAGCCGGCTCTAAGAGCCATTTTGTAAGCGACCGACACATCAACAATTCCTCTAACTGTGCCACTGTTATGAAAAATAGCGATGCATGAGAAATACAAGGTGTAGCGTGTGAGTGTGTAAATGGATTGAAAAACTTGTGTCTCATGCCCAATGCATGACACTTGAGAGCCCTGCTGTTTTTATCTATAAACAACATTAAACATTGCCCCTGTTCCTTCCATTTAGCTATTTTTTGGAGGAAAAAGTTTCTGAAAGTTGACCACAGGTAACTAGCTCCATCAGGCTGCTGATGAGCGAGAGGAGCGGGGACTCGCGCTCGCAGTACAATGTGGAACTTGGAGTACTAGTGGTGCATGCACTATACCGGCAGGCCAGCTCTAATAATAATTAGATATTATCATGCGGGACAAGATAATTCCATCCGATGTGTGATCTAAAAGACGTAGCCAAAAATACCCGATCATTGAGAGGGGGTGGTGCCCAATTGTACTTTCAGGCTAGACGCTGAACTTTATACCCCAGACCCAATCATGCCCATCAATCAGACATCTCAGGGCAAGTGGGTGACTCCCACTCAGTCTCAGCACGTCTATATGGAATCAGTTTATTGATGACACATATTTATATAGATTAGAGTAGAGCAGTCTCTGATTCTCAACACTCGGAATACATGCAACGCATGTTCAGCCAGTAGGGGGAGCCAGACAGAGCCAGCCATTCTGCTATACTTAACATGCTTTTATCCCATCCTGGTCGTCCTTCCTCCGCAGCAGACCAGGAGCGGTGGGCTGCCTACTCACAGCGGCACCCGGGGACACAATTCCTTTGTCACCATAGGTCAGGTGGTGATCTTCTTGCATGTTTTTAGTGGGGGTACATTTAATGGAGGATACCCCAGGTGAACATGGGGAGTACATGCAAACTCCAGACAAAAAGGCCCTTTTTCCTCGAGCAGCAGGCACTGAAGGCGTGGAGGACACGCCACCAGCGCCCACAGTGGGATTCGAATTGTGACCTTCTAGCTGTGAGGCGACAGTGTTACCACCGTGCCACCAAAAAAAACTTTGCACCCCAGACCCCATCATAAGACATCTCAGGGCAAGTGGGTGATTCCCACTCAGGCTCAGCACATCTATGTGGAATCAGTTTATTGATGACACATATTTACATAGAGTAGTGCAGTCTCTGGTTCTCAACACTCGTAATACACGTAACACACGTTCAGNTCTCAACACTCGGAATACATGCAACACACGTTCAGCCAGTAGGGGGATCTAGAAGCAACCCCTCTGCTGGTCCACGAGGTTCTTGCCTACTACACTCAACATGTCAGGATGTTCTGAATTAAAGAAGCACGTCTATGTGAAATCAGCTTAAGGCAAAAGCCGTACTGTGTCAAAATATTTACGTGGATTCAAGTCTCTGATCCTCAACACTCGCAATCCATGCAACTATTTTTTCTGCCTGTCTCCAACAGCCAGTAGGCCTGATCTCACACTTAAAACATGTCGCAAAGGCAGCCATCACAGTTGATGGATGGACGAGTTATAGTCAAGACCATTACCTCACCGTTACGTTGCACTATGTCAGGGAAGAATAAACAAAAAGACCTCAAAACTAAAGCAGTGTTTGAATCACAGACAGGGATTGCTGTGGCAGAAAGAGAAAGAGAAGGTGATGGCAGCCACAATTGATAATGCAGCAAATATGGATGTAGCTGTGAAAAAGCTAAATTTCATCAAGTTTTCATGTTTTGCACACACATTGAACCTTGGAGCTCAGAAGCTCTACAACTGCAGTACAATTTCCAACTGGGCAGCAAGGATTTGTTCTGTGATCACATGGATGAAGAGATCTGAGGTAGTCCTCAAGGAAAAGCGACAACTCCTTGGTAAGGATACATTTTAAATACTTCTTAAATAGTCAATCAACATACAAATTTTGTAAATGTAAATTAACAGATTAGGATCACTTTCAAATGATAAACTAATGATAGTATAATATTGTTTATTGTAATCTCATGTCTGTGTGTGCTTGAGCACATGCTCCTCTTAGATGTGAGGACAAGATGGAACTCTCTGTTTCTGATGATGGAGAGATTCTACAAGCAATTTTCTGCCATCCAAGCTGCAGCTATAGATCCACGGTTAAGAAAGCCCATGGAGAAGGAGAAGTCAATAATGTTTGAAAAAATAAAATAAAATAAAATGACTTAAATAAAACTTTTTATGCACTATATATTTTTTTGTTTATTTTGCAGACTGGCCAGAATGGGCAATGAGGACATGAAGAAAGCAGAGGAGTTTGTGCTGCTGATGCGGAAGCATTACACATCCAGACTTGCGGTCTCCTGTGAAAAAAATCCAACCTGCGGCCAGATACTGCCCATCCCTCAGAAGTTGCACAGACATTACACAGTGCAGGCAGATGACTCTGCTTTCACCAGAAGCATAAAAGAGAGCATTTGGAACAATCTTTCCGAACGTTACCAGGTACAGTGACTGATATTAATTACTTAATCATTATATGACAGTTAATCAAACATACTGAAGGTTATTCATATTCAGTCAAATTTTCCCCCAAATTTGTGTCCTCCATTATAAACTTAAGGATGATGATATCCAGGCATTCCTGGAGGAAGCCACTGTGTTTGACCCTAGATTCAAATCCAGAATCGACAGGGATGACATCTGGGACACGGTCAGGGCAGCAGCGGTGGCAGCAAACACAGAGGCAGCTGCAGCAGAAGAGGTGTTTGAATTTGACAATGCCTTGATAGCAGCACATTTCTGTTGTGAGACCTTTTCTTCTTGCTCTGTGGTTCTTACACTGTGAATTTCTTCTTAAGCTGTCAGAGCCAGGAGAGACAGAGAGGTGGGCGGAAGAAGAGGACAAAGAAGAAGATGACTATGTAAGTTTAGCTAACTATGATGAATAATGAGAGATGGCATGGATTATTACAATATTTAATTTAAAGCTAAACCTTGTGGTTATGTCCAGAATTTCAGACACCACCTGTAAAGCAGAAGAAGAAGATAGCCTTAGAGGAACTTTTTGAAGAAGAGGACACCAAGCTCCTGTCTGTGCACCAGCAGTCCCCTGTCTCCATAACCCAGAGAGTGGATCAAGAAGTTCAACTATATAGAGGCCTTCTTCCCATCCCTACCAAGGACAGCGCCACCCTCTGGTGGTGGAAGAAGATGGACACATTGCCAATGTTGTCAGCTCTAGCTGAAAAGTATCTCTGTGTCCAAGCATCCTCCACCCCATCTGAAAGGGTCTTCTCCACAGCTGGAGACACTTTAAGTCCCGAAAGATCTCAAATCCTTCCTGAGAGGGCAAACATGCTAATTTTTCTGCACAAAAACTGTTAATTTGCCAAAGTTTATAGTTGCAGACTTATTTTAGGTTAATATGTGAATTTCTACAGAAGAATTCTTTCTATTTTTTGTGTCACTTTTAGTTGTGGTTTAAGGTGAATGCAAAAGAACTAGGAAGAACAGTTAATATTCCCAAATGTTCCAAAATGAAACTTGGTAGCCTTTCAAAAAGTATTATATTAGCATACTCATTAGGATGCAGTGGAAAAAATCTGGTCTTGGACCAGATTAATACTGAGCTGATATCCTGGCAGGAACTGACGAGAGGTACAAGCTCCTCCTGGACTGTTCTCAGTCTCAGCCCTAGGATATGGGTCTCTGTACCCTACTCTGAGAAGTAGCTCACCTACTTTTTAGGTTTGTTCTGAGGTCATGTCACACATCATTTGTGTGTACTGTATATGTTATATTTTCTGTGCAGAGATGAAAATATAAAAGACAGTTAATGCAAACAAACAAACCCATCTGTGCTCTTCTTTATTTCATTGTAAAACACAAAAGAAATGAATGCCTCTCAGTTACTTTAAGTCTCCTTTAAACTTCACGTATTATGATGACATCAATTCGTACAAGTAAAAATATTCATTCACCCCTCCCCCTCCTGCTCAGTACGTACATACAGAAGCCACTACACGTCATGTAGTTGACCAATCATGTGCGGCTTGAACAGAAAAAAAGTCGAGAAAAAAAAAACCCAAAACGGCTCCCACTCCGGCCCCTAGGCAGTAGCCGGATCTGATCGTTCACTTCAAAGAGTTTTGTTTTGTCAGCGACCAACACATCACTAATTCCTCTACCTGTTCCACTGTTATAAAAAATACCAACGCAACTTGGTGGGCATTATCCTGGTAATTTCTCTGTGTGAGAAATTCAAGGTGTGACGTGTGAGCGTGTAGATGGGTTGAAATTCGTGTGTCACGCCCAATGCGTGAGACTTGAGAGCCCTGTGATGAGGGTGTTAGAAAAGTCAGAGGATCAATAAAGTTCAAACAAATCACCCTGAGGGGGCCATGAAGGTCTGTACCAAATTGTATGGCATCCCATCGAATTTTTGTTGAGACAGCGTTTGACCTCTGGGAACTATGCATTTTATGTCTCAACAGCAGATGTGCAGATATTTCAGTGGTTGTGGAGGTTAGATGTGTTTCTCACATGTGGCTAATAGGCTATGGCTGGTCTGGCAGTGTAACACATTCAATGACATTTATCGTTTGTTTAGAAAACCAAGCATATTGACATGTTCCTGGGCCACTGCTGATTTGCAGACTGCTGTAAAATGCAGTAAAGTGTAGTCAAGGAGAGGTAGTCCTAATCTCTGCACATTTCTAGAGTCTTAGTAGGATGTCTACCAGAGGACTATCAGGACTTAGAATCTATTATTTGCTCTATCCAGTCAGGTTTCTGTTCTGTCTATGACAAGATATAGGAATTCTCATTAATCTCTCTCTCTTTGTCTCTCTCTCGCTCTCTCTCTCACACACAGACACAGACACAGACACACACACACACACACACACACACACACACTCTCTCTCTCTCTCTCTCTCTCTCTCTCTTTTCCAGCACATAACTGAAAGAGTTGACCTGGCTACTAATGGAATTTTGGAGATGTAAAGTGCTGTGACAGGTTCATATTGGCCAACAGCTAAGATTAGAGTCATGAGTTCCAGGGCTAAGTGTGTGTGACTGTGTTTGGCTTAAAAAGAAAGGAAGTTACTTTGCGTGTGACAGTGTGTGTGACTGCAAATAAGTGACACTATTTTTGAATGATTTGTGTGCAGATTTGACCTTAAATCCTCACACTCACAAAAGCACACAAAGGGCATTTATCAGAGTGTTCATAGGTAACATTGGCTAGTACTTCTTACAAGGTCATTTTCCCCTAAACCACGTGTACTTGGATCACCTGGAGTCTGTCACTTATATTGACAACAATTCCAGTCAGTAAATATGCTGCTTTAAACCCCACATGAATGAATCATTAAATAAGAACTTCCTAGAACTTTCTTCCTTGACAATTAATACGGATAAGGATAATAAGTGCAACTCCTTGACTTAACATTTGGTAAGGACAATCATGCCATAGTATACCATATTTTCACATACAGGGCTGAACTGAAGGTTCTAGCTCCCCAGAAGCTTTTAATTGGAACAACGTAACATTTTGGAGCTCACTTTAATATACCAGACCTGGCGCTGTCAGTATATGGACTTTTTGTCTGCTGGAACATCTAAGAATAGTGGTGCTTTAAAGGACTGTACCAGTAGGTTTGAACAGTGAGCCCAGTTAATCCTATATGCTTACAATTTATATTCCCAATTATGCAGGAGCGACTACAATTCACAAATGTATTTTTCTAATCTTCCCACAACCAGGTTTCAGCTTTCATTATGGTACGTCAGACTCAACTTGCGGACTTGAAACTTGCTCAAAATAGCCATGATTTTTTTGTTGAAGCTGCTGAAGTTTAAAGTTTTAACTGTTGAAATCATGGAGTGATCTGTGAAAAAATTCCTGGTGGAGCCTTCAAAAAAGTGAAAGTCTGACAACAGAGTTCACCATTCAGCTGCCACATAGCAGTCATATGCGATGACTAGAAGACTGTTGTGATGAGACAGCAGCGTAGATCAAGATCAAATGCGTGCCCTCATTGGATGATCAAGGTTTCAAGATTTGCCCGCATAGTTGTAAGTAAACGAAAAACAGTTAACAAAGACGCAACTCGACACAGTCAGGAAATGTCAGACAAAGAATATCATGATGAGGACTAATTTCAGGTTCCCAGTATCATTGACTTTTCCAGAGAAAAGCCTTTGGTGCTGTTCTTTGTTCTTCTTTCAATGAAGGAATTCTCTGCAGTTCTGATAACATACTATAGCTGCTTTTATGTTAACATCTTTAGGAGATGCAATTGTTGTTTTTGAACAAACAGTAGGTGATTTTACCGAGGGAGAATATATTCACCCCGCAGAGTTCTTATTGCTGCTCGGATTATTTGAGATCTCCATTAAAGAGTCAATCATCTGAATCCAGCACTATACCCATATACCATAAATGGTCAATACATTGATTCATGTGCACATATGGGGCCTTATATGCATGCACAATAGGCATTTTCATTGGGATGGGTGATAAATATTTCAGTTTAGCACACCAGCTGAGTTCACATTTCAACACCATGGATGCTATGAATGCAGCATTTTTCTTGCTTTTTGTACTTTACAAAGGAAGGAGTAAGACTCCTAGAGAGCTTTAGAAACAGTGGACTTTCTCTTCAGCAGGACAGCTGACTGTTAGCATACTGAGTGTCAGAAAAAGCTTAAAGCATCATAGCCTGGACAACAACACAGTGATTGATTAACAGACATACAGACAAATCAGTGTTGAATGCAGACAAGTGGTGCATTGGTTATATTTTTCTGCTGGGTAATAATGACTGGGACAGAACATGATGAACATCTGGGTAAGAATTGAAAACAAGTATAATATTAAGATTCTTATTTTAATTGTGGTGAAAAGTGGGACACTTAGTGGTGAATGTTGAAAACCAGGACATTTTAGCTTTTTCATTTGGGACTTGGGACACCCAGCTTGAAACTGGAACAATCTTGGACAAATTGGACACCTGGTCACCATACTGTAAGTGTCTCTAACTGAATTAGGTTTGGGAATGAAGCCTATCCCAGCATGCACTGGACAGATTGCTGGGAAATATCTGGGCATGTCACCAGTAAGTATAAGGCACATTTAATGTATCTCATCTGTAGAACAGGGGATTCTTATTACTTCAAATTTTCCATCACGTTGAGAAATACAACTGACCACACAAATAAATGCCTCATGTTCATGACGTATCTCATTCACCGCTGAAACCTTTTCATACACTAATGAAAATGTTCTCACAGAAAACCCTCTTCAACTGCCATTCATGCTTTTCTACGACGCTTTTTCCTCCTGTCAGTCAATTCATGTTTGCCTGTTTGGAAATAATTTAATTGTTTTAATGGGTTATGATTAAGAAAATCGCAGCCGTCCAAAAAGAGAAAACCATAGCCATAGACATAGACATTTTTTTTTACCCTTTTTATGTCATGATGTGAATTGAAATAACAAGTCTCATGATGCTATTAAAGTTCCCTAAGTTGCCTAATAATGTCATGTCACCATTTATAGGGAAGGATATATTATTCATACAGCCATTATCCTCCAGTTTGACCCTCCTCTGACAGACATGCAGCACAGCAGCTTGCCATCATTCCCTGTCGGCTCAGCAGGGGCTCTGTGTGTTCACTTACAGAATGTATACATCAGAAGCCTAAGAAGAGCGTGTGTGTGTGTGTGTGCCTGTGTGTGTGCATTCGCCCATGTGGAACATGTTTCCTCTTGTGTGTTCTGTCTATTTGTGTGTATGGATATTTTCTCTCACTCAGTGCCATATTATTGATTCATATCAACACAGCACCTGTCTGTCATGCATATGGTATACAACAACCCTGCACTCTACCTGATCTCTCTCACACACATACACAGACAGACAGACACACACACTCACTGTGCTACCCGACTCTGCCACAGACATAAAGTGGAACAAAGCCGAATATTTTCTTGCAATCTTTACATCCAGAAACACACACACACACACATACGCATTATGGGCATGCTAAGCAAAGAAACATAGCTACATAGCACTTTGGGAACAAGCACACACATACACACATGCACACACACGAAACAAAGCAGCACACAGGCGCAGGGGCAACCAAGCTGAGAGAGCAGCCAATTAGCCTGACCATCTGTCATGAAGGCTAGTACCAGCATTTGTGTGCATGTGTGTGTTTGTGTGCGATAGAACAATGCCACTGTCAAATGTCTAGCTAATCCTTTCAACTAAGAGGGTCATATATGTTCAAAGACAAAAAAAAAATGGCCAAAAAGGAAGAGGTGAAAAGCAGGAGGGTGCGAGGAGGAGAGAGGAGAAAAGCATGAATGGACCAGAGAAGTCAAGGAAAGAAGGAGGAGCAAGCCCGATCACGCAGGAGCAGCTGACAGATTTGACTTCCCAAGCACATTAGATGGTGAGATTCATTAATTTTAACCTGCATTTTTGCCATTGAATTATGGAGATGACGAAAGAGCCTGCAGCAGTGTTTTCTGTACACTGTGTTCAGAGAGTCCTGCTGTGATTGTAATGCAGGCTGTGTGTTTATTCTTCATTAGAACGTTGGAAGATGCAATCATGTGGCTAGCAGGAGCTGTAACACAAGTAAATCATGTATGAAGGTCATCCACATGTGTTACTATGTGTCCTATTCATACAGTCTGTTCTGTGCGAGCTGCTGTACATATCTTGAGTCAAGGACACTATAGTAGTTACTGTGTATCTTAGACTTTAGACCTTAGGGAACTCCACCCATGAGGAGTACTGCTTTGCCAGTTCTTTTGGAAACCATACATATTTAGTGGTCCAAGGGTCAGTCGACAACTAATGTGGTCATTTCAGAACTTTGGTTTATGACCAAATACTTGCAAAACTAATTCCCATCTTCTGATCAGCCTCAACTGTACTGTTGATTGTGCTCCTTAGCAAAGGTTGGCAGGTTACCACACTAAGATATTGACCATGTAGGGAAGAAATAACCCTAAGAATCTAAAGATGAAGCAATATTCTTTCAGAAACATTATGATGTTTTAATCTGTATTTGTGTAGGTGCAGGAGCACAGGACCCAATGACCTCTCACCTATTTCACAAGTGCTTGATATTAAGTCCCAGGTGTAGTAGCTCCTACAACCATTGTAAACATCATATATACAAACATATTCACTGTTGAAAAGTGTGCTGTCACTATTTTACTTTCCAGCGAGGTGCTCAAGTCACAAACGTCCACATGTGAAAGAACTTCCACCCTCTGATCACATCTTAGAAGGGCATCAATTTCCTTGATGGCTCAGTACTTCCATAGCATTGATTCTACATCATTATTGTTCTGCCATCATTATTAAATTGGAGGTTGATTTTGCCTATAATCAACTCTTTTGCTCCTCATACTGAACCACTTCTTTCTCCTCGTGCTTTCAGTTGTCTTATCAGATCTCAGACTCACAGGCTGAATAAAGAAAAGGTGATACATTCTGCTATTCAGTTTCCTGTGATTATATTTTTTTCTGCAATGGAAACAACTGAAAAAGGGTATCCCTTTAAACATAAGACAGTATTGTGTTGATTCGCTCTTGTAAATGTATGTCGTTTTCCATACTGATTTACACAAATTTGATAAAATTGCAAACCCACACCTCAGTTAGATTAAAATAAATCCCAATAACAAGGTACAAATCACTCAGCAGCAGTTTTTCCTATTTCCTCATGGCGAATACAAGCAGTCAAAGCTTACAAAATAAGCAATTTGAATCTGGATTTTCTTGTTTAGAGATTAAATTACATTGTGAAAACCAATCTGAGTCTTGAACAATTTATCTGTTTGGCTGGGGTAAAACATAGCCCTGTGGGACAAGCAATTTGGCTCCATGTAATGAGTCAAGTCCAACTGCTTATTTGTTTGAATGAGGCTTAATTTAAATGCACAATAACCACACACTTAAGAAGGGCATTGTGTGCGTTTGCACGGGAGGTGGGTTTGGGGAGCAACAGAAGCAGAAAGTGAAAGTTCTAATATTAAGGATCAATGTGAGAGTCTTTAATTGGTCTCACTGATGAAAAGCGAGCGGAACAAAGGTAGTAATGAATTTAGCTCTCGGAGGCAGAACAGCTACCGAATAAAACCTGTTACTGTGAAAGCATTTAAAGATTGATTGTGTCGCTGCGAATGGACAAATGCAGAATCATCCATTTATATTACTTAAAGTCATTAGCATTGTTGATTTGATCAAAGGACCAAAGCCACAATGAACTAATCCAATGAACAAGTATCATGTGTCTAGTCAAGGACTCATATATCTCTTCCCCCTGTGCCATGGAGCTCCATAAAGTATTAAAACAATGAAACAATAAGCCACGCTGTTGCACTGGGTGACATTTTACTGCATTACCATCAACACGAACTATAGTTTATTTTCACTCAGTCCCACTTATGTAAATACTCATGAGTGCACCGAAATGTGTCTTAATTTGCAGCTGAAAATAGGCAACAACAAAACATTATTTAATCATGTTAAAACTACAGTGCCCGTCTGTCTTAAGAAATTACTCGACTATGTAAAACTATACTATCAACATATTTGTGACTTATTCTTCACAGATTTACATATTTTTGAATGAAATTTCTTCTACTGTTCTCTACAGGCTAAATAGGTTGTGACATGTATTCCAGAGAGGGGCATTACTAAAATGCTGCCATGTCATTCAGATCTATTTCAAGACCTGTTGGACCATCAGTAAACTGGGAAAGAGCCTTCATTTATACAAAACAGGGGAACTCGCCAAACTAATAATCATGTCACCAAAGCATCTGTGAAGCAATGTGTGAAAGCATTTTGGATTTGACAACTAAATGGAAAAATTGTGTATTGAAGTTCAGGAGTGGCACCAGCAACATTATTACAACACCATATCTGAAGTCACTTGTTGGTTTGTCACCTAATGAGGCAGCAGAGATGCCAAAATGATGTCTATTAGGTTATGAGAGCAGTTAGTAGTGATGGGAGTTCCGGCTCTTTTAAAAGAGCCAGTTCTCACAGCTTGGCTCTCATAAAAGAGCCGGCTCTTTCGGCTCCCAAGTGGCTCCTCAGATTTTTTGCTGCTTAAATTAATTTATTACCAAAATAATGTAAATTTATGTGTAAAATTAATTACTAATATACAAAACATACTTTACTGCATTTCCTGCGGTCACTCATATTCTCACCATTCTAGCGTTTTGTCTGTTGCGGCACTGTGTGTGTGTGTGTGTGTGCTGTGTGTGTGTGCACGCATGTGCGCTGTGTCTGCTCAGTGCGTACACACTGAAGCCGCCACACATCATTTAGTTGACCAATCACGTGTGGCTTGAACGGAATAAGAGTCGAGAAAAAAAAACTAAAAAACCCCAAAGCGGCTCTCGCTCCGGCTCCCAGGCAGGAGCCGACTCCGATCGTTCACTTCAAAGAGCGGCTTTAAGAGCTGTTTCGTTCACGACCGACACATCACTAGCGGTTAGCTCATATTTATTTGAAAGTATTCAGAGACAAAGCACACTGTTGATTTGGTCTTTTTGTGGGATTGGCTGAAAAGACAAAAAAAAAGTTATAACCCATTTAAAAGCAAGCAAGGTTTTATGATGACTTTTTCAACTTAATAGTTGCTGCTTTTTCCAGTGGAAGCCACAGGACATCGCAAACAGAAGCGATGTGACAGGTTTAAAGGAAACTTGCATCTTTGTCAATGTACTTTAAAATGAAATTGGAAGCCTGACTACACCTGTAGTTTCTCTTTTAATTGCCCATTGCAATGTACAGAATGTACACTGCACAACTGTCTAAGGAAAATATACATGGTATTTGACTCAACAAGCAGATGCTCATCATTATTTAGGGACTTGAATTGGGCATCGAGGACAGGAACGCGCAAGATGGTTAGCTGTGTTCAGTGTGCAGGTACATGTATTATTTTCTTGGCCAGCCTCTTCCCAGAGAATGATAATTAGCTGAGAAAAACAACTGCTGGATAATGAAAATTCACATCATGCTTCACATGGCAGCTCATGTCATATGTTGAACAGCACTGCAGATTAATGCCTATTCCAAATTTGATAACAGCAACACATTAACAAAAACAGACTGCAATGACAATATAGGTGGAAACAACAAAATGTTTTCGATAAGCAACAACAATAAAGTTAGATTTTTATTATTAAAGACAGTGAAAATCTAGAGCAATATCTACCTGGGAAGTGGAGTCCCATGGGAGGTGTATTGTCAAGAGATGCATGTTTTCAATAGCAAACAGGGGGGTGTCCCCAGGTTTGTCTTCCACTGTTTTGCATCTTTTCATGCTTGCTTTCTACAGTTATTCATAGTGTTTGCTCCAGTATGCCTTCAGTAAAAATAGTGTCACCACAACAAGGCAGTCCACAAATGAATAAAAAGTTTAGAATAAGCACTTGTCTCATTATTAAGTATGTGACAAAGATCTGCAACCCCAGCCACCCTGATCCAACCAATCTCTGTCACAACAATATTTTCAGTCAAATCTCCAGCGCATTGTTAGCTCCTAGTAGCAGAACATTAAAGCGGATGACTGTGTACAGTGACCCCTGTACACTGCGTAAACTGTCCCAAAGGAAAGTTGACAGTTGTAAGAGAAACATGGTAACATCTTTGTTAATCCAAAATGATGTTTCAAGATACTCTGTCTACAAATCAGCAACACCATGTGACACTGGGCAGTGTGCACTGGTTGATGGAACACTGTAGGAGCAATTTTTGAAGATGACACACAAAAGGCAAAAAGAGAGCCGGCACAGTCTCAGTGCTGCCAGTATAGCCAGAAGTGCTTGTTTAATGGTCATATAGCTTCAGAAATCTCCCCCCCAACACCTTTCTAATACTGGATTGGGAGAGCTGTGTGCAACTATTTTCTTTATCTTTCCAAAGCTAATACTATGGCACTAACACACATGACTGGTCAGTTATGTGAGCTGAGAAAGTAGCCAGGGTTTGAACTTCTCTCTAGCGCTGCAACTCAATGAATGTCTTCCAGGAGAAAATGTGCACTGTTATCCACGTATCACCGCTCCCTCTCTTGATGGCGGCCAGCTAATCACTCTACCTTCCACTGTTGCAGGACTATTATAAGCACTGCACCAAATTATGGCACCTCATCTAACATTTGTTGAGATTCCCTGCAGATGTGCAGATATTTCAGCGGTCAAGTAAAAACTTTACTATTTACATGTACCAGGGCACACTGCTGATCTTCAGAATGCTGACAAATGCAGTAAAGTGTGGTAAAGGACAGGTATTCCTAACCTCAGCACACTCGTAGAGTCTTCGTTGGTGTCCAAGAAATCAATAACATATTCAATTAAAACAAAGAAAAAACATTGATTTGATGTCTACCAGAGGGACTATCAGGACTTAGAATCTATTATCTATTCTATCCAGTCAGGCCTCTCTTCTGTCCATGACAAGATATAAGACTTATTGTTAATCTCTCATACACACACACGCACACTGACCTAGCCTAACCTAACACACTTTAATATGGCTGACTGCAGTCTAAACCAAGGCTGATATGTGAAAGTATGAACAGGTATGCAGGGGTGAAACTCTAAACCACACCGACCCAGTGAGAAGCGACAAAAGCACTGAGAGCTGAACACACAGAGACTTTTAGGAAATTAGCCACCGGCACTGTCAGGCGTTTAATACCTTTGAACGCAGAAGTCATTAGAAGATCCCCCAGGAGCATTTTAAGTAGACACAGCATGGCATGGACCATGACCTTGGCTGCTTATTTCTGTGTAGGTAGGTGTTTGATTTGGGTCACATCGCATACTTGCACCCCTGATGCTCTGCCAGTGATTGAGAGCAGAGCTTTGTTAACCCATCTCACTCAAAGTGACATGCAATATACCCACAAGATCGAAACAGCATTTGCAAAGAGACACTCTGTGGAAGACCTTAAATGTCAAAATGGAAAAAAAAGATCCAACACACAAAAATACAGTAAACATTTTTTTTTTTTTTTGTATTTTCTTTATGTATTTGCTGTATACTAATTAAAACAACAAAGATGTTGTTACATCCTTTCTGCTTTATTTCAGTGTGGAATGGAAAATTCATGTCACAACAAAATTAATTAATTCAGTTATTTGATAAAGCCAAAAATGAAAAGCTATGTCACCCCATATATGACGTCCACAAACATTATGCAATATGTTTTATTTTCCCAAAAGCATTTTGATTGAAATTAATGACCTTTGACTTCCGATGACTTGCAAATTGGTCCATCCCGGAAAGCAAACTCTGTGTGCAGCCGAAGGCAGAACCTTATCTGTAGTGAAAGCCCTGAAAAACTACAGCAATCCATCAAACCAGAGAGAGAGACGGAGGGAGGGGGGAGACAGGAGAGCGATTATTTTAATAACGGAGCATGCCAGAGAAAATGAAGGGACAAAAAGCAGAGGATGAAGACAAACATTAAGAAAAGAGAGAGAAGGTGGCAGACAGCTTGGCTTGCTATGACTTTACTTACTGGAGCTGAGAAATCCTGCACCCACTACTCCTCCACCACCTTCCCACCCTCATCCACCAATCCATCTATTCCATCTTTCCATGACACTTTTCTGTCTTAGCTTTGACATTCAAGTACTCAATTCTCCACCCTCCCTGTCATCCATATATCCTTCCAAACCACCGTTCCTCCCTGTCTTCTTTACTCTTTCTTCTCCCCTCATCCCCCTCCACTGCATTCCCTTGTGCTGTGAGAGAGCATTGCCGGGCGCTGTGTGACACATGGAAAAAGGTGAAGCAAAGTCCATCCATCTCTTCATCCAATCATCAGGCCACCTCTTATCCCCATGAGAAAAAAAAAACTGTTTGCTATTCATGTGTAAAGTCAAGGACCATATGTATGTGTTCCTGTGTCTATGCCTGTGTGTGTACAATGAGGAAGTGGCCAAGGTGAGAGAGCAAAGCGAAAGATGGTAATGAAGTCCCAAAAATGTCATAGGCCTGGATTTAAGCATGGAAGGGTGTAGGGGAAGAGAAAGGAGGGGGAGGGGTTAGGATTCAGGACATGATGGACGCAAGTGAACGGGTATTACATCTTGTTCAGTCTTGGTGCAGTGTGTTTTACTCTTCTAATTGTGGGGCAACAGTGCCCTCATGTGTCTTGAAGTGGTTTAGCATGGTGTTTTGTTTTATTTTTTTCAGGTGGAAAGAGAGAGTTGCTGCTCTATTCTGTCCACAGGTTGCATAAAAATCAAGGATTCATATATTTGTGGGAAATGGGTGGTTTCCAACCAGAGAAGGTGTTCTCTGAGTATGACTGGACACTAAAATGCATCGCAACTCAAATTCAACCAGTAAAACAACTGACAGTTAAGTAGATCTCAATGCAGGGCTGAGTCAGCAACCAGGAAGAGACCCCAAAAGTCCTGGGTTCAACTCTTCATCATTTATTGTACATAATTTGATTAATGCTCCATTAACCTGTAAATACATTGTGTTTTGTCAAACATTCTAACATACTTCAGGCTTTCAAGATAGTTACTTATGTCACCCAGACTGAACTACAAATTCAAATACTAATGCGTGTAAACTTTTCTGAACATAATATACTATTATACAAACAATAATAAACCCAGACTCATAAACCCACCATAAATATGCTATTGCCAATGAATTATTTGACTTTCAATCTCTTGAAAACCATAATTAATTACTCATTACACATTGCTCATTGAAAAAGTAATGACATTACTAATTGCTCAGCAGCAGAAGAAATACACTCCATTACTAATGTCTTTACTTTAGTTACCCAGCCCAGCTCTGACAAAGGTGTGTGTCAAGAGGCATTGTGTTTTTAACATGCAGGCCTATAATTTGATGGGATTTTGTGACATCCAGCAGTTTTGTTTAACTACAATGACTGCACACAGTGCTGCAGAAGGCCCAACCTCAGCTCTGCAATTACTCAACCTCAATTTAAAACTAAGCTAGGTGACTGTGGTTGATGGTTAACTTTAACATGCCAACTAAGAGCATACAACGTATGAATAAGTCAACTTCAGAATTAACATTAAAGTCATTTTCTTCTTTTTTTGGTTGAGGTTAACTGCTTCCCCCCATCTCTAACCCCTGCAGATCCTGGACCAGCCTGTCTACTGAACACAGAGAGACCAAACCAATATTAACCAGCTATCAAACTCCCAGGTAGACAGCTAACAGGCCAATCCCAAAATGTCATAGTATTGGGGTTAGTAACTGTAATGTCATTACTAATTTTCACACATTACTAGCAATCACAGTAATATGTTACTGTCCAACACCACTTTTTCAAATGTATCGCTACAGTATCCTTAATATGCTCATCTACATATTGTGCTATGTTACACATAGCCTATTATAAGTGCTTAATGTGTACCACACATCAAACACAAGTTAGTTAAGTGATCACAAGTCAGTCACTTACTTACTTTCTCACTTTGATTGCAGCATGGCTTTGCTCACTGTGTGCAGCAGTCCACTGTTAGCTCTCAGGCTTGTGTCCCCTAAGTTGACATTGTCCCAGCAGGGTGTCCTGCCTTGTCTGAAATAGAAGTAATAGCGTACCCGTAAGGAAATCAGCAGAAATAATGGCATGAGAGGCATCAGGATTTGTCTGATTCAACTCAGCCGGTGAAGCAGGTGATTGATTGACTGATCGAGCTGTATGTTTGCTTTTCGGTAATTGTTTGGACAAATAGAGAAAAACCGCTCAATCAGTCACAATCATTGGCTAAAGTGAGGAAATACTGACTGCACTGCAGGTCAGAAACTAGGCTGAAATTATTGTGATAATCATCTTGTTTTACCCAGTAGTGCCTGGATTTATGGGGGGTAGACAATGCTTACTACCTACTTGAACTTATTTCCTGAGGGAAACTCTGCATACTGCTGCAGGCACATTTTCAGATTGCCTGCCATCAAAACAAAACAAAACAAAACAAAACAAAAAAAAAATAAAAAAATAAAAATAAATAAATTAATTGATGTTTACTGTTACATTATTAAAGTTACATGAATAAGAAAAGCATACATTGTGTCCTTTGTCAGTATCGGCCCAGTCTTTTTTTTTTTTCCTTAACAAACAAGAAAATGAAATAAGAATGTAAAGGAGTCTACAGTCCAGCAACAATGTGCACATCAAGCTAGGCCTACAACATGAAACATAAATCACAAAACAAAAAACAAAGCAAAAACACACACCCAAGGAAGTCTACATAGTATACACATCTTGTGTTTGACCCAAATAAAAAAGTTATGCAGAGGTAGGTAGTGTCATTCTTTCATATCCAGTAATTGAGCTAGGAATGGGGTCCATATTTCATTAAATATATCTTCCCTTCCAGCCACTCTATAGGTGACCCGCTCATAACCCGCCACTGAGCTCAGTACCTCTATCCATTCCTTAAAAGTGGACTAGGTGGGAGATTTTCAGTGGCGTGAAGTTATCCTGCATCCTGTTATCATAGCTAAAAACTATGATTTTCTGCGTTTTGACATTTGGATATTATCTGGTAGTAAACCTAAAAGACATAATGAGGGGTTTTTGATCAAGTGTGTACCCAACATTTTATTTTAAAACAAAATTATTGCACATGAACACATTTCTTCATGCTGTTGTGTCAGTTAGACAAAAGCAATTTACAGACTTTCTCCTAACTCTGATCTTGCCCTATACCCTCCCCCTACCTGCTCTCACTCCTTTTACGCATTAGCATGGAAGGTCCACCACATAAAAGTGTCATTCCAAGACAATTAGCCTTAAGTTAGAGTTGGTTATAAAGCCCTCCATCACTGAGTTTGCATCGCTGCAGGCTGACAGGCCACACTCCTCTAAAATGCAGCACCTCTTTTGTGTCCAGGATGGGATTGGATGAGAAAATGCTACACTCCTATAAGTGTGAGTTCTGCGTCATTATTTCCAAAGGATAAATAACAAGTTGCCTTACGTCAGACAGACTATTTCCATGCACACATTGCATTTTGGAACAAACATGCTGTTGTGTGCCTGAAAATGGTAATCAAGTTTGTTTTTGATTTGACTTTATTGTCTGTGTTGTGCACTTTTAGAGAGTGTGGGAAAAAAACAAGGACCTAATCAGATTAAGGAACGCAAAAATGTTGAACAGAAAAATGAATGTAGCCAGAGAAGTTTTTATTTATTCAATTAATAATTTTCAATTTCCCAAGCAATGTCATGAATGTAATGAGTGTGCAAAGAAAAAAGAAAAGAAAAAAAAGAAAGAAAGAAATTATGGCAAAACATGGAGGGATGCTGGACTGGATGTCCACACGTGAGGTGGATCACTATAGAAGTCATGTTTTGTTTATTTCAAATACAATAACACGGTCTAATTTATTTGGAAATAATAGTTTTGGAGCTAATAAACTTGAGTGTATGTCCTTAATGTCCTTCATGTCTTGGATGATTGTTACCGGTGGTAGATATAGGTAGATATGAGAGCATTGCATTCTGTATTGCTGGATGATACAGAAGAAAAATGTTTGCATATTCTTCTGCCAGAGTAGTAATCCTCAAATGGATGTTGTGACAACCGCATGTATAGCAGTTGAGTCATTTATATGTTTAAAACACAACCACTTATTAGTGTTGTGACATTGAAAAGAAACTGCTGGTACTTCTTCAGTGATCAAAGGGATTGTGTTCTGTCGGATATGATGTTATTCCCCAGGTGATAGAAAGCTGTGAAGGGCCTCGTGAAACCTTCTAAACATACATGCCAGTGGATGCCAACACTATGGTAGAAAGACACATTTGTTTATGTTTTTAACCTTTGTCCTGTGCCCCTACTTATATGCAGGTGTGGCAAGATAGTCTGAGTGGATGACCCAAGAAGCAGGTGATGTTTGTCTCTAATTTACAGGATTATGTTGAAGATAAAGTAGAAAAAACAAATTTATACCGCTAAATTGAGAAAGCTCCAGTAAGACAAATGAAAAGGTGCACACCTCAAGTTAGTTTAGGTGTGGGTAGTAAGCAAAGAATCTAGAAATAAAGTTCTTGAAAGGTAGTCACTCATTCATATCTGGTGGTAGTTGGACAGGAGGCAGCAATCCTGTTGTCATTTGTTTTGGGCACAGATTGTGCAGAAATGCAGAACAAGCTATGATATCCAGGGTAAGGCTTGGACTGACTGCAGGGCCTTGAACAGTGTAGCCCTCCAGCACGCTTTCATCATTTAAAAGGAGGCCTGAAACTTTCCTTTTTGCTTAAGGTTTACAGTTAGGGCTGGCTCAGGTGTGCCTTTGACCTGCCATCAGTTTTGCTGCTATAGGATTAGACTGCAGGGGGGCATCCCATGATACACTGAGCTCTTCTCTCCTCCTCTCCCTCTCCATCTGTATGCATTCATGTCCCATTAATACATCTTACTAACTGGGCTTCTTCCCCGTAGTGTTTGTGCTTTCACACCTCGCAGGTTCTGATGAATCGTGGATTGTGGACTATGGCTGCAATTACCACCGTAGCCATGCTTTATGTCCACCGCAACTGTTATTATTATTAATCATAGCTCTACTATTATGAAATAAATAGTGTTGTTATTATGTATATGTACTATCATGTATGAATATATACACTGCCCAACCAGTCGAGGCAGATGGCTGCCCTCCCAGAGCCTGGTTCTGCTTGAGGTTTCTGCCTGATAAAAGGAAGTTTTTCCATGAAGCCGTTACCAAGTGCTTGCTCATGAGGAATTTGTTGGGTTTTTGTGAAGAGTAGGGTCTTGACTTGCTCTGTATGGAAAATGTCCTGAAATAACTTGTTGTAATTTGGTACTGTATAAATAAATATAACAAATTGAACTGACTCATCCCAACAGCTTGCTCCATGCCAGAAAGAGCGTTAGAATGATACCAGCTGAACCTTTCCTGTACCCGGCCGTGTGGAGGCACCTTGCATGTTGTAAGGATCTGAACTGGATTCTGCAAGCAAGGATAACCACCATGTCAAAGGAGAAAATAGCCAGTTGGTGGATACAGTGCCTGGCAGAAGATAGGGCTGTTGCGCAAAACCCTGGCATGATGTATGGAGCCCGAATATCCATGAAAACATAAAGGAATCTGCCTGCATGTGTATGGCTGGAAAAAGCGTGTAGTTAATGTAATCCCCGTGGCGCTGCTTCCCTGGAGGTTTGATCGTGATATGGCATCCATCAGTGCCACCAGAAGCGTGGACAAAGGCTGGACCCTGTGCAAGCTGACAGAAGCCCTCTGCAATTTGTGGCAGCTCATCTGGAGTTGGCAGTGAAATCACGGTGTGTAACTTGGCCTTTATCTCAGTGCTAATTTTGTGAATAATTTCTTACGCCGTGGTTTTATGAACCCCAAATGGAAAACTCACCACAGAGCAGGAAAGCCCATGGGCAAAACTCTACAGTGAGACTAGCACCTCTATCTCCTGGCTCCAGCTGTGGTCCTTTGGAGAGGAAAGTATTTTTAGCAAATATGCCACACTGGGTCTTGTGAGACGAAAATCTCTCTTCAGGGAAGCCTCTGGATTTGCATATAAACTAAGAGTGGGGGCAGCAGCATTCAGGTGCATGAACAGCACTTTGCCCCCCTGAGACAAAAAAAAAAAAAAAAAGACAGGACATCATATTGTTAGACATATTGTTAGACTTTGTTAGACATCATATTGTTTCATCCTGCAGCAGGTGATGGATTGCAACACAAGTCACTGCAGTCAAAAGGTGCTGATTGGACACTAGGGAGACAAATGTTTCTGTTTCTGTTAGAGAAAGGCGAGGGTGTTCCAAAGTTTGCTGATGTATTTATAGCCTAACCCTTTAATTAAGAGACCCTTCACAGCCAGTGTGGCTCCATCACAGTGTGGGACAGTGTAGGGATCAGATTGAAATTGGGCCTTGTCTTACACCATCATGATGTTTTTCTGAGCCTTATTCACTGTAATATTTCCCACTAGTGGATATTGAGATGGGTCTGACATCCATGTATCCATCTTGTGAAGTTTTAAAATGATTAATCTCCTGGTTTAGTTGTATAATACATAATGCATGCTGAATATAAATGATTTAGCAATGATGCACTTGACCTGCAGGTCGATGACTGCTTGCTTTTTCAACTTTCAAATTCTTGTAGTCAACTTTATTTGTGAACATCCCATGGACATTCTATAGCCAAATAATTGCAAGCAGATGACTTCAGCATGGCCCAAAAAGTTATAGAACAGGGGGAAGAACTGATAGGCAATGAAATAATGGCTGATCATTACTTCTAAACAAAAAGGGATTAGGATGCTTTACAGTATTTGACCATGGAGTGTCTTGAGGGAACCTCACCAAATCCAGCTAGAAATGGTCTGCGATGTAAGAAGAACAATTCAGAATGAACAAAAACAAACAATATATGAATTAACTATATAGTTGGGGTAAGATTTGACAGCTGGATGTAGCAGTGATTGAAAGGCATATCTGGAGAGACAGTTCTTTAAACGAAGGCAGAGTTTGAAGAAAGCTATAATAAACTCCAGTACATCCAAAGCTCTGCTGCTTGCCTGCTCACCCACTCCCGCTCCCATGACCACATCACCCCATCCTCAGAACCTCCACTGGCTCCCTGCTCCACAACAGGTCCAATTCAAAGTCTTCTCTTCACTCACAAAGCCCTGCATAACCAGGCTCCCTCCCACCTCACTGACCTGCCGCACCAACACACTCCTTCCTGCAGCCTCCATTCCTCTGATGCTAACCCCCTGACTCCACCACTCAGCTGGGGTGACAGGGCCTTCTCCATAGCTGCCCCCTCCCTCTGGATCTAGCTTCCCAAACACATCTGTGGCTGTTCATGTTCAGATAACTCAAAGTGTGATTAATGTGTTGTTTTCTTACATTTTAACTGAACAGTGATCCATGAATAAAATGTGTAATCATAATTATTCAAAAATATCTCCAATAGAATATAGAATTTTGGTTTGATCTGGCTAAACCTGTTGCATTGTGATTCTTTTCAGCTAAAAGTCATTTTTTTCCTATCTTACAAAGGTCAGGTAGGAGTTGTTTTTTTTTTCCTCCCATTAAGACTTTTGTCCCAATGTTTTAATTTACCTTTGCAATGTTTTGCATTCCCTCTGATCCACAGAGAAAGACTGAGCTGTATTATGATACAGCACAGTATTGTGTATTATATGATAGACTGCCGGTGAGTGGGCACATCCCCAGTTGTTGCTGGCTCAGGCACAAGGCTGCATCATTGCAGACAGCAATGGGTGGGACCAGTTAATGCAGCTCTGACACTGTGTTGTGACTGGCTGTGGCGAGGTTTATTGAGACAGACTGGAGCTGTGATTATCACTACAGTCATGTTTGTGCTTCATTGTTATTATTATGGCTGTGACATGTTCATTTTTAAGGAGTGTAACACTAACTGCATGCTGGGCAGGTGTGTGTGGTTAATTGTTTGTGCTGTATTTAAGCTACTGCATTCCTGATGTCCTGTGGTGTATTCCAAACAGGTTATATCTGATAGAAGCCGTATAAAGAGTATAACTACTGTAGCGATCTCCACAGCCGCAGCTTCACACCTGCACAGCCAGGCAGAGCAGCTGCATGAATCAGTAACTTTAGTCCCATTTCTTTTGTTTTTAGCTGTCAACCTCTTCTGGAACTATATCACCGCTGCTCCCAAAGTCTCCAAGACATTGTTCATAGGTTAAATCTAAAATCTTTACATATACTTACAAATCAAAGTAGCTATGTGAAAATCATTCTTTTTTTTTTTTCAAAGTAACATAAGCCTAACATGTTATTTATGAAATGAAAACATCCAGGTCGCAATTAAAAAAGCTCAACAGTGATGAACAGTGTGGTGATGTCTTTGTTTTCTCTCTAATTAAAATCAAACCTGTAAAGATGTTGGTTGTAAATTAGATTTTTTTTTCAACTTTAGTCCTTAAAAAAAGTTTCCAGGTTTGTGAGAAGGCAGTCTTGTGGGTTTTTTCATGTTTCTCTGCTCTACATGCAAAGGAAAAACAAAAACAATCTTCAGATTGTTAGAGTCACTGAACACTAAATCCACCTTTTAATTAAATATACTGTGACTTTATGACACTGTCAATTCATTCTGGTCTAGTCTGTGGTGTTCATTACAACAGCAGTCCTCAACCACCAGACTCCTCCAAAAATCAATGAAAAGTGAAACATGGAACGCTCTCAAGACATATAACAGCAGGAGCTCAGCGGTGTCCAGAGTTTGGATCAAGTGCATGCAGTAGAGAAGAAGTGTAACCATCGATGTCTACAGTCTGCGTCCTGTCTACCACTCATACACATCTACCACCCTGCCACTTTCCATCGTCTCTGCCTCAACTGCTGAAGTCTTTGTCTAGTCTTTGGAACTTTAGTGGCTGCCTCAAACAAGTACAGCCTTTCAGGAGCAAATGGCTGGTTTCCTGAGACACTGGAGTCACAATTGCTGCCCCGGGTCCAGCACAGAACTGGAGCACAGCCTGATGTGACCCATTGCACTAGCCAACACTGGTTCCACCAGACGTGTGTGACAGGTGACTAATGACGTGACTACACAGTGGATGAGAGAGAGGCAAGCTGGAGCCAGTATCTAGTCAGGCTGCTTCAAATTTGACTAGTATTTTATATCTTTGTGTTGGTACTTTGTGCCTCAAATTGTGCCTCTGTGATTTGACAAAATGTTCTTAAAGCTCCTCCACACTTCTGCCCCACCCACAGTGGTGTTTTCACTGACTTGATTAGGACTCTTCTGAGGACGGTGTGGGCGAGTACTTGCTGTGTTTGATTGACATTTCTTTCCTCCTGCTATCAGTCTTTTTGCACCTGTTTGGGAGGGAGAAGTTACACCTACAGTATGGAATTCTCACTGGTTCATGAGGTGTAGTGACCTCACATTATTCCTGCATAGCTACGCATGATGTGTATAGCAGAGGTGTGATTAGTCACAGGTGACCACCTCTTAAACTGACAAAATAATCTCAAGGTTCACTTGCTCCACTGCTGCCTTGCCTGGTAACTCTGGAGGGCATATAGTTCAATTTCAGGTAACACAAAGCACAAACATCTTAGAAAGGAGGACAGCTGAGCCTCTCTCGCTGCAGCATGTGTGTGTCCTTCAAGTCTGGCATGCTTCTGCATAAAAGAGAGTGTGATCAGTCAACAGGTGACAAAGTTAAAACCCAGGCACTGCTCCCAGGGGCCCCTGCCTGCTGCTGAGCCTGAACCACACCACACTACCACAAAGGATAATACCAGAAGCTATAAGACAAGACAGTGAGAGAAACATAAGCAAGGAAAGGTTTACCAAACAAGATACAGTCTTCCGTGTGGCTATTTTTTTTTTAATTCAATGATTAATTGTCATAATCTATGTGTGATTTGATGATTTAATCAACATAATGTTTGGTGGAAATTCAGAGGGGAGAAAGGTTCAGAGGGGAAATGTGTGTTTGCTGGACCTGCTAACAGTTCTGAAATCTGAAACATTACAAGGAGCCCCAACTGGATTTTATATGTGCTGTTATTTAGAGCAAAATCTTAATCTGTTAAGTAACTATATCTGTAAAATAAATGCAGTGAAGTAGAAGTATAGAGAAGCAGAAAGTGGAATTACCTCATTATTACAATACAATATTAATATATACTTAGTTACTTCCACCACTGGCTGTCAACAACCTTATCTGACCACAGAGTGGCAGTAGAGGTTTACTAATGTCCTCGGAGCAGCCGGTACAGTTAAAAAACAGCCCTAATACAATTTTTGCAGCATTGCAGTCTAACCTCTCTCTCTCCCACACACTCTCTTTCTACTTCTTCCTCCTTATCAATCTCTCCACCTCTGTATCCATGTTTCTTTCTCCCTACTCTTCTCTCCTCCATTTCTGTACTTTCACTGTACCTCCCTTTGTCATTCCTGTTCTGTCTGTCTCTGTTTGTCTGTCTCCAGCTCTGCTTACAGTGCACCTTCCCTCTCTGCTGCAGTGTGTGATTTTATGCAGCCCAGATCCAGCTGGCCACAAGTGTTCATGGTAAAATATGGAGTACTGTGTGTATGTAGGGGGTCTGGCATGGTGTGTGTGTGTGTGTGTGTGTGTTTGAGGGTGCTCTGTCTTGCTGTCCTCCTGCTACATCTGTCATACATCCTATCTAGCTGGGCTCATTGCCATTTCCAGTGTCTATATTCTGTTAAATAAACAGTGCAACACTTAGCATATTGTACATACTCTGTGTGATGTCTACAGTGTGTGTGTGTGTGTGTGTGTGTGTGCGTGTGTGTGTGTATGCAGTTTCGCACCTACCCATTGTCTCCATGTCCCCACTGTTTATACAGCGTATCCAGCTGTTATATAGCCATAGATTATGTCCATATCCTTTTACAATAAGCAGCATCCACTAAAGACCTTCATGTATTATAGCTTCAGTAGATGGGCCATCTGCTCGGAAGCAGCTGCACAACCTCAAGTCATGTGATACTTTTTCTGAAGCATAAAGTGAAAGTTGAATCATTTCTCTCAGTATGCACCTAAATGGGGATTTATCATAGCATGTAATGGCTGTATAGATAGGTTTCATGGCATGTTATGCCTCCTAAAGAGGCTGTAATGGAGGTTGTGATTTCTTAGGAAACTGCATGCACATTTTCAAATGACAGTAATAACCCAGAGCAAATTAAATTGCACAACATGAAATAATATAAATGGACTAAGTTACAAATTAAATCCACAATGAGTTACTGATGAAGAAAATAGCCGGTGGGAAGGTCAAACAATGATGGAATTTAAATCGATCAGATTTATCAGATACTGAAGTTACTCTTTCCACAGTTTCATTTCTCTATTTCTGAACATTACCCGTCTCACAAATCCCATTTCTCAAGTGCAGTGTTTGTATTTATTTATCGTACTGACTTTGTGATTATTTGGTTTCCAACAATGCACTTCTTGTTGATGCTGATTGTATGTTGTACACCATTGTTGTGGTGTATGGTGTAAATAGTAAATACTGTGTAAATAGTTTTATTCTTATTTAATTATTAATAGTCTTACTTGCTATACACAGTTGATGCTCAGAATGTGTATAGCATTCTCGCTTATTAGTTGTTAATGGTAAATGGACTGTATTTATACGGTGCTTTTTCAGTCTTAACAACCACTAAAAGACAAGACAAGAATAGAACCACCAACCTTCTAATAATTGACAACCGCTCTACTCCTGAGCCAGAGCCGCCTCTAGTGTTTTAGTGCTTAGTTTTTTAGTACTTGTACTCAGTACTTCATTAATTTTACTCCTGTAAGACTTATATGTTCTTGCATACAACTTACTTATGTGATCCGTGATTAAACAAATTATTATATTCAGGATTGTGTGAGAAATTTACATGTTCATTCAAGGTTGTTCTCATTGTAGACGTTCTGAGTGTCACTGCAGCAGAAGCAATGGTGTCATTAATTCTCATTAACCATTAATGGTGTTAAAAACATTAAAGACGGTTCAGTCATTGATTGGCCACAAATGGCATGGTGAATTTCTTTTCATTTTGTAAGATCAAATCAACTGACATCATCGTTGGGCGAACTGACTTACAGCAAGTGGTACAGGACTATGAGAAATCAACAAACATGTCTCCCGGTGAGGCACAGTATGACAAAACTATTGAAAAGTTCAGAAAACTAGCGACTGTCTCTTACACAGCAATATGGTAGTGAAATGAAAATGCTGGTATCCGCTTTTCTTACCATCATTTCCCACTGGGGAACCACTATGGCACACACAATCTGTTTCCCATTATCTGTGATGCAGCACAAAACAAAAGAGTGAGTAAATTAAGTAATAGCCTTGTTGATGATCAATACAAGGCATGAAACCAAAAACCCCAAACCCCATATAAACAACATCCCAATCTCTTAAGAAAAGCTTAACTGTGAGATCTGAGGTCAGTATGGATGCCAGCCTTTAAATTGGTAGTGTCTGTGATTCCATAAAAAAAGGAGGGTAAACTGGCTTTAGGTGGGTTTGCCGCTATTACATCGCTGCCTATAATACCCAACATCAATAAACACTCTAAATCACAGCCAAGAGAGGACTGCTAATTGTTCATGGAGATAAATAGGCATGTAGGACCCATAATTCATTTTCAGAAGTGTGTCTTCTGTGAAGTATTATCGACATTTCTGGAGCTCATTTTATTCATAATAGCTAAAACACAAAGCAGTCATTTCATTGGGGGGACTTATGCTATTACGTTCAAAATACAGCCATGTTTAATGCTGAACAATATCACCGGTTAAGCTGTTGCTGATGTGAATGTGCAGGTGTTTGACGCTAATCACCGCTAATCACCATTTGGTGAAGCTGCCAACGTCTCAGGGATCATCAACACACACCTACATACACACACACCCACATCATGGCCTATCCTGCGCTGCAGTACACAGAGAACACAAAATGGGATTCTGTTATGCTGACACATGATTCAATTACTGTAAAATAGAGCACATTTACTTGCAGCTATCAAGCAATTTTCTGTTACAATGGGAGAATCGTCCTGTTGGACAGTAACGGGCCAATAAGAAAGAATTTTACTGTCAGTAATACACAGTGTCTGCACAGGGTGGAGTTATGGATCGATATCAGGGATTTTTCCTCCAGCAGCTCAGGGTTGAGACTTGTGGCTTTCACATTTACAGAGAGTTAGTTTGATAGAAGTCTTTAATGTTTTATGAAGTAATTTTAAGATGGTTGCCATTTATTACATGGCCATTCCAGACCTCTGGGACCATCTAATCTTCTTTTTCACCTTTCAATTATGAGTCTGATGCAGGTTCAAATAGAGAGCATGACGCATTGCAATGAAATGACTGTGTAACAGGATTGTAATGGGATTGCCCAGTGTCAAACCCCGGCTCCAAATATATGCATCTTTTGGACTAAATTAGCTTCTTTTTGGTTCTCTGCACATTCTGTTTGCAGATGTTTCCAAAAAGAAAGAAAAGAAACTCAGACAAGTTAGCTGTGTGTTATCTGCTCAGCACACAATAGAAGACATGACTGAGTGTCTTGCACCTGAATTATGGATTATGTCATTCAGAAAGGAGCATTATGAGCCCACATTAAGCATTACATTAGCATTAGAAGCAGTCAGTGGTTCTTACAAACCTCTGTGCACAAAATCGGACCGCAAAACTGTGATAAGTCCGCTGTGCCTTTCTTTGGCTAGCAGCTTGTGAGAGCAAGCTTGCAAGTCTGAAAGTGACTGTGCAAACTTCCAAAACAGAGGTTGCAGGCAGAAACCTAAATGTTCAGAGTTATAAAATGAAGCCTGTAAGCACATACCTAAATATGCAAGCTTGCAACATGGAGTTTACAGGTACAAAATTCAATGCACAAGCTGAAAAAGCTAAGATTACCTGAAACTCTGTTTTCATGTCCACCTTTATGAATTATGCAATTTTCAGGAGTTTTAAGTGCCATATTCAACAACAGACTCTGCTTAAACCAGGGTTAACCAGTGTTTTTAGAAGTTCAAAAGGCTTAATACAATATGAAACGTTCACATAAATCACAGCCAATAGTATGACACTGATATATGCTTCTTGAGAATAGGGTACTTTAAGGGGAAAAATACATCCCTGAGCTGATTCATACTTATTATCTGTGTCATGATGATCATTACCTGAAGGTTATAGCTTCCTGTGGTGCAAAAAAAGAAAGTGAGGTCAACAGCAAAACTCTACATATCAGCTCCAAAAGCAATCCTTTCTGTCCATCCTGCCAAATGGCTTGGAGTGTGTGTTTGTGTGTGTGTAGTTTCCAAAAGCAGGCTGTGTCAGGTTTGGAGGCCAGGCCTTAATTCATGGTTTGGTTTGAGCCCACATGATATAATGCTTTATCAGAGAGACGGCAGACTATAGGGAGTAACAAAGTGTGTATTTGTGCGCACACACCACGCCTGATCTGTCCTCTCTCAGTGTATGCAGACTGAATGTGTGAAATGAAATAGAAAAAAAGAGGGAGATAGCTTTGCTGCTGTGCTATACTGGTCCGAGATACAGCAGGAAACATTGATGTATGCCGTGCCAACAGTGAACGCTTTCATTATAATGAACTGAAGGTGCTGTACTAGGAACTGAAGATGAGGCTCTGCATACACACTAATTCATATTTTCCAGGTGTGGAAGGTACGTTACCAAGTTTGAGGTACTTGTAGTTCATGTTTGTGTTTCTATTTTATGCCACTTTACGTTTCTACTTTATTATATTTCAGAAGAAAAATGTGTACTTGTACTTCATTACATGTACGTCATAGCTTCAGATATTACTTACCTTTTCAGATTAGTATTTTACAATACATTGTTGCAATGTTTTTGCATCAGTGATAATAATCTAACCATAGAGTATATGTTAACATTTTGATGAGTACTTTTCCTTTTGGTATAGTACATGCTGTAATGTATTTCTAAAGTAAAGAGCATCATTTGTATAAAGGAGTTTAAGGTACATAAGTAATTGTACAAGAGGTATGTCCTTTGAATGCAGGTTGAAATGAGTAAAAACATAACAAATGAGTACATGCTTGCTACTCTGTCTGTTTGCTGTGGAGGAAGAAGAAGAATCACATAGTAGTTGGTCTGAAAACTGATGTCTATGTAGTCACACTAGCTAAGAAAAAAAAAAGATGAAGAAAACAACACATAGAAAACTCACAGCAATGAGAGTTTAGAATTAAATGATACATATCCACGTGGTTCTGTATATTTGATCTTATTATTTTTCAAGTTTGTTGTTTTGTCTGTATTTTAATGTTGACTTCTGTGTATTACAAAGCAATTGCATCAGCTTCAATGCTGCGGCTCATGATATCTACTTATCCTTATACAAACAAACACTGAACAAAATAAATAGGTGCAGTCTGAATACTGCAGTACACATACATTATAGGCATTTGCATGCTTCCAACTTGTGTTTGTCCCTTTTCTGTTTCAACATGACAATGCCCCCATGCACAAAGTTAGCTCCATAAAGAAATGGTTTTCCCAGAACATCTTTTAAAAACAATATGACAATAAATCAATAACAATGGAACAGCAGGAATTTACACTGACAGAAAAACTGATTGGTTTTGTCATGGCTGATGGCCACTCTGCTTAATCAGGTTAGTATTGGCTCCTCTACCGATATGGTGAAGTCTTCTTTCTTTCTGTCTTTCTTTTTTTTTTTTTTTTTTTTGGACATATGATGTGTCACATGTCACATGCCTGCTGTCCTTGATCTGTCACAGGTGTAAGTCAACATAGCCAGGGATAAGTGAACACATCCTATGCTATCGACATAACTGATTATGCCTATAGGGCATGGAGTGTGACCCTGGCCTGTGTCAGTAGATAAGTAGTGTTATTGTATATATTTACATGAATTAACATCACACCTGCCTCACTCTGCAGCTATTCATTTGTCATTCAAGGTCTTCAGCATTTTCTTACATAAAAGTTCTATTCCATTCTTTTGGACAGTTTGTCACATCTGTGTTGCACATATGTTCTTGAGACAGAGTCAGATATTGACCTGCTGATTGCCACTGGCTCCTTCTCATGCTACTGAATTGCATTTGATCACTTGGGGAAACTCCATAACCATGAAAATGACTGGCATTACACCTGGCAATAACATACAGTTGTGTATAATATGATTTAGTTCAGTGGTTTGCAACCATCTGCCATCTAGAGTCAAATTCATCAGGGAAATGAGCTGTGATGTCTCTGACAAATGCTTGTAGACCATTGTTATAGTTGAATTACATTTATACCTGGCATTAAAATGCAACTCAAGCATGCATTGAAATTGGATTTCTACGCTCTCACCCAAATGAAAATTGTCAGACATATTTTTTTCTTTTTCCACTGGCATCCTCAATAAACAATCGCTTGTTTTCTAGCCATGTTTATTGGTCTGTTTCCCACCTATTTGTTGGTTGCTACAAGTATGTTACCATGCAGTCATCTTTCTTTAGAGTAGTTGTGCAGAAAAGGTTACTTCCTCTCATGTTGTTTAATATGCATACAATCCAGTCACCCAAGCTTTATTTATTGCCTTAATGCCTTCTAGAAAGGCAAAGAAGGGACAGACAGCTGTGGGAAATGAATGCTGCAGAGGATGAATGGCCAGCTGAGTAACTATCCAGCCATGAAGATGCTTTGTGACTTGATATGAGTTTCATGAGTTTCTGGTAAATAATCGATGTTTGGTTGCACTGGTTTGATCTGTGGTTTCACAAAACAGGGCCTCTCTCTCAACCTCTCAGCCCCATCTACACATCGCCCACTGTAGAGAGATGCCTATGCTTTTCTGCCCCATGACAGAAAGCTCTGTGCAAGAGAGGAAGGAAAAAGCAAATGGTAGAGAAATGTTGAGAAACACCAGCGCTAAGATTTAAACTGGCTCTTATTTTGTGTGAACCTGGGGCCTCCATCAACTTTGATCTGAAGTATGACTTAAGCACAAAACAACGTATAAGCAGTTCTGTGTTCCTGTCTGGCTCAATCACTGAAGCGACGACACGCTGCCAATCTGCGTGTTTGGCTTTGTTTGTCAACCCACTATTTTGTCCACCGAATAATATGTGTTGCCTGGCTTCAATCTCCTCTACCATTGCCATGATCTGGCCTTCCAAAAAGCTGACTTTTCTCTTTTGGCCCACGGCTATTCCTGACTTGGCCCATATTTGTTCTGGAATTATATGAGAGGAAATCACAGGGCAAGTGCTGTCGGTTAAACTTGATATGAGGATGTATATATCAAATGGGTTTTTTAGAACCTACTTAAATAAGGTTGTAAATTTAAGTACACTGTTGGAAAAGATCTCCAGTTCAAGTGTGCCTTACCCTAAGCACTTTTTGGTCAGCAAAATGTCTGTCTTTGACACAGGAGACTCCTGTTCACTTCCTATTTCATACAATCAAAGTAGCTTTTTCTTTAACCATGGCTGCTATAGTTTCCCAACAACTAGAATGCACTTTTATTCAATGTTTTAAGTTGGTATTTTAACCCAAACAACAGACAGAGTTAGCAACTAGCTGGTAAGCCAGAGAGTACAACAACTTCAGGTCGGTAGCCTTAACTTCTCACCCGATGAAGACCTTGGAGAGGATGATATTGAACCACCTCCATCATCGGGTGAGCAGCAAGCAGGACCCCCTACAGTTTGCGTATTGACCAGGCATTGGTGTGGAGGGCACAGTCAACTACCCGCTCACCCGATCCCTTTCCTACCTGGAGAACACTGGGAGCATGATGAGGGTCATGTTTTTTGATTTCTCCAGTGCTTTCAACACAATCCAACCATCACTGCTCACTGCGTGGACCATCAACTACCTCACCAACAGACCAAAGTATGTGAAGCTTCACAACTGTATGTCTGATGTGATGGTTTGCAGCATGGGGGCTCCGCAGGCAGTGCGCTTTCCTTTCCTCTTCACACTGTACGCATCGGACTTCAGACACAATGTTGACAGCTGTCACATCCAAAAGTTCTCAGATGATACAGCCATTGTTAGATGTGTATAATGCTGAGGTCCTTTGGAGTATAAACATTTTATGACTCTGTGGTGGCATCTGCAATTTTCTATGCAGTGGTCTGCTGGGGCTGTGAAAGCTCTGAGAGGGACAGAACAAGACTAAATTAACTGGTCAGGAGAGCTGGCTCTGTCCTGACTGCGCTCTGGACCACACTGAGGAGGTGGATGAGAGGAAGATGTTAGCCAAGCTGACATCGATCATGGACAGCCCATCTCACCCCCTGCATGAAACGACGAGGGCCCTAAGCGGCACCTTCAACAGCACACTGCTGTATCCACTTTGTAAGAGGGAACACTACTGCAGGTCCCTCACTCCAACTGCAGTGAGACTGTTCAACTGTAGTATTGTTTAATGTAGCACTGTGTTTACATACCTACTGTTTGCACTACATCCATGCATATACATATTTTTTTAGATATGGTGTTTCATATTTTTTATCTACTGTGCAATAATGGAAAACACTGCACTTAATTATCTTACCATGTGCAATTTTTCAATCATCAAAAAAATCACGTTATTAATGCGTTAATGCAAATTAATTTTAATCATTTAAAAACTAGTAAAAGAACCTTAAAATCGATCCTGAAGCGGACAGGGAGCCAATGCAGCGACTGTAAAACTGGCGTAATGTGGGCCCGCCCTCTGGTCTTCGTCAGCACGCGTGCAGCTGACTTTTGCAGTAATTGGAGGTATGCAATACTCTTTTTGGGAAGACCAGAGAGCAGGGCATTACAGTAATCTAAACGACAGGAAATAAAAGCATGCATTAGCACCTCTGTGTTGGCCTGAGAGAGAATCGGGCGGACTCTGGCTATGTTCTTGAGATGTTAAAAGCCTATTTTTGTTATATTTTTGATATGTGGGATAAAAGTCAGCTCAGAGTCAAAAATCACGCCCAGGTTTTTTACAGATTGTGTTGGTTTAAAATCTTGTAATTTTGGTAAAAGTTTCTCAGTCTGGCCTTCAGGACCTATTACTAAAACCTCTGTTTTGTCCTGGTTGAGCTGTAGGAAATTCCCTGCCATCCATGACTTGATATCTAAAATGCAGTTAAAAAGGGTATCTATTGGCCCTGTGTCATCAGGAGACACGGCAATGTACAGCTGTGTATCATCAGCGTAGCTATGGAAACTGATGCCGTGTCTCCTGATGACATCTCCAAAAGGAAGCATGTAAAGATTAAAAAGAATTGGACCTAAAATTGAGCCTTGGGGGACCCCAAATTTAATTTTGTGGGTTCCTGAGGAACAAGTATCCATACTTACATAAAAACATCGGTCTGAGAGATAAGAGTGGAACCAGTTAAAAACAGTACCAGAGAGGCCAACCAGGTGTTTGAGTCTATTTAATAAAATGTGATGGTCTACTGTATCAAAAGCAACGCTTAGATCCAGTAGAACCAAGACTGTAAGTTTCTTGTTATCTAAGTTCCACCTGATGTCGTTTAAAATCTTTAAAAGTGCAGTCTCGGTGCTGTGGTTCATCCTAAAACCAGACTGATGTTTCTCTAAAATGTTGTTTCTGTTTAAAAAGTCATTGACTGAGCAGTTTTTCTAAAATTTTACTTAAAAAGGGTAAGTTGGACACAGGTCGGTAGTTATTAAGAACGTTGGGGTCTACAGTGCTCTTCTTCAGAAGGGGCTTCACCGCAGCTGTTTTAAAAGCGGTCTGATCCCTTAGAAAGGGTTGTTGAAGGGGCTTTTTTTTTAACCAAGTATTTATTTTTTTGTCATCTGTTTATTGACAGTGTTAAATTGTGTGAAATTTGCCTTCAAATGTGAATGACTGCTCAAAGTGAGAATGTTAGTGTGAAATATAACACTACACGTTGTTGTTTTCAATAAAAAAAAATTTGCACAAAGCAAGCCTATCCACTTTTCCATGTTGATAAGAGTATTAAAATGATAATT